>CM053788.1:440144766-440744766 GCA_028749045.1 Cupressus sempervirens
AAACAATAAAGAAAGCATAGATGCCACTAGACTGGGCTTCTACTCCCAATTGAAATTTGTGTGAATAGTTGGTGGTAGCTAAGAACTAGAGGAAATTCTACATGACATCATGCCTGGTATACTTGTTGGCTACAAGAGAATTAGATTATTTAGGGCTATATAGGAAGGGTAGCATGCAAGATGCTAACACATGGCCATATATCATCTATCCTCAACTAGTAAAGAAAAGGCTCTTAGAGCCAAGCAATGCATACGTAATTATTAATGATGCCTTCATATTCACTATAATCTAATTCATACAAGGGGATTATGCAAAGAGATTATTAGATGATGCAGTTGCACAAATATCATTGGTTGGGGCTTACTACATCCACTTCTGTCATTTACATATTTGAGGGTAGCAGGTACCACTATTAACCCTAAGAAGCTCCCAAGGTATCCCAGTGATAGACTTGTTCTCCTAAAGATTTCTCAACAAATCTTGTCTACCTATGAAAAAGTTAGAAAGAAACATAAAATATGTTGGACTTGGCCTATGACTATAGGACCTTTTCAAGTATATTGGAGGCAAGATATCCCCTCTTTTGAGTGTGAATGGGATCAATATCTCTTAGAAGAATACAATTCTCCTAGGCCATATTTTGACAATATAGGGAGAGTGCAATACTCGGCTGGTAAAACATTTCAACATGAAGAAGCCATCGAAGATCATGGGATGAATGCAACAAATGACTACAATATCTAAATAAGGAATTATTGTAGGATGACTTTGTATCTAGAAGAAAAGGCCTTGAAAATAAAGATTCCATTGAAGATATTGCAGCAAGACTCAAAAGAGTCACTGGATCCTTTGTTCAATAAGGATAAAATTGGTGAATGACCTATCATGAATGCTAAGGTTGATAGAGAATAAAACTTAGCTATTAACCACAGGGCAATGCATGTAATCAAAATGACATAGGATTGGATCAAGAAATATTTCAAACTTGATCCAATTCATGAAACAATCATCTTTCATGCACAAGCCCATCCAACAAAAGGTAGACGGAAAAAGGTCACCGTCCTTACCTTTAAAGCTTAATCATTGGTAAGGCCAAAAATGGTGCACTGACTGGTAATTATAGAGCTCAGAAGGCTAAAGGTAAGGGAAAAAGGAAGAGGAATTCTCCTCAAAGAGCTAAACCCAAAGAACGAGAAATCTTGAATCCTCCACAACAAGGGGTAGAAAACATACAAGGGCCAGAGAATAATGAAGCCACATAAGCCCAAGGTGATCCTCAGATGCCACCAATTTCACCAAGCCAAACATAAAAAAAAATTGAGGTTCAAGAGGTGTCACCACCTCAAAAAATAGAACAAGCCTCCCCCTCAGAACCAAAAGGAAGAAAGATTAAGACTGTAGTGAAGAGGAGATAGAAGGTGATCAAGAAGGTGATCCCTTTTCCATCCATCCCCAAACCCATTCTAGAAGAAGCTAAAGAAGAGGGTGATGAGGATGAGGAGAATGATCTACCCTTGAGTCAAAGGACTCGACTAACTAGGGCTATAGAGAAAGAACAAAGAAGAAGCTCTACAATTATGCCACTATCTATCTCAGATGAACCCTTGCAAATCACCACATCAGAAGATGTGATGCAAAAATGGATAGATGAACAATATGTAGAGGGAACTCATGTCTTTAAGATGTTAGATTTTGACTTTGTGCCTATGGGTATCAAGTTAGTTGAGGATAAGATCAGAGACATGCCAACCAATCAACCTCAATAGGAGGGTTGGACTTAGATACTGCCTGAATCACAAGGACCTGAGATAGTTTTAGAAGCCTAGCTACAGGTCACATTGTGCATTGACAAGAGATCAACCACCCCTCTACCTCCTAATATAGAAATTTTATAGGTCTAGGTAGAACTTGAAGAAAATCCACAACAAGTATCCATTGATGAAGTGTCTAAAGAGGGGCAAATAGGTGAACAACCTCAACAAACTTCCCCAGACATAGAGGTGAGAACTGTGGGCTCCACAGATACATGGATTGCTGATGAAGAGCATTCACAAAGGGAGAAGACCCCAGAGAGAAACAATAAGGGCAAGGGTATAACTGAATAAACTCCTTCATCTTTGAAAGGAATGTCCTCAACACAACATCTTCCAAGGTGGCTCCGAAAAGAAGTGATAAAAAACAAGAAACAACAGTTCACTACAAAAGAGGAGGATATAATGAAACTAATAGAAGTATTAAGGAAACTTGATTCACCTCTTAAGGATGTATGACCATTAGCCTTCATTATGAGTGATCAGAGTCAAATAATTTTTTGTCATGTGGCTATCCCTCCTCCAAAATCAAATGTTGAAGAACTAACTCCTAGGGATTATCAAATCTAGGAAGTTTTGCTTGGGAAGCCAACCTTGGAAACTATGAAGTTGATGGTCACTACTAGGATGAAGGAAGTTTTTAGAAGCCTGGAATAGGATTGGGTAGAGTTAATAAAACTTTAGCAATAGAATGAAATATTGAAAGGATATATGAGTGAAGTTGTTGGCCCTTTGGATCCCATTAACCTTGAGGAAACCCTAAATTTAGCAATTCAGAGAAGGGATAGGGGAGAAGTTCAAGTGACCCATTTTTGAATGCCTGTCAATAATGGTGGAATTTTTTTGAAGAAAAAGGCATTTTGATCATCCAAGGGAATTTAAAATTATTTCATGTCATGAAGGATAATGTGGATAATTTAGGAGAAATTTTGAATCAAGATTTTGGTTTAATGGATGAGGTGCATACCTAGGGAAAGGATTTGCAGACATTACAGGCAATCAAAGGTCAGGCGTATTGAATGTTAATGGATGTATATACAGTTGAGGATTTGGATAAATTAGATGATTGGATTGAGAAGATAGAAAATAGTAATAAAGTAATGGAATCATTACACACAGAGATCCATAGGCTCAAGGATAGCCCAAGAGCAAATTTTGGAGGTCGAGAAACATTATAGTGATGCATGTTTAGACATTTTTGAAGATGATACATGGGAGAAATTAATACCTATAGAGGTACTAGTTGAGAGATTCTATAAAATTTTTGATGAAGTTTCCAATGATGAGGACATTCGACAGGCTTTTAGAATAGATGAAGCTTTGTTAGAACTTGATACGAAACTCAGGGATTTTGCAGAAACTTGTATAGAAGTAGACAACTATAGGAAAAAAGTGAAGGATAAATATAATGACTTCGATTTATTGGATGCAGTGTAGGTCACTAAGATAATAGAGAAATTGAAGGGAAAATATCTAGACATAGCTTTGGGATAAAGGAAAACAAAACCAAAATGCTAGAATTCCAATTTTGACACTTGGTAAAATTTTGCATTTTTGGTCTTCGAGGTGCACTGTTGCGCTAGGTGTGCTGGTGCACTTTTTGAAAGGTTTTTTGGAAGATTTTTTGAAGAAGCTAGAGGTGTGATACTATGCTAAGTGTGCTTCTACCAAGGTTCACTTTTCTAGAGGTGTACTGATAGTTAACTACTAGTTCCAAAATTAGAGCTTTCCATGCATTAGAAACGCATTCTGACAAGCAGTTTAACTCCGACAGATGCCCAACAAAGGTTGAGCTTCTATTTTTAGCACTTTCAAACAATCCTACATCAATTAGAGGCTCCCTTATTCTTTTTCTCTCATGATTTTTTTTTTTCTAATGACATTTAAAGGCTCATACATCCAATTAATGATATAAAAAATGGATGGAGTCCTACTAGGCACCAGTTAGAGAGTCAGTATGCACATAATTAATATGTTTTATTAATTTAGAGGCATATGATTGCATGAAGATATCTCTCACTCCCAACACAAATTGAGGATATGATTTCTTTTAAATATGAGATTGTAATATGGAATTAGGGCCACCATTATCTTGCAATAATATATGCTTTTGGTGCTCGCATTTGGAGTGTAGTGATTATCGCCTAAGTGTGTTATGTTTTGTGAATGTATGTTCATGGAATGTAATTGAGCCAAAATCTTATTGTGTTATTTATGGTTGTGCAAATCTTTTAATTCTAGTGTTTGCTTTAGTTTTACAAATTTCACTAATGTATCTAGCTTGAGAAGAAATCACCCATTTTTTTACTGCATAACTTTTTGTCTTGCATGAATGCACTTTTTGTGGTCTTAAAATTTGATGAAAAGTGAAACATCTCATGGTTGCTAAAATTCCCATCAAAAATTGCATCAGTGGAATTAAGGAAGCACCGCTTCTATTTTTATTGTTATCTATTGATTTATTCAAAGGCTTAACTCGCAGACGCATTATTTTCGTACCTTATGTCCATTACGATTTTACATTTCATGTTATTTTCTTAAACTTATTATCACCCTATATTTGTTATTTGCTTTACTAAATCCTTGGTTTAACTAGGAATTCATGTATTTGCATTGTTAGATTACATCCATCATAAAAATAGAAAATACAAAAACATAGTTTCTTTTTGTGTGTTTTATTCTTTTGAAGTGGTGTGAAAATTTTACATCTTATCCAAAGTTATTAGAACTAGCAAAGGCCTCCTCATGAACATTCACAATTATCTTTAACTGAGCAGATTCCAATGGGTCCCAAGATCACCAAAAACCTTGGAGTTTATCCTCAAGTTAGTTGTTCAAGAGAGGAGTTTGAAAGGATTCCTATCATTAAGCATTGTGCAAAATGATAGCTCAACATAACCTAGAAAAGGCATTTCCCATTCTTCAGTTTCCAAGAAAACTTTGTAATTTCTTGGGTAATAATCCATGTGTAATGCTAAGCAAGTCAAGTAAATCTTGACTGGATAACTAACTCCTACCAAAGAGTTGGGATGGCTTGACATAGTTTTAACTACACAAAACCCAAAACAACACCCACAAAATGCAGAAACAAAATCTCAAGCCCAGAAAGCCAAAATGACTACTTATCATGACATAATAAAAGATTGAGCATGCAATCATGATCTTCATAACAAAAAGATACGAGATCCATCGCATATTATGTAAGAAGTAGAGTGCATGTATGAAGTACCTAAACACATAAAAAATGTAAAGATATTATAATTGCACACAAATGACTTCATAAAAAACCAGCCGATGCCAATCAAGAAAAGAGAATATAAAGTATAGGAAAATCCTAAGACCAACCATCAAATATAAGTGATAAATGCCACTGTAACATAATGCCAAATAAATGGTAAGTCAAACACCATCTGTCAATAAGAAAACACAAACTTGGAATACAAAAGAAGAATCAAAAGCAAACCTCAGATGTCACCACGTAATCATGCCACCATATAGGCATGCCAAGTACCAATGGTAGGCCCACATCTTAATTCAAATTAACTCCAAAATCCTCAAGTCCCATCAACGAATCATCTTAAACTCCCCACTAACTATCAACTACTAACTCTATATTACCATGCTTCATACTCTTAAAAGAATATTATACATGACTACTTAAATCCATATTTAGTTACACATCATGTATTCAGATATGCATAAATAAGTCACACATAATGGCATTAAACATCCTAACATAGACTTAGCAACTCATAACTAGTAGAATAAGGATGACTCATGATTAATAATAAAAATAATGGAAGGAAACTTTTCTAGCAAGGAACTTAAAGAATGAGAATCCAAAATATTTCCATCACAACTAACATTAGCTAAGTAATCTGCCAAAACATTTCTTTCCCTATACACATAAGATAAAATATATCTATCTAGAGAATCAATGAGACCCCAAATTCAATGGAAGACATAAAAAAGATGCCAATTATTGGTCTTCCTATGAATGCAAGCATTAATAACAACAAAAGAGTCACCCTCAATATGTAAACAAGAAAAATAAATTCTCTTTGCCAAAATTAAACCTTCTAACAAAGCAGTTGATTATACCATGTTATTAGTACTAGAACTAATAGGCATTGCATAAAAAGCTAGCACTTCTCCAAGATGATTTCTCAGTGAAACCCTAATACCCGACTCACCAGGATTCCCTCTAGATGACCCATCAAAATCTAGCTTGACAAAGGGAGAATCAAGAGGCTTCCACTTGATTGACTCTCTGCATATAGGAGTATTTCTAACACATGGAAACACAATAGAGGATGGGAGTGAGATAAGCTTCCAAGATCGGACTATTAAACTATCCCAAGATGAAAAAATGTCATTCCTATTAAAATGGCTAGATACATAATTATTCACTAAATCAGAGATAAGTCGCTCAATTGTGGCAGTCACAAAGTTCACATCAACCACCTCTTTTCTAAAGATTCTCTTATCCCTCTCCCACCAAATAGACCATATAGCTAATGATGGAACAATCATCCATAAAGAAGCAAATATTAAACTAGTAAACAATCCAGGCCATGTCTAAAACAACTCCCATAAGGATCTAGGAAAAGGAAAAGAGATGGACATTTTTCCCATGACATAATGCCAGGATTGCAAAGAGAATTGACAATGCATAAAGAGATGATAAATTGATTCGTCATGTAGTCCACACAAAACACATTTAAATGGATCAACTATATGAAGTTTTCCTAGTGTATCAATTGTAAAATTTTTTCTTTGAATAGCCAGCCAGGAAAAAACTATAGCCTTTGGTAGGACACATTTATCCCAATAGAAATTAAAGGCTCAATAAGCAACATGTTGCTCTAGCATACCCAGAAGGGCCTCATATGAACCACTTTTGGTAGGACACCACATAAGTTTATCACATTCTCTAGATAAAAAAACCAATTTGTTTACCAGAATATTAGCAAGGTTCCTGGCCAAATTTCTTCCAATAAGAAGAGAAAAAGAATCTTTCCATCATAACTTGTGGGACACAATGTCAATGTAATCCACATAATCCACTAAAAGATACCCCAAGACTAGAGATGACACCTCCATAACCTCCTTCAAAGAAGGAATATGACACAACAGAGGACACCCACTCCAAGAGTCTATCCAAAAGGATACATCAAAGCCATAATGAACTTGCCAAGAAAAAAACTTGGTGACTACTTCTCTAGATGACATCATAAAGTTCTAAGTAGGTGACCTAGATGGGGGATTTGAAATAGTAAAGATTCTATGAGAACAAGATGAATCTAAATATTTGGCTTACATAATGTGGCATCATAGTGATTGGGGTTTGGAATACATATTCCAAACTAACTTCCCACCAAAAACTTTGTTCCGTAGAGATAGATTTTGTACACCAACCCCTCCAGAAAATTTATTTGAGGATAGTTTCTATAAAGATACTAAAGGAATCTTTCTAGCATTAGTCATGTTAGATGACCAAAGGAAGGTGCAAATATCTGAGCAATAACAGATGATAGAGCTTGGAGAACTAAAATATAATAATAAGGGATAGCTAGTAGAACCATTTTAATCAATAAAATTTTGCTAGAGAGAGAAAGCCATCTTTCCTTCCAGGCCAAGATCCTACTCTTTAGTCTATTGATAACATTGTCCCAAAATGAAGGTTTCACTTTTCCCATGAAGAATGAAATCCCCAGGTATATTGATGGCAATTCATCCACTAGAAAGCCAAGAATGTTAATTATTCTTTGCTTAATTGACTCAGGCATGAAGAGCATAAAGACTTTAGAATTATTTAAATTTATGAATTGCCCAGACCTAATGGTATATGTATCTAGAATCTTCTTAATACATTTGGCCTCACTAATAGAAGATCTACAAAGTAGAAGCGTATCATCAACAAAAAAATTATGGGTGACAGAGACCTCTAAATTTGGTATAGTTATACCTTTCTAGTGGGATAATTTTTTTTGTCTAATTATAGATCTACTAAGAGTTTCGAGCATAACAATAAGCAAAAAGGAGAAAGTAGATCCCCTTTTTGAACTCCCTGAGTAGCTTGGAAATAGGGAGAAGGTATGCCATTGATTATGACTGCAAAAGAAGCCTCAAAGAGGCACTTCTTAATCCATTTATGCCACGAAGCCGAAAAACCAAACTTGGAAAGGACTTCCAAATGAAAAGGCCAATCCACTTTATTATAGGCTTTCATCATATCTAACTTAGCCACAAACGAAGATGTCTGATAAGTTACAATAGTATGTAAAACTTCCAGAGAAACAAGAGCCCCATAGGATGTATCCATACCCAGAACAAAACCTCCTTGCTAAGGGGAGACTAATCTAGGAATCAAATATTTGATCTTGAGATAGATAGCTTTAGTTATGATCTTATATATGCAGTTGCATAATGAAATGGGCCTAAAATTTGCAAACATTTGAGGAGATTTCAACTTAGGGATCAAAGAGAGGTTCATTTTGTTAAAGCATTTAAGAATATATCCTCTCTTATGAGATTCCTCTACAACCATTAGGAGATCAAAAATATCCACATCTCAACACTTTTGATAGAAAAGAATGGTAAAACCATCAGGACTAGGGTCTTTCTCCAGGGCCATAGAGAAGACAATAGAACATATTTCTTCAACACTAAAAGGCTTCATAAGAATGTCATTGTCTATGCTAGTAACTAAAGCTAGGATGGACTATAGTAACAAATTACTATCACTCCTATTATCTCTTAGGGGCACACCAAGTACAAGTAAGTTTTTGAAGAAACCAACTCCCTCGTTACATATGTCCTATTGTGAAACCAATGTATCCCCTATCAAAACATTTTTAATGGCTAAGATAGATGAAGAAGCTTTCCTAATTTTAGCAGAAGCATTAAAAAACTCCATGTTCCTATCTCCCTATTTTAACCACAACTTGCGATATTTATGCCTCTAGTATATCTCCTCCCTCACACATAGTGTTCCCCAATAGCATTAGAGGGATTTTCATTTATCTACTACTTCTGCATCTATCTTAAAATTCATAACATGATATAAAATAATCTTAAGATCATTTTCAACCCTAGCCTTTTCATCAAACACTTTCTTAAATAATTATTTATTCTATATAATTATTTTGGATTTCATGAATCTAAGCTTATTGGAAAATTGAAACATTTTGGTACCTTTACAGAAGGGAGCACTAATCCACCATTACTGAAGTAGCTAAAGAAAAAGGGGGTGAGTGAACCACATACTTTCAAACTTAAAGGAAGAACCCTACTTTGATAAATTTAGTTTATTCAACTCAAGAGAGATAGGAAAATGATCAGATTCTAAAGAGGAAATAATTTCAACAGAAAGAGAAAAATTTAGAAGTTTCATCTCTTGAGAAATAAGAAATCTATCCAATCTAGAGGAGATAGGAGTAGAAAATCTACAATTAGACCAAGTAAAATCTCCATTGAAAAAAGGAACATCACATAAGATATTATCCTAAATAAAAAATTGAACTCATCTATGATCCTTTGAGTAGTATCATTACCCCCAATTTTTTCACTCGCCAATGAAATGACATTAAAATCACCCCTAATAACAATTGGAAGGTCATCAATTTTACTAATCTAGCCAGTGATTGATTCCCAATGAAAGAGTTTATCTAGGGGTGAAGAAGGCCCATAGACACTAAATTTTTTTTAACATCAAACCATTTGAATTCAATGAGTTTCCAATTGGATTTTGACACTAGAATATGCCCTGTAATACACTTATTTTTCCACATGATAATAAGACCTCTAGAAACTCCAAAAGATGGAGCACAACCTAACTCCCAAGAAGGCCAACATTTAGAAAACTTTACAAAAGACTCCTAAGAAATATTGACTCTTGAAGAAGAATGATTTTAACCTAAGAGGATAAGATAAGCTTTTTAATCCTACTAATCTTGTTATGGGAATTTAAACCCCTGACATTCCAAGAAATAATCCTCATTATGAGGTAGGAGAATGCCTCTCTCTTGGTTTGAATAATAGTCGAAAAAGTCTCCAAAAGAGTCAATTGAATGCCAAATCCAATTTCTTCCTTAACCTTACAAGAAAGAGGCTTACAACCCCTTTTTTTGGGATTTTTAATGAATGACACAGGAGACATCTGGAAAAGAGAGGTCTTTGATTGAGAAATGGATAATTCTTGAGAAAAATTGAAGCATTTGGCAATAGATGAACACTTTTTCTCAAAGTATTCATTCACAAACACACCCTCTTCCAAATAAATATCATCAAAAACTTGAGCTACTACCAAAATAATGACACTGCCAGACCATAGACAAGTATCTTGGCTGACTAACAGAGAAATAGAAGAGGACAAATTAGGGACAAAAGGCTGACTACAAAATATCAAGTTTTGAATGATACCCTACTCTTCTAGTGAAGGAAAATCCTGATGCACCAACCAATTAGAGGAAGAAATAAGCAAATGGGATATAGTGGAACCTAAATTTTAACCAAAAGATAGACCATTATCACCAAAAAAAGAAAAAAAGAAAGAAAAACTAGAACTACCATCAACACTAGAGAAAGATAATGAGAAAAGCAAAGAATGTAGAGATGAAAAAATAGGAATAACATACTGAATAGTCGACATTACTTGTACCTCAGATCTTTGCTCCAAATCAAGCCATGGAAAGGATACATCAAACTCTTCCATCATACCAACATCATAGAAAGAACCGTGATTAATAAGAACCAACTGCAAAGGATGTGATACTGAAGTCAAATGATGACAAGAAAATGGACACAACTTTGGATCAAAACTAAAACTTTGATAGATCTCATGTGACACTAGGAGAAAACTATGGAATTGATGTGAAAAATGGCCCAAAGAGTTGGCATTACTGGCAATAGTTTCTGCCTCTAAATATTAAATTTGTTGAACCCATGTCCCAAATTTCAAGAAAATTGAAATCTCTAAAGGAAAAGGCTCCCTCTTCTACATGAGGATACAAACATTGACAACCAGATGTAGTCAAGAAAATGGAACCAAATCATGCTTTACAAATATACCCAACTTATTTTCAATAATCTCAACTAAAGAAGGATCTTTGTATTCCAATGGAAGATTCAAGAACACAACCCTCTAAGGATAAAACCACAGAAAATATTTTGATAGATAAAAGTGGGGTGTCCAACCCATAGTAGTAATGCCAATCCCCTTGCAAAACCAACCCTTTAACTTATGCACATCTTCTTTATGAGTGTGGGAATCAAAAATCACAAAAAAGGTTAGAGAATCCTTATTAAATAAAAATAATAATGTTAGACACACCTAATAACAACTAGCCCAAGCTAGCCCTAGAATTGATTAGATCGAAAGGAAAAATGACCCTAAGCTTGGATGGCTAATGAAATGGGCTACCCTAATTCAAGACTTGTAGATCTTGATCCTAGGAGGACATCAAAGGAGAATTAGGGCACAAGCACCCTAATTTTGGAGTGAAGAGAGCTTGACACAATTGAGAAGAGGTTTTTTGAACTAGGTTCCAGTTTGGAGAAGATACAAACCACATAATTGGACTTCCTAGTGACATAGAAATAGGTGATGCAGGCTGCGAATCTTGGAAAATGTCAAATGGGAGTTGACATACAAAAGGTTTCTTATGCTTGAACTTATGAATAACATAACGAGCAAGAAAATGATGATGCTTAACCTGATGAGGAGGATAAGGGCCAAGAACACCAACAAAAGACTTACCAAGATGGGCACCAAAAGAAGGATGAGGACCCAGAATGCCTCTAAATACATATGCCCTAGGAGGAAAAGTAGGAAGAACCCTTGACTAATTTGCTCAGACTTGTGGCACAAAACTTCATCGGCTTCATGCTATCCCTCCATACTCCTTGTCGAAGAACCCATTGCGACGTACAACCAGAAGTTTTCAAACATGCCAAGTCTTCCTCATCAACAGGGAAACCACCCCAACACAAATGAGTGGAATGTGTGTCCACCTTAGCCTCTAAAGAAACCACATGTAAACCATGCTACTGCTGATCAACCAACCAAATACTCTACCATCATGCTGCTAGTCCACCTAGATCCTAACAGGAATCACCTGCATATTCATCCAACTCGTCAATCACAATCACCATCGAGTTTTAAGATCATTTATATATATTAAATTAATAATACTAAATATTTAATTAGATAATATAATAATTAAAATATTAATATTAATATAATATATATTAAAAAATATAATTAAAAAAATTATTTAATAAAATAAATAATATTAAAAAAATTGATCACATGCTATTGAAAGGCCCATAGGCCACTGTGATAAGTAGCCTTAGCTACTTAGGAAACCTTGGCTATCATAGTAGCTTCAGTTGCTAATGACAACTTTGGTTGCTAATGATAGCTTTGTTTGCCTTCATAGCCAAGTTGCATTACAGCTTGGGGACTGAGAAGTGATGAACCCAATCCCCCATTAAATTTTTTAATAAAAAAAAAAATCTTCCATATACAATCACATTATTTTTTAAGATATTTAATTTCCAAAAAAATAGTAAAAACACCAAAATACAATTACAATAGTAATTTTAAATTATTATGGTAATAAGTATTATATATATTTTTAAAATTTTTCTCACTCATAAATCTAATAGGGAAAAGAATTTGAAACAATTTAATTTAGTAGTTAAAATTGGTTTTCTTCTGAAAAACCCCTATCCCAAATTCATGATTTTCTAAATCAATCCCATTTATGAATAACAAGATTTCTCAACAAGGGTTTCCAATCTAATTTCATTCACAAACATTTTTGAAGAATAGTAAATTTTAACACAAGGGTTTCAACCCAAATTAAATTCTAAATACACATCCACAACAAACATAGAGAAGATAGAGAAATTTCGAAGGGAAAACTAGTGTACAATTCTCAACAAGATCCTACCTCAGTTTGATGCTAACCAAATGAATGCTTGGAGCTTGCAAGAAATTCCCATCTTCTAGAAAACTCTCTTTCTCAACATTTTCTCCTCCAAACCTGTGTGTGGAGAAATGAGCTTTGATTTCTTAATAAACAACCTTCTCCCTTTAGGGTTTCAGTTTTGCAATCAGACAAACCCTTTTCTTCATTATTTTATTTTATTTTAATTTCATATGCAAACTTTTTTCATTTTAATTAAAATAAACTTTATTAAATTTATTCTCTCTCTCTCTCTCTCTTATTAAATCACAAGACGTCTTTAATAATATATTTATTAATTTAACTAATAATATTATTTAGAGTTTGTTATTAAAATGAACTCCTAAATAAATTATTATTAAATCAAATAAATATAATCATGCCAAAATTAGAACTTTAATTAAATCTTTTAAATTTAATACTTTTATTTAATTAATTAAATATAATCAAACTTTGTTTTTTCTTTGTAAAATTTTCATTAAATTAAATCATTTAATAATCTTTTATTTGATATAATTATAATTAAAAAATCACAATAGACCCACAAATACATATAAGAAAACTCATAATAAGGACATAGTACTAAATCAAACTTAAGGGTCAAAATCATGAATTGACATCATTAACAAATTTAGAAGGGTAAACAACTCATATACTTGTCCTACTTTCTAGGATAATTGACTTAGGGTTAGGATTTGGACTCGAGAAATATCTCACCTCTTTTGCCATTGATATACTGTGATAGGGCACACTCATCTTGGCAATTCAAGAAAGTTGATGCTTGGTACCTACAATTTGCATAAAAGTTGAGCATGTACACACACACACATATAAATCTAAACTAAATAGGAAATGGTGGGGAGTGGTGCATCGTGTAGATCACAACTAGCAGGTGACTACGACTCCCTCTCTCAACCACATCAGAAACATCAAAAATAAAGTAAAATATACAAGTGCGCCATACACATGCAAGTATGAGGTAAGTAACCATAGAAATTGCATATAATCATCCATCCATCTATCATCATTAGATAATTAAAAATCACTCTATGGACATACAAGTATCATCATGGAAATAGTAATCATGAACACATGAAATAAATGAGTATCAAGTAGCTCATCAAATATATCAAATAAGTTTAAAATAACATCCAATCAAAACCAGTAACCAAGCACTGCTAATTATGCCGAGAGGCATATACAATGGGAGAAACAATTCCCAGCACAAAGAATATTCCAAGGAATAATCCGTGTAAGGAAAAAATATTTGGTGAGAGTTACAAACGAAATAATAGCTAGCCAAAATAATAGGCAGCCAAATGGAGGCCGAAATATTAGGCCGAAATAATAGGCCCGAAATAGTAGGCCCTAAAAAAGTAGGGCCTGAAAAATAGGGCCTGAAAAAATAAGGGCGAAATAATTTCAATATGATTTTTTTTTTGTTAAATATAATTTTGCATGCACATTCATACTTATTTTTTGTGGGGAGTGGGGGAATTTGAAACAAATTCATGGAATGTGAAGAGATGTCTGTTGGGAGATATGAGGAGCTTCTCAGAAGTTATAAAACCAAGGCTCATCATTTCATTTTTATTTTATTTTTTTGCAGGAAGGAAGAAGTGGAGG
Organism: Cupressus sempervirens; assembly: GCA_028749045.1. Lineage (NCBI taxonomy): Eukaryota > Viridiplantae > Streptophyta > Pinopsida > Cupressales > Cupressaceae > Cupressus > Cupressus sempervirens. The sequence continues at coordinate 440,159,178 of CM053788.1, forward strand.
TTATTGGAGGATTAGATTGGAGTTTTTGAATATGAGTAGATTGAAGTTTTGGAGTAACATTTTTGTAGGTGAGATTTCTATATCAATACAATTTATAGTTTATTAAAGTTAATGATTTATTTAAAGTAGATAAATCATATATTTAGTATATATTTTAACATTATTGAATTATATAATAAAATAAAATTTTCAAAATAATAGCTAGCCAAAATAATATTAAGCCAAATGGATGTCGAAATAATAGAACTTGAAAAAATAAGGCCAAAAAAATAGAACGCAAGAAAATAGGGCTGAAATAACTTAATTAAAATTTTTAATATAAAACATTTTTTTTTTGTTAAATATATTTTTGCATGCACATTCATGCTTATTTTTTGTGAGGAGTGGGGGAATTTGAAACAAATTAATGGAATGTCAAAAGACATCTATTGGGGGATATGAGGGTTCTCTCATAAACTATAAAACAAATGCTTCTCATTTCATTTTCATTTTGTGCTTTTGTAGGGAGGAAGAGATGGAGATTATTGGAGCAATTAGAGTTTTTTAACATGAGTAGATTAAAGTTTCATATAGTTTAGCCTTGTATGTTTGATTTAGCTTTAGGATTCAAAAACTTTTTGATTTAGATATTTGATAATACATTTTTTTTGCAGATTTTTAATGTGCATGTTTCAATTTAGTTTTATATTTGCATGTTTTACATTAGTTTTAGATTTGCATATTTCAAAATACTTTTGGTTTCCATGTTTAGATTTTTATGTTTCATAATAGTTTTATATTTGCATGTTTCAAAATATTTATATTTTTAATGTTTCATAATTAATTTAATCGTTGATGCGGACAAGAAGGTCACCTTATCAATAAAATTTGTATTTCATTAAAGTTAGTGATTAATTTAAAATAAACTAATCATATATTTAGTTTATATTGTCATTATTTAATTAGATTATATATGTGGCTACTAAATATATTAATTAAGAAAGAAAATCATAAGTCTAAATAGATTCCTTAATGATAGGGAGATTTATTGATTACAATTCTTAATCATTGCAATAAAAATTGCATTAGCATTATTAAAAATTCAACAATATATAATGTTCTCACATCATCATGGAGAAATAATTTTTATAAAATTGACTCTTATATATTCTTTCACATTTTAATATCATCTGAATTGTTGTGTTGGGACTTATAACTTCCCTTTCATGAATTAATTTTTCCACTATTTGAGTCATTTGTATAACATATATCTCAAATTTGACCATAGTTGTACTCCAAATACTCCACCACTATACCTAAATCTCATACTTCCCTTAACCCTATCCCTTATTTTAGTGTAACATTTAACCACTTATTAACCCTAACCATAACACTGAGTGTCATATAAATGAAATTGTAAACCTTGGATCCTAACTATAACTCTTACTCTATATATGATTGTACTAATCATTTAGTAAATTATATACCTTAGTGTAATCCTATATGTAAAAGTATCTAGAAATAATATATATTTTTTATAAGTGATAATATGTATATACACACACCCAGAGAGAGAGAGAGAGAGAGAGAGAGAGAGAGAGAGAGAGAGAGAGAGAGAGAGAGAGAGAGAGAGAGAGAGATGTTAGGATAAACCACGGACAGAAATAAAAACTACATGCAAATATAACCAATAATAGAAAATAATAGAACACACAGAAATGAACACAAGGCACCAAGATTTAACGTGGTTCACCCAATCCCTGGGCTACATCCACCAAACAACAAGTTTGATCTTATTACAATCCAGTGATTACAACCTGATTACAATCCATAATCCCTTACAGCTCAATACCGCCGCAAGAACCAATTTCGTATGACAACATTATGAAAAGTACCCAACCCTAAGCCCTTTTAGACAAGTATTAAACCACTTTAGGGTTATAACATGTCGGCCATATGTCAGCCATAATATGTCGGCTACCATGTCGGCTACTGCCCAATTTTTCTTTTTTTTGGGGCGATGCCCCAAACTCCACTATTTATGAACTATGTACAGTACTTTCTTGATTAGTCACCACAATCTAACAATCTCCCACTTGGAGATTGATCCTATAGCAATACCACTACCACATGGGGCTCCCACTGGATCAACCCATCCTGGACTCTACTATTCTTTTATTCATGCTCAGTCTAAAAGATCAACCGAAGCTGAAGATGAGTTCAACTTCTCCCTTGTTACAACCTTTGTCAACATATCTGCTAGATTGTCATTGGTATGTATCTTCTCCAACTTTAACTGTCCATCCTCCAAAACTGACCGAATGAAATGGTACTGCAACTGTATGTGTTTGGTCTTGGAATGGAGAGCTGAATTCTTAGCAAGATGAATTGCACTCTGACTATCTGTGAACAAATAATTATCCTTCTAAGGATGTCCCAATTCTTCCAAGAAGAACTAAAGCCATATCATCTCTTTTACTGCCTCTATAGCAGCAACATACTCTGCCTCTGTAGTGGAGAGAGAATTAATCTTTTGTAACCTAGAAACCCAGCTCACAGCTGCCCCACCAACAGTAAAGACATAGCCTATAGTACTACACCTGGTATCAATATCCCCAACCAAATCTGAGTCAACATAGCCCTGTAAATCAGTAGTAGAGCCCCCAAAGTGTAAACACTTATTGGATGTTCCTCTCAAATATCTGAGAATCCACTTGACAACATTCCAATGCTCAAATCCTGAATGACTCATATACCTGCTAACGACTCCCACTGCATGTGCAATATCTGGCCTAGTGCATACCATAGCATACATCAAGCTTCCTATAGATGAAGCATAGGGTACCTTGGACATCTTATCCTCCTCTTCTTGTGTCTTGGGACACATTTCCTTAGTCAATTTCAAATGATTGGGTAAAGGTGTGCTGACAGCTTTAGCATTCTCCATAGAGAAACGTTGCAACACCTTCTCAACATAATTAGCTTGAGATAGCGTCAATGTTCTGTTCTTCCTATCTCTGCAAATCTTCATACCAAGGATTTGTTTTGCTGCCCCCAAATCCTTCATAGAAAATGCATGTGCTAATTGGCGTTTCAGCCCCTTAATATGATCCATGTTAGACCCAGCTACAAGCATATCATCAACATATAAACATAAAATAATGTAGCTATCATCATCCAACCTCTTAAAATAAACACAGTAATCTAAATGACACCTATTATATCCATGCTCATGCATAAAACTGTCAAATTTCAGATACCATTGCCGAGGTGCTTGCTTCAAGCCATATAAACTTTTCTTCAATTTGTACACTAAGTTCTCCTTACCTTTGACCTCAAAACCCTGTGGCTGAGCCATACATATTTATTCATCAAAATCACCATGAAGAAAGGCTATTTTAACATCCATTTGCTCTAAATGAAAATCTTCAGTAGCCACAAGACTTAAAACAGTACGAATAGAAGTCATTTTAACCACAGGGGAAAATATCTCATCAAAATCAATTCCCTTTTTCTGTGCAAATCCTTTTACGACTAACCTGGCCTTAAATCTTTTCTTACCTCCTTCCTCTTCTTTCAACCTGTAAACCCACTTATTCTGTAAAGCCTTTTTACCTGCAGGCAACTTGCACAAATCCCATGTCTTATTTTTCAGCAAAGAGTCCATTTCATCTTTCATTGCAGACTCCCACTGAATCTTAGTATCCACCTGCACAACTTCATCATAACTTTCAGGTTCACCGGCATCAGTAAGTAAAATAGAATACAAAGAGGGAGAAAAACTTTGTGGAGGTCTAATTTACCTTATTGACCGTCTAACATTTACTGGTGTGTATGGTATTTGTTGTTGCAGTTGTTGCACATCATGAGAAATGGCTGGAACATCAGCTTTTGGAGTATCATCCAGCACTACATAATCATCTTTTTTCTTCTCATGTTGCTGCAACATATCTTTGTACAACACTTTCTCATTGAATATGACATCCTAACTTCTAATAATTTTAAGATTTTCAAAATCCCAAAGCCTATAACCAAATTCATTAATGCCATATCCAACAAAGACACATTTCTTTGATTTAGCTTCTAGCTTGGTTCTATTTTCAGAGTCTATATGAGAAAAAGCTTCACAACCAAAGGTCTTGAGAAAAGAATAACTCACCTTCTTACCAGTCCATGCTTCCTCTGGAATACCACAACCCAAAGGAGTAGAGGGACCTCTATTAATCAAATATACTGTAGTATTGAAAGCCTCTGCCCACATGTGTAAGGGCAACCCAGCATGCAACCTCATGCTCCTTGCGCGCTCCATTATAGTCTTGTTCATGCGTTCAACCACTCCATTTTCCTGTGGAGTCCTTGGAACAGTTTTTTGTCTACGAATACCATTAGTGGAGCAATAATCTTCAAATTCATGACTGCAATACTCACCACCATTATCAGATCTGAGACATTTTAATTTCTTACCAGTCTCATTTTCAACCAAGCATTTCCATTTCTTAAAAGTTTGAAATAAATCAAATTTCTGTCTAAGGAAATAAACCCATACTTTTCTAGTTGCATCATCAATAAATGTAACATAATAATGAGAGCCACCAAGGGAAGATACCTGAGCTGGTCCCCATACATCTGTATGCACAAGCTCTAATTTCTCCTTTTTGTTTTCCTTCCCTGTCTTTACAAAACTCACTCTCTTTTGTTTTCCATACACAACTTTCACAGAAATCCATATTCACACATTTTAGACCTGGTAAAACTTTCCTTGAATGAAGTACTTTCATACCTTTCTCACTCATGTGCCCAAGTCTATTGTGCCACAACGCTGTATCAGAATCTACAACAGCTATTTGTTCTCCCTGCTCAACTGCAGTAATTGTTCCTGAATATTCATTTTTCTCTGAAACAATCAAAGTAGAAGGAACAACATGACCTGTACAAAAATATAAGGTGCCTAATTTCACACCTTTTGCTACTACAAGGGAACCTTTTGAAACCTTCCAATTTTTATCATTAAAAGTAATTACACAACCCTCATCACCGAGTTGCCCTACTAAAATTAAATTTCTACTTAGTTTTGGAACATGTCTTACCTCATGTAGTAGCCAATGATTCCCATTCTGCAACTTAATCTTAATTTTTCCCTTTTCAACAATCTGACAGGGTTCATTATCTCCCAAATAAACAAGCCCAAAATCCCCTTGGACATAATCAATGAAATAACCTCTATGAGGTGTAGCATGAAATGAAGCACCAGAATCTAAAACCCATAAATCATCAACACTCTCTAAAGACAGAAGCAAAGCATCCTCTTCGGATTTGTTACTTACCACATTTGCCTCCTTGTCTCCATCTGATTTATCTCCTTCATTTTTCTTTCGATTCCAACAATCTTTCTTTTTGTGCCCTGGTTTCCCACAGTACCAGCAATCATTTGGTCCTCTCGATTGAGACCTCCTCCCCTTTGACTTTCCTCTTGATTTCCCACGATTTCTAGAGTTACTTCCTCTTTCAGTCGTTCTACCCCTTCTTTGTGCATTTAAAGCACTTCCTAATGTAGATCCACCTGAGGATTTTCTACGAGTTTCCTCACTTAAAATAACACCGATCACATCATCATATTTTAGGGTACTAGATCCATGAACAGAATTACTCACCGCCATTACCAAGCCATTCCAGCTTTCAGGCAAAGAACACAAAATCGAGAGAGAGAGAGAGAGAGAGAGAGAGAGAGAGAGAGAGAGAGAGAGAGAGAGAGAGAGAGAGAGAGAGAGAGAGTATATGTAGACAAGAAGGAGCTCATATTATGTTTCTTATAGAGGCATGTTTTATGTAGAGAGAGAGAAAAAGATATTATGAGGTGTATCTAGAGAGTAGGCACAAAGAGAGTTAGGGTTAGGGTTAGGTTTAAAATTAGAGTTAGAGTTGGGATTAGGGTTAGGGTTAGAAATATAGTTAGGATTAGAGATAGAGTTAGGGTTAGGGTAAGGGTAAGAATTAGGGTGAGGGTTAGAATTTGGGCTACAAATATAGTTAGGGTTATTGTTAGGGTTAGAATACGAGTTAGGGTTAGGGTTAGAGATAGAGTTAGAATCAGAGTTAGAATAAGGGTTGGAGTTAGAGTTAGGGTTATATTTAGGGTTAGAATTAAAGTTAAGATTAGAATTAGTGTTAGAGTTAAGGTTATCATTAGTGTTAGGGTTATGGTTAGGGTTAGCATTAGGGTTAGGGTTAGGGTTAGTGTTAGGGTTATGGTTAGGATTAGCATTAGGGTTAGGGTTAAAATTAGAGTAAGAGTTAAAATTAGAGGTAGTGTTAGTGTTAGTCTTAGTATAAGAGTTAGAGTTAGAATTAGAGTTAGAGTTCAGGTTCAAGTTAGAGTTAGAGTTAAAGTTAGAGATAGAATTGTGATCAGGGTTAGATTAGGGTTAGGGTTAAAGTTACCTTATTAGATGGATTAGGATTAGAGTTAGGGTTAGTGTTAGAGTTAGAGTTAGAGTTATATATAGTGTTAGTGTTAGGATTAGGGGTAGGTTTATAGTCAAAGATAGGGTGAGGGTTAATATTGGGGTTAGGGTAACAAAAAGAGTCAACGTTAGAGTTAGGGTTAGAATTAGGGGTAGGGTTAGAATCAAGGATAAAGTTAGAGTTGGAGTTAGGGTTAGAGATAGAGTTAGAGTTAGAGTTAGGGTAAGAATTAGGGTTAGGATTAGAATTAGCATTAGAGTTAGAGCTAGGGTTAGAATTAGGGTTAGGGTTAGGGTTATGGTAAGAATTAGAGTTAGAGTTATAGTTAGGGTTAGAGTTAGGAATAGAGTTATAGTTAGGGTTAGAGTTAGGAACAGAGTTATAGTTAGGGTTAGAATTAGGTTAGGCTTAGAGCTAGAATTGGGGTTAGGGTTAGAAATAGGGTTAGAGTTAGGGTTATATAGGTTCGGGTTAAGATTAGGGGTAGAATTAGAGTTACAATTAGAGTTAAAGTTAGAATTAGGGTTAGGGTTAGAATTAAAGTTACAAATATAATTAGGGTTTCAAATTGAGTTAGAGCTAGAGTTAGGGTAAGGGTAATAATTAGGGTTACCAATAAAGTTAGGGTTAGGGTTAGGGATAGATTTAGAGGTAGAATTTGAGCTAGATTTAGAGATAGAATTAGAATTAGAACAAGAGTTGGAGTTAGAGGTAGGATTAGAATTAGGGCTAGGATTATGGTTAGCATGAGGGTTATGGTTAGAGTTAGGGTTAGCATTAGGGTTAGGGTTATAATCAGTGTTAGTTTTAGTGTTAGTGTTAGTGTTAGTGTTAGGGTTATAATTGGGGCTAGAATTGAGGCTAGGGTTAAGGTTAGGGTTAGGGTTAGAATTAGGTTAGAGTTAGGGATCATCATGGAGAAATAATTTTCATAAAATTGACTCTTATATATTCTTTCACACTTTTAACATCATCTGAATTGTTGTGTTGGGACTTATAGCTTCCCTTTTATGAATTAATTTTTCCACTATTTGAGTCATTTGTCTAACATAAATCCCAAATTTGACCATAGTTGTACTCCAAATACTCCAACACTACACGTAAATCTCATACTTTCCTTAACCCTATCCCTTATTTTAGTGTAACATTTAACCACTTATTAACCCTAACCATAACACTGAGTGTCATATAAATGAAATTGTAAACCTTGGATCCTAACTATAACTCTTACTCTATATATGACTGTACTAATCATTTAGTGAATTATATACCTTAGCCTAACCCTATATGTACAAGTATCTAGAAATAATATTTATTTTTTATTAAGTGATAATATGTATATACACACACCTAGAGAGAGAGAGAGAGAGAGAGAGAGAGAGAGAGAGAGAGAGAGAGAGAGAGAGAGAGCATATATGTAGACAAGAAGGAGCTCATATTATATTTCTTATAGAGGCATGTTTTATGTAGAGAGAGAGAAAAAGAGATTATGAGGTGTATCTAGAGAGTAGGCACAAAGAGAGTTAGGGTTAGGGTTAGGTTTAAAATTAGAGTTAGAGTTGGGATTAGGGTTAGGGTTAGAATTAGGGTTAGAAATATAGTTAGGATTAGAGATAGAGTTAGGGTTAGGGTAAGGGTAAGAATTAGGGCGAGGGTTAGAATTTGGGTTATAAATATAGTTAGGGTTAGTGTTAGGGTTAGAATAAGAGTTAGGGTTAGGGTTAGAGACAGAGTGAGAATAAGGGTTGGAGTTAGAGTTAGAGTTAGAGTTAGGGTTATATTTAGGGTTAGAATTAAGGTTAGGATTAGAATTAGTGTTAGAGTTAGGGTTATGGTTAGTGTTAGGGTTATGGTTAGGGTTAGCATTAGGGTTAGGGTTAGGGTTAGTGTTAGGGTTATGGTTAGGATTAGCATTAGGATTAGGGTTACAATTAGAGTAAGAGTTAAAATTAGAGGTAGTGTTAGTGTTAGTGTTAGTATAAGAGATAGAGTTAGAATTAGAGTTAGAGTTAGGGTTCAAGTTAGAGTTAGAGCTAAAGTTAGAGATAGAATTGTGATCAGGGTTAGATTAGGGTTAGGGTTAAAGTTACCTTATTAGATTTAGGGTTAGGGTAAGAGTTAGGGCTAGGATTAGGATTAGAATTAGGGTTAGTCTGTTAGAGTTAGAGTTATATATAGTGTTAGGGTTAGGATTAGGGGTAGGTTTATAGTCAAAGTTAGGGTGAGGGTTAATATTGGGGTTAGGGTTACAAAAAGAGTCAAAGTTAGAGTTAGGGTTAGAATTAAGGATAAAGTTAGAGTTGGAGTTAGGGTTAGAGAAAGAGTTAGAGTTAGATTTAGGATAAGAATCAGGGTTAGGATTAGAATTAGCATTAGAGTTAGAGCTAGGGTTAGAATTAGGGTTAGGGTTAGGGTTAGGGTAAGAATTAGAGTTAGATTTATAGTTAGGGTTAGAGTTAGGAATAGAGTTATAGTTAGGGTTAGAGCTAGAATTGGGGTTAGGGTTAGAATTAGGGTTAGAGTTAGGGTTATATAGGTTCGGGTTAAGATTAGGGGTAGAATTAGAGTTACAATTAGAGTTAGAGTTAGAATTAGGGTTAGGGTTAGAATTAGGGTTACAAATATAATTAGGGTTATAGATTGAGTTAGAGCTAGAGTTAGGATAAGGTAATAATTAGGGTTAGGGCTAGAATTAGGGTTACAAATAAAGTTAGGGTTAGGGTTAGGGTTAGATTTAGAGGTACGATTTGAGCTAGATTTAGAGATAGAATTAGAATTAGAACAAGAGTTGGAGTTAGAGGTAGGGTTAGAATTAGGGCTAGGATTATGGTTAGCATAAGGGTTATGGTTAGAGTTAGGGTTAGCATTAGGGTTAGGGTTATAATTAGTGTTAGTGTTAGGGTTATAATTGGGGCTAGAATTAAGGCTAGGGTTAGGGTTAGGGTTAGAATTAGAGTTAGAGTTAGGGATCAAGTTAGAGTTAAAGTTGGAGATAGAGTTGGGGTTAGGGTTAGATTTAGGGTTAGGGTTGGAGTTAGGGTTAGCTTTAGGGTTAGATTTAGGGTTAGAATTAGCATTAGAGTTAGAATTAGAGTTAGGATTATAGTTATAGTAAGGCTTAGGGTTAGGGATAGAATTAGGGTTAGGGTTAGAATTAGCATTAGATTTAGGATTATAAAGGGTTAAGGTTAGGGTTAGGGGGAGAATTAAAGTTAGAGATAGAGTTAGAGTTAGAGTTAGGGTTAGGGTTAAACTTAGATATATATATATATATATATATATATATATATATATATAAACAAATAAATCGATACTAATTTTATCAAAAATAAAAAATTAGAATATATATATATATATATATATAATATTAAAATTATTATTATATCTTTCATATTCGCGGTGACTGCTACTAGCTTATATTACTTATATATATATATAATGCCGAGAGTCATCCTTCTCAAGGCACCTATTTTAATTCAAATCGTATCCAACACAAAAAAACCATTACGATTTAAATTAAAATAGGTGCCTCGAGAAGGATGACTCTTAGAATTTTATATATATATATATATATATATATATATATATATATATATATATATATATATATATATATATATATATATATATATATATATATATATATATATATATATATATATATATATATATATATATATATATATATATATATATATATATATAAGTATATATAAGCTAGTCCTAAAACATAACCATAAAACTGACCTAAAAGAATTTGACAATATATCATAAAAAGTAAACTAGGGATAGGCATTACAAAAGGTTTGTATGTATGCATGAATAAATGTATAAATGTATGTGTGAATGAATGAATGAATGTACGCATATGAAAGTTTGCATGAATGGAAAAATATACATAAAGGTATAGATAAATAAATAGTGAGTGAATGTATACAATGAAGGTATGGATGAATTTATGAGTGTAGGAATGAAACAATTTATTAGCGAAGGAATAAATGTATGTATGAAGGTGAGGATGAATGAATGTATGAATGAATGAAGTTATGGATTGATAAGTGCATGTATAAAGGTATGGATGAGTGAACGAATGTATGAATGAATAAAGGAATGGATGAGTGAATAAAGATGTAGATGAGTGATTGAATTTATGTATGAGTGAATGTATGTATGTATGAGATTATGAATTAATGAAGGTATGTACGAATGAATGCACAAATGTATGAGTAAATGAATGAATGTAGGGAGGTTTGTACATATGTATCAATAAATCTATAAAGGTGTGTGTGAATGAATGAATGTATGCATATGAAAGTTTGCATGAATGAAAAAATGTACATAAATGTATAGATAAATGAATTGTGAGTGAATATATACAATGAAGGTATGGATGAATAAATGTATGAGTGTAGGAATGAAATAATTTATTAATAGAGGAATAAATGCATGTATGAAGGTGTGGATGAATGAATACATGAATGAATGAAGGCAAATATTGATAAGTGCATGTATAAAGGTATGTATGAGTGAATGAATGTATGAATTAATAAAGGAATGGATGAGTGACTGAATGTATGTATCAATATATATATATATATATATATATATATATATAATATATATATAGGAAGGCATGCATGAATGTATATGTATGTGTGAAGGAAAAAATGCATGTATGAAGGATTATAGGCATGTATGGGTAGATGTACAAAGGTAATGATGAATGGAATTGTTGAGATGTCATTTTGCACGATGCTTAATGACAGGAATTCTTTCAAACTCCTCTATTGAAAATCCAATCTAGGATCAACTCCAAGGTTCTGGGCAATCTTGCAACCTACTGGAATCTGTTCAGTTGAAGATAGATGTAGTTGTTCATAGGGAGGCCTTTTCTAGTTCTGACCAATTCAGATAAGATTTTGAATCTACTTACTATCTCAAAAGAATAACCACACAAAAAGAAATGTATTGTTATTATTTTTTGTTTTATGAATGAATGTAATCTAACAATGCAACTATGTGAATTCCTAAATTAACCAAGGATTAGAAAAGCAAATAACAAAGATAGGGTAACAAGAAATTTAAGAAAATAACTTGAAAAGAAAATTCCTAATAGACATAAGCTCCAATAACAACACGTCTACAAGTTAAGCCTTTGAAAAGATTAGTAGGTAACCAATCAAAATAGGAGTAGTGCTTCCTTAATTCCACTGATGCAATCATCGATGAGAATTCAATAACCATAAGATGTTTCACTTGGCAAGGCCACAAAAAGTGCGCTCATGCGAGACAAAAAGCTATGTGGGAACAATATGGATGATCTCTTCCTGAACTAAGTACATCAAAAAAAAATTGTAAACCTGTAGCAAACACCAAAATTAAAAGATTCCAAAATCAAAATAACACAATAAAAATATTGACTCAATTACATTCCATGAACATACATCCACAAAATGTAACACACTTGGGCAAGAATCACTACACTCCAGATGTGAGCACCAATAGCATATATTGTTGCATCAAAATAATGGCCCAGAATACATATTACATTCCTAAATTAATAAGAAATATTCTCCTCAATTTGTGTTGAGAGTGAGAGATATTTTTATTCAAACATATGCTTCTAAACTAATAAAAGAAATCTATTTATGTACAAACAAACTGTCTAACTGGTGCTTAGTAGGACTTCATCCACATTTATATCATTAATAGATGCATGACCCTTTACATGTCTTAAAACAAAGAAAGAATGAGAAAATAAGAAGAAGAAAGCCATTAGATGATGTAGGAGTGTTTGGAAGTGCCAAAAATAGAAGCTCCATGTTCACTAGATGTTTGTAGGAGTTAAATTGCCATCAGAATGCATTTTTGATGCATGAAAAGCTCTAAATTTAGAACTGACAATCAACTATTGATACACCTCTGAACTCTTCAAAAACTTCTAGTGCACCTCAAAAGAAGTGCACCTTAAAAGTAATGCACCTAGTGTACCTAGTACACCTCATAAGTAGGTCCAAAAAATGCAAAATTTTACCAAGTGTCAAAACTAAATTTCTAGCTTCTGGGTTTTGTTCCCCTTCATACCAAAGCTATTTTTGGGTATTTTCTCTTGAATTTATCAATAATCTAAGTGACTTCAATTGCATCCAAAAAATACAAAGCTTCATATTTTTCCTTCAATTTTTTCCTATAATTTCCTACCTCGATGTGATTCTTAGCAAAATCTCCTAGTTTCACATCCAAGTCTAGTAATGCTTCTTCAGTCCTGAATGCTTAATATCATCATCATTAGAAGCTTCTTCAAGTCATATAGAATTTTTCAACAATTGCTTCTATAGTCATCAAGGTATCCCTTGAATCATCTTCAAAAATATCTAAACATACATCACTGTAATGTATCTCTACCTCCACAATTTTCTCTAGGGTTTGATCCTTGATCTTATGAATATCATCATGTAATTTATCCATTACTTTATTGTCATATAGAATCTTCTCTATCCAATCATCAATTTTATCTAACTCTTCTATTGTATATACATCTATTAACATCTAATACCTTTGTCCCTTCATTGACTATAATGCTTACAAGTCCTTACCCCAGGTATGTACTTCATCCATTAGATCAAAATCCTAGTTCAAAATAGCAACCAACTTATCCACATTATTCTACATATGGTATAGCAGTTTAAGATTTACCTATATATTCTGCACACCTTTATCTTTGAAACTTTCTTATCATTACTGACAAGCTTTCAAAAATGGATCTAATGACACAATCTCTTTATCCCTTTTCTCTAGTGTTGCATTCAAAGTCTCCTCAAGATTTTCAAGATCTAATGGACCAACTCCTTCATTCAAATTTCCCTTTAAGATCTCTATCTGCTTCTAAAGAGTCATTAGTTTAGTCTCATCTTGTTCTAAGTGTCTAAACACTTCTTTAATTCCCATTGTCACCATTAACTTAGTAGTGTCCACCATGGGTTTTCCAAGCACAACCTCCCTGATTTGATAATCCTTTGGAGTCAATTCCTCAATATTTGCATGTAGAGGAGGTATATCAACATGTGTAAACAAGTCCTGATTCTGATCACTGATCACAAAGGCTAGTGCTAATGCATCTTTTAGAGGTGACTTGGGTTTCCTGAGAGCTTCAATCAATTCTTTCATTCCTTCTTCCTTAGTGTCATACTACTCCCTTTTTTTTCTAAAAACCTCTTTCCTCAACCATCTCAAATTATGTTCCATCAGAGATTTATCTTTTGAAGAAGAAGGAGTTTTTTTTGTTATGCTCTTTCCCTTATCACTACTCTTCGAAGTCTTATCCTTTTGTGAGAGATCCACATCGGGAGTCTCTGTATCTGTGGAGTCCACAGTTCTCACCTCTATTTCTTGGGAAGTCTTTTGAGGTTGCTCACATATTTGTCCTTCCTTTGACACTTCATCAGTGGGTATTTTTTGTGGCTCTTCTTCCTATTCCACTTGGACCTATTCTTTTTCATTGCTAGGAGGGAGAGTACTAGCTAAACCTTTATTAATGCAAAATGTAGCTTGATTTGGTGATGGTGGAGCTACTTTGGGTCCTTGTGGCTAAGATGGAAACTGACTCCAATTCTCTTGTTGAGGTTGATTATTTAGAGTATCCCTTATCTTATCTCCCACCAATTTAGTGTCAACCAACATAAAATCATAATTTGAGATCTAAAGTACATCAGCCCCTTCATTCTCTTATTCATCAATTCATTGTTGTATCTCATCCTTGAAAGTTGTAGACTAAATAGGTTGTACGAGAATGGATGGTGGTATAATGGTGTGGCTTCTTCTCCATTATAACTCTATTTCTCTAGCAAGATGAGTCCTTCGAATTAGAGGAAGGTTATCTTATTTATCTTCATCATTCTCTTCTTCTTCTTCTAGAATGAATTTTGGGACTAATGGAAAAGGAATAACTCTTCTAATCACCTTTTGTCTCCTCTTGACTGAAGTTTTGATCTTTCTTCTCTTAGGAGCCAACAAGGGGGCTTGTACTTCTTGTTGAGGTGGAGACAATGTTTGTACTTTTTTTTTAGTTCCTCCTTGTCCTTGTTCTATCAATGGTACTTGAGGATTATCTTGGGTCCATGTAGCTTCTACATTCTCTACCCCTTGTTGTGGTGATTCTTGAGTTGTTACTTCTTTTAGCTCATCTTGTTGAGGTGAAGTTCTTTTCCTCTTACCCTTACCCTTCTGAGCCCTATAGTATCCAAATTCTCTATCAAGTTGGTGCACTATTTTTGGCCTCACTAGGGATTGAGCTATGAAAGTGGGCACTATTACCTTGGTTCCTCTACCTTTTTCTGGGTGAGTTGTGGTGTTAAAGACCATTGCTTGAGGAATTAGATCTAGTTTGAAAGGTCTTTTGATCCAAATATGGTCAATTTGATGATGTTCTTGGCCCTATGATTAATATTTGAATTTTCTTCCTTATCAATCTTTACATTCATAATAGGTCAATCAAAAGTATTATCTCTATTATATAATGGATCTAGGACCTTTTCAAAATCTTGTGACTACCTTTAAAGGAACCTTTGTCTTTAAATCACTACTTGCCAAATAGAGAGTTATCCTACAATAATCCATTATACGGATATTGTAGTCATCTACTACATTCATCCAATGGTCCTCAATTACATCTTCATGTTGGAATGTTTTCTTGCTAAGTACTGCATTTTTCTAATGTTATCAAAGTAGGGATGAGGAGAGTTATATTCATCCAAGGGATATTGATCCCACTTTGACTCAAAAGATGGAATATCCTATCTTCGAACCACACTAAATAGTCCTATAGTAATGGGCCACACCAAGGTTATCTTGTGTTGCTTCCTTACTTTTTCATATGTAGACAAGAGTTATTGAGAAATCTCCAACAAATTGAGTCTATTAGATGGATACCAAGGGAGCTTCTTGGGATTGATAATTGTACCTACTAGCCTCAAATAAGTGAATGTCTGAAATTGGATGTAATAGGCACCAACTTTAAAAATCTTGGCCACTACCTCATCTAATATTATTTTCACATAATCCCCTTCAATGAACTGGATTATTGTAGAAATAAAGGCATCATTGACAATTTTGTATTCCTTGTTGTGCTCTAGAAGCTTTTTCTTCACTAATTGGGGATACGCTATATATGACCATATGTTTGCATCTTGCATGCTGCCCTTTTTGAAGAGTCCTGAATAATATGTTTCCCTTGCAACTAATAGGTACACCAAATAGGATATCATGTAGAACTTATGATTGTTATTAATTGCCACCAATTGCTCATCCAAGTTCTCACTAAGTCAAAGCCCAATCAATTGGCATCTTTTTTGTTTTGATGGTCTCAATGAAATGAACCATCCATATGTTCAAGTGTCCCAATGTTGGTAACTCCATGACTCTACTGAAAAGTATTATAGAATATCTGATATCATCTTTCATATAGCCCCTTGTCATGTCTACTTTTCTTGCTTTATACTCAAGAGGAGTCTTCACAATGAGGTATGAGGATTGGATGATTTCAGATGCTTCTGCTACATGTTCTTTGTACCATCTTTCCACCTGGTGATAGGTCAATCTAATAAACTAATCTACTCTTGGGAGATGGAATACCTTTTCTATGTTCTTAAGTAAGAAATCTAGCATGATCTCTCCAATTATACTCTTGATGACCCTTTCTTCAGAGACATAGTTTTCCACCAGTGCCATGATCAACTCCGAGGATTGTATCAATATTGGGTGTGATGTTGTGTTGACTGGTCCTAATAAGATAAGAGTAGATATCATCAGGGACCTCTTTGTAGGTTTGTTGTATAACACTAGGAATGTGTTCTAGTCTATATGATCAAGTTCAGTGTCCTAGATCTTCTAATAGTCATCTTGGAAGCATGACTTTGTCAGAACACCTTGAAACTTGAAAATCATCAATTTTGGGATGACAATGAAGAGGCCATTGGATCTGCACAAAATCAAGATCCATTAGACTGGAAGATTGAAAAAATTAATTAGGAAAAACCCTTATGATGACAAGAAAAAACCTTGAAACTCTAATTTACCAAAACTATTAAAAAATATATTTCTAACCCTGAAAAACAAAAAAGGGTGCACCTAGCACACCTCAAAGGTGCACTAGGTGTGCCTCATTACACTTAACTCTCTAATATTAAGGGTGCACACCTAGGACAACAATGCACCCTCATTGTGAAAAATACAAGGCAAGTGTAAAACAAAAGGGTGTGCACTTGGTGCACCTCATGGGGTGCACTAAGTGCACACCCTTTTTTCTTTAGTTAAATGTTTATCAATAGTGAAGGTGAACAACTGTGCACCTTAGATAGGTGAGCAGTTGCACACCTTTAACTAGGTGTAAGTTTTCTTATTTAGTTTTTAAAGTTTTTTAAATGTTGTGTTTTGAAAACAAGGTGCACATCTATCGCACCTTGGGAGCTGTACAGGTACAAGGAGGGAAAGCGCAGAGCAAAAAATAAGGTAAGGAGGAGACGGAAGGTCTTGGATTTTATAGACTTGGGGCTTAGCACACCCCTTGGAGGTGCACAACTATGCTACTATGCACTTCCAAGAGGAAGTGCTTTCCTTTACTACTAATGCACTAGCGCACCTGGCAAGGTGTGCTAGGTGCACCTCTAACCTTAAAAGAATTGACTTTCTACCTTAGAAACCAAGTTTTCAGCTTTTGGGTTTCTCGGTAGAGACCCAAATTAGGTAAAGAATAGTAAGAAAAACCTTAAAAAAGACTCTAGACACTAGACTAGGGATCTAGGAAGCTAAAAAATAAAGTAGGGGGTCCCCATTTCTAAGCAAAATGGGGTGTGCATTGTGAAACCACAACAAGACTTATGTATGAAGGTATGAGTCAATGAATGTATGGATGAATGATTGTATGTATGCATGAGATTATGAATGAATGAAGGTATTTAGAAAGGTTTGTATGTATGTATGAATGAATGTATAAATTTATGAATTAATGAATGTATGTATAAATAAATGTATAAAGGTATGTGTGAATGAAATTATGCATGAATGAATGTGTGTATGAAGGTATATATGATGGTATGCATGAATGGATGTATGTATGTATGAATGAATGTATGAAGGTATGAATGAATGATCAAAGGTATGAAGGTATGGATGAATAAAGTATATATGGATACACATGAGTGTATGCACAAATAAATGTACAAATGTATGAATGAATGAATGCATGTATGAAATAAATGTATCAATGCATGTGTGAATGAAAGTATGCATAGTTGAATGTGTGTATGAAGCTATATATGATGGTATGCAAGAATGTATGTATGAATGAAGATATGGATGAATGAATGTATGAAGGTATGAATGAGTGATCAAAGGTATGAAGGTATGGATAAATAAAGTATATATGGATGCATATGCATGTATGTATAAATAAATGTGCAAATTTATGAATGAATGGATGTAGGAAGGCTTATACCTATGTATGAATAAATGTACAAAGGTATGTGTGAATGAATGAATGAATGTATTTATATAAAAGTATACATGAATGAATGAATGTATATGAAAGTATGCATGATTGAATGTGTGTATGAAGGTATATATGATGGTATGCATGCGTGAATAAATGTATGAAGGTATGGATGAATAAAGTATACATGGATGCCTATGTATGAATGTGTACAAATGAATGTACAAATGTATGAATGAATGAATGTAGAAAGGTTTGAATGTATGTATGAATAAATCTATAAAGGTTATGTGTGAATGAATGAATGAATATATATGAAAGTATGCATGAATGAATGTGTGTATGAAGGTATATATGATGGTATGCATGAATGAAGGCATGAATGAATGTATCTATGCATGAAGGTATGGATGAATAAAGTATATATGGGTGCATGGATGTATTATAGGTAGGTAGGTAGGTAGGTATAGATGTTTTCATGCATGAATGAAAATGCATGTTTATATTAGTGAATGAATGAATGCATGTATGTATATATGCATTTTGATTATATATGTATACATATACAAATACATAGATATATAAATATTTGTGTGTAATTGAATGCATTTTTATATTAGTGAATGAATGAATGCATATATGTATGTATGCATTTTGATTATATGTGTATACACGTATATATCTCTATGTGTGAAAATGAATGCATTTTTGTGAATATTTAAGTAGGAATGTATGAATGTATAAATATTTATGTGTATATATATACATATTGTGTGTGTGCATGTGTGTATAATTGTATATAGTATGTACACATATACCTTCATACACACGTTTGGATTGGATTAATGTATATGAAGGTATGAAGTTATGCATTAATGAAGGTAGGAAGGCTTGTACATATGTATGAAGGTATGAAGTTATGGATGGATGGATGAATGAATGAAGGTATGCATATATGATTAACAAATATACACAAATGTGTGTGTGTGTGTGTGTGTGTGTGTGTGTGTGTAATTGTATATAGTATGTACACATATACCTTTATACACACATATGTGGCTTTTTTTATGTGTATGAAGGTATGGATGTTTAGATTGATGTGTATGAAGGTAATAAGTTATGTGTTCACGAAAGTAGGAAGGTTTATATATATGTATGAAGGTATGAAGTAATTGATGGATGAATGAATGTATTTATGTTTGTATCTATAAAGGTATAAATGAATACATTAAGGTATGGATGACTAGATGTACAAATAAATTAATAATGCAAATGCATGCATGTATGAGTAAATGAATAAAAGTATACAAATACATGTATTTATGATGGTGTGAATGGATGAATGATGTATAAAGGTATAGATGAATGAATTTGAATGAATGTCTTTATCTGTAAAGGTATGGATGAATAAATGTATAAAGGTATATATGAATGAATTATGAATGAATGTATGCATGATGGTATGAATGTATGTATGTATGTATGAAGGTATGGATGAATAAATGTATATACGAGTCTATGGATGGTTGAAGGTATGCATTAAGGTATATGTCTATATGAATGAAAGTAACAATATATGGATGAAAAAAATTATGATGTGATGATATGCATGAATGAATGCATGTACAAGTAAGTGTAGGAAGGATAAATGATCATATGAAGGCACAAATGAATGATTATACAAATATATGAAGGTATGAATCAATAAAGTATATGGATGAATACAGTTTTATATGTAGTTATAAATAAATGTATAAAGATATATACAAATTTACTTATGCCTAAAGGTATGAGTGAATGAATGTATTATGTATTAAGGAAAGGACACATGAAGGTATACATGAGGGTTTGATTGTCTATAAGAATGAATGTATCCTTGAAAGACGACATGATTCTATGTATGGATGAATGTATTTATGAAGGTATGGATGAATACAATATATGGATGCATGATATGTAGCTATGGATGTTTGTATGTATGAATGAAAATGCATGTTTGTATTATTGAATGAATATATGTTTGTGAAGAGTGATGTAGCAATGCAGGTATGTATGTTTGGATGCATGTAGTATTTTTGTATACACACACGTGTATGTATAGATATATATGTATGTATGTGTGTAATGTGTGTGTGTGTGTGTGTGTGTGTGTGTGTGTGTGTGTGTGTGTGTGTGTGTGTGTGTGTGTGTGTGTGTGTGTGTGTGTGTGTGTGTGTGTGTGTGTGTGTAATTTAAAAAATAAAAATAATGTGACAATTTGTATTTTTAAATTAATTATTTGTACATTCATCCTCATGTGCCTCATAAATATTAATTTTATTTTTTTTAAATAATTAAATTTTATTTCCCTCTTCACAAAATTTTTCTATAAGAAGGTGCCCATGAAGCCTATTAGTAAATTAATCCATTTTGTGAAGAGTAATATATGGTTCATGATTTGTGTATACACATACATATGCATGCACACACATGTGGGTGCATAATTGTATATACTTTTTATACATATATGCCTTCATACATACATATACATGGTATATCTTACGTGTATGAACAGATCAATGTTATAAAGGTATGAAGTAATGGATGTGTGAATAAGAGTTTAAAGGTATAGATGAATGAAGGTATGGATAAATGAATGTATGAAGGTAAGAATGTATTGATAAATAATTGAATGCATGTGCATTTGTATGTATGATGGCATTAATGAGTGCATGAGGGTATGGATGAAGCAAGCTATAAATAAATGAATAATAGAAATGCATGTGTGTATGAGTGAAGGGATAAATGTATAATTGCATGAGTATAGGATGTGTGCATGTATCTATGCATGAATGCATATATGTAATAGTGAATGAATGTATCTTTTTGAAAAATATTGATATATGTAGTACCCCTACTATCCTATGATAGTACATTTGTATGTATTATGTATGGGCATCTGTATGTATGCATATTTTTTTGTGTGTGTCTATAATTATACATAGTATATATACACTATATATATAGATAAAAATATGCATATATCCATATATATTTATATTATATATAACTACATAGAGGTATATGAATATATACACACACACACACATTCGGATGGTTTGGGAAATTATTGTTTCTGGAACTAAGGTTTGATCTTTGAATAGTAGTAGGGTTCATCGGTCATTTGGATCAAAACTTAGGAAAGCCCCCCTTTCGCCAATTGGGGGTAGAAACACTTTATGCCATATAGTTTTATTTGATGGTCATTTGTAAAGGTTTGTATCTTGATATTATACCATCTATGTTACTATTAAGTTGTCATTTTGCATGATGTTTAACAACATGAATCCTTTCAAACTCCTCTCTTGAAAAGCTGATTTGGGATCAACTCTAAGGTTCTAGACAATCTTGCAACCTATTGGAATCTTCTTAGTTGAAGATAAATGTATTTGTTCACATGGAGGCCTTTGTTGGTTCGAACCAATTTTAGATAAGATGTTCAATCTGCTTGTTGTTAGTATGTTTTTGGTATTTTGATATTTTCTATTTTTTTTTTAAATGAATGAAATCTAACAATGCAACTATATGAATTCCCAATTTAACCAAGTGTTAGTAAAGAAAATAATGAAGATAAGGTAACAAGAGATGAAAGAAAATAAAATGAAATGGAAATTCCTAATGGACATAAAATCATGACAACAACACATTTGCGAGTTAAATTGTTGAAAAGATCAGGTAGGAAACCAATGAAAGTAGGAGTAATTCTTCCTCAAACCCACTAATGTGAGTAAACCGAAATATGTTTCCCTTATTATCAAATTGCAAAGCCACAAAAAGTGTGCTCATGTGAGATGAGAAGCTATGTAGGAACAATAGGGCAATCTCTTCTCCAACTTTGTATGTCAGCGAAATTTTTCAACATGCAACACACACTAGAACTAAAATATTGCACAATCAAATCAACAAAACAAAACTATTGGCTCCATTATTATCATGGAAAAGAATCCACAAAAATAGCACACTCTAACAAGAATAACTACACTCAGATTGAGAGCACTAATAACATATATTATTGCATCAAAATAACAGCCTGGAATACATGTTACATTCCTAAATTTATAAGAAATTATCTCCTCAATTTGTTTTGAAAGTGGGAGATCTCTAAATGAAATCATATGCTTCTAAAATAATAAAATAAATCTATTTATGTACAAATTGACTCTTTAAAAAGTGATAAGTAGGCCTCCACCCCTTTTTAGACAAATTAATGGGTACATGAGCCTTTACATGTCTTAAAAAAATCAACAGAAGAAGTAGATAAGAAGAAGGAAGCTGAAAGAGGATCTAGGAGTCACTAGAAGATCTAAAAATGGAAGCTTAGCCTTTTTTGAATGTTCCTAGGAGTTAACTATCATCATAATGTGTTTCTAGTGCATGGACATCTCTAAATTTAGAACTAATAGTTAACTATCGGTGCACCTTTGACTTCTTCAAAATTTCTAGCACACCTTTGGAGCAACGCACCTTAGTGGCAGGTTCAAAAAATAATTTTTTTTCCCAAGTGTTAAAACTAAATTTCTATCTTCTAGCTTCTAGGTTGTCTTCCCCTTTATACTAGAGCTATATTCGGATGTTTGATTTTGAATTTATCTATAATATCAACCACTTGGAAAGTTTCTGGAAAATACAATGCTTTATACTTATCTTTAATTATCTATTGGTAGTTACTAATCTCCCTACGAAAATCCACAAAATCATCAACTTTAGTGTCTAACTCCAAAAATACTTATTCCATTGTAAATGCTTGCTCGTTATCTTCTTCTAACAAGGAATCTTCAAAGATTTGTTAGAATTATTGAACCATTTATTGTAATTGAATGAATTTAGTCCTTGACTCATCTTCAAAAATATCAAGGCAGGCATCATTGTAATTCTTCTTAGCTTCCAAAATTTGCTCTTGTGTTTGATCTTTCAATTTTTGAATATTTTCATGGAACCCTTCCATTATATTATTCCTAGTAGTTATCTTCTTGATCCAATATTCTAATTTATTGATCTCATCCATTGTATACACCTCTATGAGTGTACAATACCTTTGTCCTTTTATTG
Source organism: Cupressus sempervirens (assembly GCA_028749045.1). NCBI lineage: Eukaryota > Viridiplantae > Streptophyta > Pinopsida > Cupressales > Cupressaceae > Cupressus > Cupressus sempervirens. The sequence continues at coordinate 440,182,192 of CM053788.1, forward strand.
TTTGAAGTGCTTGAAGATCTTTTACCTAGGTATGTACCTCATCCATTAGCCCAAAATCCTAGTCCACTATGGATGCTAGTTTATCCACATTAGCTTGAACATTGTGTAACATGTTCAAATTAGCTTGTATAATTTGTACACCTTTATCTTCAAAATTGTCTTGCCATTTCTGATATGCACCCAAAAATGAATCTAATTATACATTTTCTTTATCTTTCTTCTCTAATGCCTTAGCAAGAGTGATCTCTAGATTATCCAGGTCAATGGGGCCTATAACTTCATGCAAATAACCTCTCAAGAGCTCATTTTTCTTTCTCAATGTCACCAATTTTGACTGATATCTATCCACCTGCTTAAGAAACTCCTTCACACATGTAGTAATCAAAACTTTAGTAGTTTCTAGTGTAGGCTTTCCAAAGAGGACCTCCTTGATCTGGTAGTCACTAGGAGTCAAATCCTTGATGTCAACATGTGGAGAAGGAATAGAAACATGTAAAAAAAAATCCCAATCTGTACTCTTCATTACAAAGGCCAGTGTTTGCGCATCACCCATAGGTGGCTCAGGCTTCTTGATGGCTTCTACTAGCTCATCCATACTCTCCTCCTCATTCAAATTCAGCCATTTCTTTTGTCTAACCATAACTTCCCTCTCTAGCTAGGCTTATGTAGTGCCCATGGAAGACTTGTATTTAGTTGAAGAGGGAGATTGACTGGCAATCCCTTTTCCCTTATCACTCATTTCTGGAATCTTCTCCTCTTGTGAGAGATCTACATTCAAAGCCTCTGTGCTTGTTGTAGCCCCAGTTCTTGCCTTTGTATCCTAATAAGTTTGTTGAGGTTCTTCATGCATTTTCCCCTCCTTTGACACTTCATCAACTGGCCTTTGTTTTGGCTCTTCTCTAGGTACTACTTGTTCTTGTTCTTAATTATTAGGAGGAAGAGGAGCGGATGGACCTTTGTCTAAGAACAACAAGTCTTGAAATGATGGTGGTGAGGTGCCCAGGGATCCTTGTAGTAGAGGTGACATTTGGTTCCAATCTTCTCCCAAAGGTTGGTTCATAGGTGTATCTTGTATCTTGTCACCCACCATTTTAGTTCCCATAGGCATAAAATCAAAATAAAATATGTTGAAGACATCTCTTTCTTGCCTTTCCTGCTCACCAATCCACTATTGTTGCTCATCTTCAGAAATGGTAACCTAAATAGGTTCCTTGGGAATAGATGGCAACATTATAGTCAAGCTCCTTCTTCTCTCTTCTATTGTAGCTTTGGCTAACTGAGTCCTCTGAATCAAAGGGAGATTGTCTTATTCTTCTTCATCATCTACCTCAGGGATGGTTTTAGGCTTTAAGGGAATAGGAATAACCTTTCTTTGTATCTTCTTCCTTCTAGTTCTTCTAACAATAGGTCCAACCCTATCTTTCTTAGCTACTGAAGGAGAGGATTATTCCCCTTAAGTAGGTGGTGTCACCTCTTGTGCTTCCTACTCTAGTTCCTATTTGTGTTCTTGTTTAGGAAATGACATTGTGTAGTATCTTAAACATAGTTGTTTCTTCATTTTGAGTCTCTTTAGTCTTAGGTGCTTGGGTTGTATTTTGGGCTTGAGTGGCCTCTTCTTGTTGATGTTCTTCATCTTTGGGCTCATCTTTCTTTAGAGAATCTATTTTCCTCTTATTCTTTCCTTTATCAATTCTAAATTAGCCAACATCCCTGTCATGTTTATATACCATTTTTGAACTCACTAGAGATTGGGTAGGGAATGTTGGTATTGTACTTTAGCACCTTTAACCTTAACTGGGCATGTTGTGGCCTAAAAGATTACTACCCAAGGAACTGGGTCTAGTTTGAAGGGCTTCTTGATCCATTCTCTTATTAATTGGATTATATGCCTTATCTTATGATTGATGTCTACATTTTCATCCCTATCAATCTCTACATTCATTATTGGTCTATCTAATATTTTATTACAATTGTACAAGGGATCGAAGACATCTTGAGTGTCTTTTTGGACAACCTTCAGTGGGACCTTTATTTTCAAGGAACTTCCAACTATATATAGAGTCATCCTACAATAATCCCTTATTTGGATATCAAAATCATCCATCACATTCATCCAATGATCTTCTACAACATCTTCATGAACAAATTGTTTCCCTGCCAAAAGGTCAACTTTGCCAATATTATCAAAAAATGGAGGAGGGGAGTTTTAATCTTCCAAGGGATATTGATCCCATTCTACATCAAAGGTCATGATATCCTACTTCTTCTTTACTTCAAAAGGACCTATGGTAATGGGTCATACCCATGTCTTCTTATGCTATTTCCTCATTCTCTCATATTTAGATGTGAGTTGTCTTGCAATCTCCAATAAGATGAACCTATATGATGGATACCTTGAGAGTTTCTTTGGATTCATAGTTGTACCAACTACCCTTAGGTAAGTGAATGTCTTGAATTATATGTAGTAGGTATCAATTTGTGTAATCTTTTTTGCTTCCTCTACTAACATTCTCTTAGCATAATCACCCTCTATGAAATACATGATTGCAAATATGAAGGCATCATTCACTATCTAGAATTATTTTCTCTAATTTGAGAGCTTCTTCTTCACCAATTGAGGGTATATCACATATGGAAAAGCATTATTATCTTGTATTCTTTTCTTCTTCTACAATCCTGGAGAGTTAGTTGTCCTTGCCACTAGTAAATACACCAAGTATGATGTCATGTAAAACTTGGGGTCGAATTTGACTCCTACCAGCTATTCATCTAAGTTTTCACTTAGTATTGTGGCCCAATCAATTGACATTTTGGCTGTTATGATGGTCTCTATGAAATGTACCATCCAAATGTTGAGATTCTTAGCTGCCAGTAGACCCATGATTCTACTTAGAAGTACAATGGAGTATATGATGTTGCCCTTCATATATCCTCTAGTCATATCTACCTTTCCTACTCTTTGTACCAAGGGTGTCCTATCAATTAAAAATAATGATTATATGATTTCTATAGCCTCCTTTTAATTCTCCCTATACCATCTTTCTGCTTGATGATAGGTCACCTTTACATATTGATAGGATCTCGAGAGATGGAAAACTTTTTAAATGTTCCTTGGTCTTAGATCTTAGATGATCTACCCTGTGATACTCTTGACAACTCTATCTTCTAACACATAGTTTTCTGCCAATGCCATTACAATCTTTAAATATTATACTAATGTTGGATGTGATACCACATTGACCAATCCTAATCTAATAAGTGCTAAGACCATCAAGGACCTCTCTTTAAGTTTATTGTAGAGCACTAGGAATGCATTCTAGTCTATGTGTCCCAACTTAGTATCTCTAATCTCTGAATGTGCATCTTAAAAGTATGATTTTTTTGGTGCACCTTGAAACTTGAAGACAACTAGTTTTAGAGCCATCTTCTTTGCAAGTGAGGATGATGAGAAAGCCATTTTATCTACACAAAACATAAAAATATTAGTCAAAAAATTTGAAATTCAAACCTTAAAGAAACCCTAATTACTAAAGAATAAGACCTAGAAAACCAAATCCTTAAAAAACCACTTAAAACCCCCTTTTTATCTCTAATATATAGTTTAGTGCACCTTGCGCACCTTGATAGGTGTGCTAGGTGCACTCAATAACCCTTAGAAGGTTATTTAGTATGTAGTGGTGCACTTGCATAGGTGCACACCTTTGTGGAGTGCACACATGCATCTTGTATGTGCTTAAGGGGGGTTTAGCTGGTTTTAATAAGGGCGCACACATACACACCTTTATGGGGTGTGCATGTGTGCACCCTTTTGTTATTTGTGTGTTAGGTTTAAAATAATGGTGCGTAGATGCACACCTTGACAAGGTGTGCATCCGCACACTATTACCTTGGTGTTCTTTAGGTATTTTGCTAATGAAAAATACACATGTGTGCACCTTTACTTAGGTTTTTTTGTTAGTTTATTTAGTTTTAAATATGCAAATAAAGGTGCACATATTCACACCTTGGATAGGTGCACACATGCGTACCTTTATAATGGCTTGGTTTGTGTGTGTTGTGTCTTTGCAGGTTTGTGAGAGTTTGGTGCACCTCTAAGGATGTGGAGGTGTGCTTGTGGAGATTAAAGGAAAATAAGTGAATAGAGGGGAAGGTGTTCGATGATAGGTGCACATGTGCACTAGGTGCACTAGTGTGCACCTTAATCTCAAAATCACCTTTTATCTCCAGACTTCTAAAATCTATGGTGTAGGAGCACCTAAAGTAAAATAACATGAGAAGGTTAAGATTCCTTATCTGAGATATTTAAATCCATTTGAGTCATTTATGTTGTATTTGGGTCAAGATCTAAAGGCTCTGAAGCCTTTTTGTCATAAATTTTAAAAATTGTGAATCTGCCCTAGTTGTCCTAGTAAGGTCATGAATTGGTCAAGAGGTCAAAATTTGTTTGTAAACTCAAGGAAGGGTAAAAATATTCTAAATGGTGATTAATATTCCATCATGACATGTTTAAGGTTGGAACAAAGTTGTGAGATCAGAATTTCTAAAATGTAAAAGTTGCTTAAATGTTGCAACTTTAAAACTTATCAAAAAGTGCAAAAAAATGGGTTAAAGAATGTAACAAGTTGGTTCAAAAGTTGCTTGGGAAGTTCTCAATTATCAAAAATCCTATAAAATAATTTTAATGGTCATTCCAAATCAATTAATGAGAATAAGGAGAAGAAAGAATCATTTTGGAGAATTTTTGGTGTTTTCAACTATTGCTATTTTGATTGGTTTTTTTGGATTCATGTTGGTTCTAGGCCTTGTATGGCCATGTACAGCATGGAAACCCTATATAATTTGTATATTTGGATAATGGTATGAATTATCTTTCTTCTCTCTTTTGTCTGAAGTAATTTCGTTTAGTTTTGAGGAAGTTATGATCTAAAAACAATAACTTTCACCAAAAAATTTATAACTTCAAATAATGAGACAATGGAAAGATAGCACCCATTTTGGGTGCTCGAGGATTCACTTAAAGACCCTTTTCAGCCCAAAATAAAAAGTTTAAAACTAATTTGTTTGGTATAAAAAACAATTGTAAGCTCATTTTTTAATCAATACACAAAAATGTTATAAGGAATTCACTATTTTGAAGAAAAAGGAAGAAGAATTGAGACAATTTGAAATATTTTGTTAGTTTTTTGAAGACTAACTTGACAATTCAAAATATTTTGAAAATAAAAGATGGGATGATAGTAAGGAAGACAAACTAAATCTGCAAGAAATAGATCAACTGATGTAGAACAGAGAAATCGTGAGAAAATGTTAGTAAATTATCACAAAAGAAGAGAAGGTATGTACATGTGTAAATTCATATGTACATGTATATTTGCAATTTATAATTAATTTTTAAAGTTTATTCATTTATATGCATGTAGGTCTTAATAAACAATCACAAGATGAGAAAATACATGTTGAAGAAGATTTGAGTCATGATAATCCAGGACGTGACAATCTAGGACATAACAATCCAAGACATAATAATCTGGGACATGATAATCCAGTTAATGAACCAATGGAACTTGGAGAAGGGTTAGAATCAATTTCTCAAATTGGTATGGATGAATGCATAAGACTAGCCACAAGTGTAAAGAAAAATATCAGCCATAGAAATTTAGATAATTTACTTACAATGGATGTGGATAAATTGAAATCACTTGCTAATATTAAATCATTAAGTCTTTCCAAAAAAAGAGGTATGAATAAGATAGTAAAAGATATAGCAAGTAAATTTGATGTTTTGGAAATACTTGAAAAAACTCAAGTACTTTCTTTTGTTCTTTTACAAAAAAACTTGGAAGAGTCATTAAAATTTCTAGGTGTAGACACAACATCAAAAAAGAGAAAATTTTCTAACATGCAAAGTGATATTGTTGAAAATGTTAAGAAAGGTTTGAGTTCTATAGGGAAGAAAACTCAAAGTAAAGATAAGAGCACTACAAGAATAGTTATGTTGCAATCTATTCTTGGTAGTAGTATATCCCAAAATAGACAAATATCTTCAATTTCACCACATATTGGGTTTAGCAAAAAAACCATATCAACATATATTAAGAGAAGAATGGTTTTGGATGATAGCACATTGGAAGGAAATTGGGCAATTATGTATAGAGTTCCTGGTTGTGATATGATTGATGATAGAATAATTTTTTTGGTAATATCATTTTAGAATGATAATACTCACCCTTCATCAAATACTAGAGATGTTCTCAGACATAGGGTTAGACCTAACCTTTATGAACATCATACAAAACATTGGTTGGATATAACACAACATGAAATGTATGTCTCATTTTGTAGTTCAAATCTTGATATAAAGATTGGGCAGACATTATTTGAAAGATTGAAGCCATATTATGTTAGGAGAAACAAAGTGCTTTCAACTCATCTATTTTATGTGAAAAAATAGATCATCCTATTGGTCAAATAAATTGCACTAGAGTAATATGTGGCACGTGTTCTAATTTGGATCTTTTTCATTTAAATAATGAATATATTGATGCCACAAAAAAATATAACTTGCAAGGGTTACAAGTATGTAATCAATCAAACTAAATTTGGGAAAGGATCAAAAAGATTAGAATACATTGAAGAGGAGATGATTGTTGGAGCACTAATGGACAAATTTAAAAGTTTGATACAACCATATATTCATCATGCATATTTTGTAGAGTGGCAAGCACAAAAATTTCAAACACTTAGAGATAACTTCCCACTTGGAACCATCTTATCAGTTGTTGACTTTGGAGAAAACTCTTCCTTTGTTCATCAAAAGGCTATTTAATCAGACTACTATTTTTTAGATTAGATTACTATTATGGTGCACGTGTGCTATCATCATGCACAATTAGGTTTGGATGGTATTCAAAGCATAGTTGAAGCAAAAGTCATCAAAAAGGAATATCACTTCTACATGAGTGATGATAAAGAACATGATATTCATTATGCATAATATTGTTTCAAGATTTTTTTTGCATATATCAAAGAAAGAGGCATAAGTATCGATAAACATTATGTTTGGTTAGATGGGTGTGCTGCACAATTCAAATCATCTTGACCATTTTATGCACTTTGTTGATATCATTGTGATGAAAACATACCACATGTATGGAGTTTCTTTGAAAGTGGACATGGAAAAGGTGAACATGATGGTGTTGAAGCTTGTATCAAATGTACTCTATGAAAGTATCAAATGAATTTTAAGGGATTTTGTATAAATAATGCACATGAAATTGTTGAATGGTGCAAGACACATTTTTCATCAAATGAGGTTGGTATGTAGAGTCTTTTGGGAGATATAAGGTAAATGTGCATGTACGTGTATATATTTTCTCTTAAATTTAATTTAAGTTATACACACATGACACATGTGAATATATATTTTTGTCTCTAATTTGTTTTTGTACATATATTAAATATGTGGACCTTTAGGTGTGGATAGAAAAATTATGCATGGTTGCAAGAGGATAGAAAAAATACAATCCTTACAGTCTATTATGAGTACCAATCATCACAATTGGACATTGTACACGACAGACTATTCATGGTTTTTGTTGTTATTGCATTGCTGAGAATTACAATGAATGCATCAATCAGGATCATGGATATGTAGGTCTATGTACTTCAATGCCACTTGTTGTTACTGATACAAATAATCAAGATGAAGATGAAATCTTTGATGACATTCCTTTGATTTCTATTAATTATAACCATATATCTGGACTTTTTCTAATTGGTAAATATATATATATATATATATATATATATATATATATATATATAAGTCCCAAATAAATTTTAGAGCTCACAATATATGTGTATGATATTTAAATTGTGTGTACAGTTGAAGTCTTTTAGTTATTGTCGAGCCTGGAAATGTAGAAGGAGTGAGTTACTATTTATTGCATTGCATTGTTGAAAGGATGAAGTTAACTGAACCTAAAGAAAGTGATGGAATGTTATTCCCTACAGGTATATGTATTAAATTAAATAAATTATGAGTGTGTTTACATTTAAATGATGAATTTATGTATTACATACATATGTACATGTGTTAAATTAAATTTCAAATGCATGGTCTGCAGGTTCAATTATTTTGGAGGGAACATATCTAAGGCAACACAAATTAGTGAAATAGGAAATTCAGTTTGTTGATTACCGACCTAATAATAAGCTGCTTCAATATAGTCACCATGTTATTGCTACGTCTATTTCTCTATATCCAACTAAAAATAAAAGTGGATGTCTCAAGTGGAGATTAGATTCTGAGGACCAAGAGAGAATATTAAATGTTCTCCAAGAGTGTGTGGAACCACTTGGAACCACTTGACATCTATTTCATATTTCAAGGATTTGCTACATTTAATACTTCATATTTCTACTATCACTTGCTTAGATGTTTCATAATTTATATTTAATTTAATCCATTTCATACATACATGGGTATGCTCATTATATGTGTCTAGAGCATGTGGAACCATTTGGAACCACTCGACATAATTCATATTTGTAGAACTTGCTTAGATATTTCATATTTCTAGGACTTGCTACATTTAATACTTCATATTTCTAGATCACTTTCTTAGATATTTCATATTTCATAGTTAATTTAATCCATTTCATACATGCCTACACATATATGTTCATTATATGTGTCTAGACATGTGTACATGTGTTCATTTCATACAAATATATACGTGCTAGGACTTATATTGAGTGTATATATATGTATGTGTAACTTGCTAGGACTTATATTGAATACTTACATGTTCATTTGATATGAAGTTTAGGAGTTTATTTGAGTACTTACATGTTCATGTTCACATGGACCATAAACTAGAAACATGTATATATCATATTTCTAATCATAAATTGAACCAATTAGGTAGATATGTCTAATCATAAATAAAATACATATAGATCACATCCAAAGGTCATAAACTAGAAACATTTATGATGATTGAATAAATTTCAAACTAATCATGTGTATAATGAAAATTGAATCATAAACATATTGTATGTGCAAAGATCAATATGTATATATATGTATTTATATATATTTATGTCAAATCATAAATGAATATGTCTCGATCATATCAATGATAAAGTAAACATGTGCATATGTCCTAAACTAGAGGATCATCCAGACACATACGAACAGGGTGACCCTCTGATCGAGAATCATAAGGGTCATGTGTCTATGAAGTACCAACTAAGCCATGCAAATTAAAATATAACAATGTGTTAGACATGTATCTAGGTCTATATATACACATGGGTTCTAGTTTCAAATGTTTATATATATATATATATATATATATATATATATATATATATATATATATATATATATATATATATATATATATATATATATATATGCATTGATACAAGTGCACCTGTATCTAGTAAATTTCAAATTAATTCAAATTTCTATTTAAAAATTACCTGAGCACTAGTGGGTGTCACATCTATCATATTTGTACCCCTATGAGTAGTATGTGTTGCATCGACAAATCTCTCCTCCCACTATAATCACAGTCCACATTGGAAGAAGCATGCTCTGTTACTTGTGCCTACAAAAATATAATTCATTTGTAAATATGAGTACATAATTATAAGTTTGTACATGGAAATTTATTATTGTAAAAATGAAACTTAAAAGATGTGTATCTAGGCCTAAGGAGCAAGAGGGTCATCAGTGACATATACTAAGGTGTCATAAAAAAAAACTCCATCTTCAATAGTCTCAATCCTCTGAAATACTAAGGAGTGCAAAGGACTAGCAAGCTAGGATAGAAGTGGTATAGAGTCAGTAGACTAAAATAGCAACATGTCCATGTATGATCCTATGTTACTAGGAACATGAATCTGACTCAAATCTCGTAACTGCTGAAGCATGTCAACTCCATCAGTAGAAATATAAATAGCTCGACTAACTCCTAAGATCCCCTCAGGTGGAGCTATAATAGACTAATGTGCTGAGTGCTAAGCACTAGACTATTGAGTGCCAAAGTGTTGTGTAGAGTGCTCAATGCCATAGTCCTGTGCATAGTGTTGTGTACTCTATTGTGCATGACCTGATGGCATGTCACGAGATGCTTGAAATATAGGCCTCTATGAAATCATGTTTATGACACTATGTAAAGGAAACCCTTGTGTATCTGTGATGTATGATTATGCATGTAAAAGATCATCTACCAGATACAAGGCCATCTCTAGATGTCTATTCTCTCTAGTGAGGCCATGTATATCTCCTAGGGTAGGAATACGTGCAACTCTATAGATCTCATCAGTGGGCAGTGTAGTACTCGATGATGCCTCAGAAGGTGATCTATGTTGACTAGGTCTACTCAAAAGATATATGCCCAGTGTGTTAGATGTAATGCTCATAGTAGCAGATGCAATGTATCCTATCTAATCAACTGCTTCCCTCTAAGAAGCAAAGACAACTCTATCCACAGTAGCAACCATCACTAGAGTCATTATTGGGGTCCTAGATCCCACCAATGCACAATGATGAGGAACAACATGAGTCGGCTCACAGTATGCATCACAATCACAAACTCTACCATGTCCTTGACCATAATATCCTAGAATATCTAAATAGTTGATGCGATGCCCCAAACAAAACTTCGTGTACAATTGTTGGGCAAAATATAATGGAATTTGGTCATGATTAGGATACCAACCATGTGCTGCTAGGAATCAAGGGTTTATTATATAAGTAATTTGTGGCACAACACATCTAGTAACATGATAGGCCATGACCTTGGTCTTCCCCTCATAAAATGGGAAGACCTCTTGTTTGATAATCTCCTTAGAAACTAGGATTTGAACTTGGTCTAAGGATATACCAACCAAGATCTTTGCTCTAAGCTCAACAAAAATCCTATCTACAGACTGTGGTGTAAATGCAAATTGTGATCTACATCTATCAGTAATCTCCTCAAGACTAGTCAAAATCTACTGACATATACCTTTATATAGATGATCCCAAGATCTCTCAATAGCTGATCTCAGTCTAGTAGTTTTCGTAGTCAAAAACTAGAATATAGTCAACATATCAGGAACATGAGGGTGGACACATGATACATCAATAGGTACTCCCTATCCCCGAGCCTGAGCCTTAGCTTGTCTCTGTCCCTATCCATGTCCATGTCCCTGTGCCTAATCCTATCCATGCCCCTGACCCTCTCACTATCCCTAATCCTGAAGTTGATCACAAGATGCCATCTACGGGTACGACATGCAAACTAAATGTTAACTTAATATTACAAGAACATAAGGGGAACTTAATGTTAACTTAATATTAGGAAAGTGATGTGAGAGAGAAAGTAAGAAGAGGGAGAGAGTGTGAGGAGAGAGAAAGTGTGTGGGAGAGAGAAAGTAAGAAGAGGAAAAGAGTTTGAGGAGAGAGAAAGTGTGATGATAGAGAAAGTGATGACTAAGAAAGTGTAGAGAGAGAAATTGATGAGAAAGAAAGTAAGGAGAGAGAAGTGAGAGAAGAGACAAAATGATGAGAGATAAAGAAGAGGGAGAGAGTGTGAGGGGAGAGAAAGCAAGGAGAGAGAAATGAGAGAAAAAGTAAGGAGAGAGAAGTGAGAGGAGAGAGAAAGTAAGAAGAGGGAGAGAGTGTGAGGATAGACAAAGTAAGAAGAGGGAGAGAGTGTGAGGAGAGAGAAAGTGTGATGAGAGAGAAGTGAGAGGAGAGAGAAATTTCAAGAAGAGAGAGAAAGTGTGAGAGAGTAAGAAGAGGGAGAGAGTGTTAGGAGAGAGACAATGTGATGAGAGAGAGAAAGTGACGAGAGAAAGTGTGAGAGAGAGAAAGCAAGGAGAGAGAAGTGAGAGGAGAGAGAAAGTAAGAAGAGGGAGAGAGTGTGATGAGAGAAAAAGTAAGGAGAGCGAAGTGTGAGGGGAAAGTAATGAGAGAGAAGTGAGAGGAGAGAGAAAGTGATGAGAAAGAAAGTAAGAAGAGGGAGAGAGTGTGAGGAGAGAGAAAGTGTGATGAGAGAAAGAAAGGAGAGAGAAAGTGTGAGGAGAGAGAAATTGATGAGAGAGAAATGAGAGGAGAGAGAAAGTTCAAGAAGAGAGAGAAAGTATGAAGATGGAGAGAGTGTTAGGAGAAAAATAGTGTTATGAGAGAGAAAGTGTGAGGAGAGAGAAAGTAAGGAGCGAGAAGTGTGAGGAAAGAGAAAGTGATGAGAGAGAAAGTAAGGAGAGAGAAGTGAGAGGAGAGAGAAAGTAAGAAGAGGGAGAGAGAAAGTATGATGAGAGAGAAAGAAATGAGAGAGAAAGTGATGAGAGAGAAAGAAAGGAGAGAGAAGTGAGAGAGAGAGAAAGTGATGAGAGAGAAAGTAAGAAGAGGGAGAGAGTGTGAGGAGAGAAAGTGTGAGAAGAGAGAAAGTAAGGAGAGAGTGCAAGGAAAGAGAAAGTGATGAGAGAAAAAGTGTGAGAGAGAAAGTGATGATAGAGAAAGTAAGGAGAGAGAAAGTAATGAGAAAGAAAGGAGAGAGAAGTGAGAGGAGAGAGAATGTAAGAAGAGGGAGAGAGTGTGAGGAGAGAGAAAGTGATGAGAGAAAGTAAGAAGAGGGAGAGAGTGAGGAGAGAGAAAGTGTGATGAGAGAGAAAGCGTAAGGAGAGAGAAAGTTTGAGGAAAGAGAAATTTATGAGAGTGAAAGTAAGGAGAGAGAAGTTCAAGAAGAGAGAGAAAGTAAGAAGAGGGAGAGAGTGTGACCAGATAGAGAACTTGTGTAATAGAGAAAGTGATGAAAGAGAAGTGAGAGGAGAGAGTTCAAGGGGAGAAAAAGTGTGAGGGAGAAGTGAGAGGAGAGAGAAAGTGACAAGAGAAAGTAAGAAGAGGGAGAGAGTGCGAGGAGAGAAAGTGCACAAGGATCTAGAGAAAGTGATGAGAGAGAAAGAAAGGAGAGAGAAAGTGAGAAGAGAGAGAAAGTCTAAGGAGAGAGAAAGTGAGAATAGAGAGAAAGTTTGAGGAGAGAAAAAGTGAGAAGAGAGAAAGTGTGAGGAGAGAGAAAGTGATGAGAGAGAGTTTTTCTATATATTGAAGGTAATTTCTTATTAATTTTTATTCATCTAGAGTTTTAAATCATTTTGTGTTTTCTACATCTTAGATCATATTTTTAATTTTCTACGTCGAATCTTATTTTTAGTTTTCTACACATGGCGAATCCTATTTTTGGTTTTCTACATCTAGAATCATATTTTTGGTTTTCTACCTCTAGAATCATATTTTTGGTTTTCTAAATCTAATCATATTTTAGGTTTTTATTATTTATCTACCTAGCATTTTAAGTAAACTAAACACATAATATTTCTTCCATTAACTACAATTTTAACAATATTTTCTAACATTTAAACTAAAAAATACAACATATAAGTATACAATTAATTATTACATACTAAAAATAACAAAATACCCATAAAAAAGCTAAATAAATTCATAAAACTAACTAAATATTCAAAAAAACTACAAATAATAACTATACAATTATTAAAAATAATTAAATATTCATTAAAAATACAAAAATGAACATACTTGGTATGCTGAATGCTTGAAGGAGGTTGAAAATGCTAATATGGAATGATGGTGTAACTGTAAACATCACACACTTCACTCCAACCACTTCTACAAAACCACTGCCATGAAAATGACATTTGACAATGATAAAGAAACTTTTAAAATGCCATTTTTTGGTCATGGTTAGGGTTTCTTAATGCTTCAAACAAAGCCTACAACTTCACTCAAAGCTCAAGTGGGCCTGTGGCCGGCAAGGGCTTCAAATGAAGCCTACTACTTCCATCGAAGCCCTTTCCACATGGCTTTGAGCAAAGCCATGTAGAGGCTTCAATGGAAGCCTTGGCTTCGCTAAAAGCTGCCTAAAAAACATTTTGCCACTTTTCATCTGATCTGTTCGTGATGAAAATTGGGAATGAGTTGTGTGGCCTTACCCATATGACTAAAATAAAAGTTGTAGTGCTATGAATCTAGTTTAAAAGGTAGGATTTTTTATATATATATTTTAAAGCCCTCAAAAAAGGGGGCCACAAAAAGTGGTACTATTTTTTCAATAAAAACATTACATAGTTGGAAATCTAACCCCCCTAAAATCCTATTTTTTTAGAAATTCTTTAATTACTCTACTCAGAAGTTAGCTAACACCATGTTGTTTATCCCATATTTTTTGGGCAACGTTTTAATGTATAATTTTCTCTAATGAATTTTTTAAGTGAACACATCCCAAAAAAATGAAATATATGTGTGTCCCCCCTAAAAATCATTGAGAATTAATAAAAAAATCAAAGCTTCTTTTCTTTAAAGTGTGTAGAATGGAGTCCAATTTCTAAAACAATTGGACAAAGGAGCTAAAATCTAACCCCCAAATATTGTACATTGGTTTTATAGAGAAAATGGACATACATTGGAAAGAAATGAAGGATTAAAATATTCAAAATTCAAAATAAAATATATGATTACATATCTAACACAGAGATCCACAATATCATGTAACTTTATTTTATCAATATTCAAGCACTATGAAACTTGATGGAGAGTACACAAGAAAAATCATGCATTTTTGTTATGCTTGTTGAAAATCAAGTTTAAGACTAGTTCGAAATGATCAAACCTTTAGGTTGGATCTCCAATGCAAATCCAAGCCTTAGGTGGTGAATGGAAAAGATGTAGAGAGAGATGGAGAAAGAGTATAGGATTGGGGAGGGAGGGAGATGGAAAGAGAGTAGATAGGATGGAGAGAGAGGGGTGGTGGGATATAATAGAGATAGGAAGAGAATTTTTCAGTAGGATGTCCATATACGAAGATAGAGAGTGGATATGATGTAGAGAGAGTGACCAATAGAGAGAGAGATAGAGCATATGATGGATGTATGAAGACAAAGAGAGACAGGGATGGGATGCATAGTGATCTAGTATGGGTTAGGAATATAGAGAGGGGATGGGAGAGAGAGAGAGAGAGAGAGAGAGAGAGAGAGAGAGAGAGAGAGGTAGAAAGACCCATAGGGGATATGATGGAGAGGAAGAGAGGAAAATGTATATTTACATACATCAATCATGCTATAGTGTGAGCACGCTATAGCATGAGCACACTATGAAAAACACAAAAAATTCTTAAACAATAATGTGACTATTGAGACATGTCCATATTCTCCATTTTTCAGTTTTATCTATTTTATTTTTATGAAAGAAATGTGAGTTTCATAGTTTTGGAAGTAACAAAGCACTATTCTTGGTGTTTTGATTAAGTAAAAATAGGTTTTAAAGGACCCGAAACCTTTTACAAAGTAAAAATAGGTTTTAAAGCACTATTCATGGTGTTGGAAGTGCCAAATTCAACCCTTTTCTACACTATTTAAACTATTAATCAATATTGCAACATATTTGTGTTTAGTGGAGTAATTTTTAAATGTACATTGTGACTATAGAGACAAATTGTATTCTAATTTGGCAAGTTGTAATACATTGTTTTTAAAAAATTATTGTAATTTTTATGTTTGCATGATTTGATGTTTAGAAATAATTATAATTTATATGTTTGAAATATTTGACATTTAGACATCATCATCATGCCAAGGAATAAACCAAAAATTCAAACACTAGAAGAGGAGAGGGCTTTGGCAATTAAAAATGAAAAAATGGGAGTACTACATAAACAAAGAAAATCAGAATCAATTAATGAAAATATGGCTTTGGAAGAGGAACAAGAACCACTAAGTGAATGAAACAAAAATATAGAATTATAAAGACAATGAATGAATGAGACTCTTACACTCTCAAAATGACAATTGAATTGTGAGTGTATGCCATCTTCTAATATTGGAGTTACATCATCATTTTATGTTGAAGAGATGCCACATTATACATTGGAGGGTGTGTGCACTCCATCATGTCATGTTGAAGGCACAAAATCAACATACCACCCAGGTGATATTCCATCTTTCACATATTATTGCCAAGGCACATCATCTTCGGCTAGAGGTACACAATTCACCCACAATTATGTTGATGTTCAAAATGTTGAGACCACTAAAGAGACTAGAACACCTTCAACAATTTGTTTTAGACAACCAACATAGTTGATTGATATTGATACTAATATTTTACAATTAATGCTTGATAAGATTCCAAAGCATACTCGCAAAGTTAATCGTATTGTAGATTGTCTTTTAAAGAATTAAATGTAACAATAAGATGTCAATTATTTGTTCAAATGATGAGGAATTTGAAATTTATGCCTATCATGAAGATTGTTAGGCTAAGAACAACAAATGAGTCAAACAAAAAACATATTGTAAAGTATATAATGAGTACATATGACAAAGTGGGTTCTAAGTTACATAACAAAGATAGTAATATCACAAGATGCATACTTACATTAACAATATTAAGCAACAAAATTAAGAAAGTTGGAATCATTAGAAGCAAAAGTCAAATGGTGAAAATAGGTAGAGGCACTCTAATGAGTCATCAGAAGGCAAGAAAGAGTGGAAGATCCAACAAAAAATGAGTTATGGACACTTAGTAGTAGACTACCATATAAGGCTAAAGAAATTAACGAAGCTTTGAAATCATTGATTAAAGATTTTTGGAAGAATAATTGTTTTTCATAATCAAAGAGATGTGGTAAGAAAGAAGATTGGTAGTAAAAACCATGATCCCATGCGAAACATTTTTTAGATTCAACTAAGACACAATTCTTTGTAAAATTTATTGGTATGTATCCTCAAATTAAAATTAGTCAAAGATATTTTAAAATGTGTAAACCTTTTTATGTTTTTAGGCATAATGTGTATTTTTTCATTCTAACTTTGTTATGCAAGAGTGTACCATAAATGAGCCACCTAGATCTTCAAGAGAATTCATTTGTACAATTCTATACGAAAGAGGGGAATATTAATTATTTTACAAGTTTTCATGCTTGAATGGTACATGCCTAATTTGTGGTTGTTTGCAACATCTATCAACTTTTCAACATATGGATAGTACACATGCAATTGAAAATTAAATAATAGATTTTGGAAAATATTAGCCTGTGACATACACTTTTAAGGATGAGAAAGAGGGTTCTGTGTATAGTTACCAATGCAAAGCCCTTGTCAAAATACATTTTGATATAAAATTATTTTTTAACAAATCCAAAGAAGTTTTATGGAAGACTAATGTTATACCAAAAAAGAAAACTATTAAAAGGAGACTTCAGAAAGGATGAATTGTCTTGATTTGGATGAGAAATGGATAATGTTTATAAAGAGCTAAATTATTATTAGTGAATAATACATATTGAATAATCTATGCAAAGGTTGTGGAAATGAAATTTAGAAGAGTTTATGAATGGAATGAAAGAACATCACAATATTTGACATATTCCCATAATCATTCATACACATGGTCGTACAATGGAATTGTGATCTAGATTTTAGAAGTAGCAATAGAAATAATCTTAATTAGGGTTATTAAGGATAAATATTATGCTTGAAAAATGAAATTTTTTGTGAGTTTCAAGTATAAATGTGATTTTGTTGGTGACAATGATCTCCATATAATTTTGTTAACTATTGAATAGCTTTGAGGAATAGTGACTAATAATTGATGAAAATATATCAATAATATTTGGACATGGCTATTTACAAATAGAGGAACATAAAATTAACATTCAATATCTTAATTAGAGATTATATTCCACAAAGACTATTGATTAGAAGCTCCAACATGCATTAGGAATGTAGAACCACCATTGGAGACACACAATTTTGTATATGTAAATTGCATGATATTCCAATAAGCCCCAAGTTATTGAAGATAACCTTAACATATTGGATAATAATTTTAGATTGCGGGGCACCAAAGATGATAAAATTCTCACATGAATTCAATGAGAATTTTATGATTGATGAGAAAAGACCGAAAACTAATATCCTAATAGTAGGAAATATCATGGAAATATCACAAGTAATGAAGGACTTTCCAAGTTATATATAGGGATGATTAAACTAGAAGTATTGTAAGTATTGTAGAGAGACCATCCACAAGTATGGAAAAGAAATAAATGTAAATAAAAGGTATACTTTATTTATTTTGTTCAATTATATTAATATGATGGTGGTGGAATAAATATGATTTATAAATGATATTATATAATTATTGTCATTGAGTATATTTTTATTATCAATACGTTATAGAGCTATTCGTCATGATATTTTCCTTTGAGGATGTTCTTGCAGGAAAAGGGAGATTGACATCAGAGAAAGTTTGATATAAGTGAAATGGTATTGTTATTTTGGAGGATACATGTTGGTCTCTACCATTCAACATAAATATAAGGAAGGGAATTACATTTTAAAGCCTTATGTATTTGATCGAGAGATCATGAGTGCTCTTCAAAAGTTTACATACATCATAGATGAGGGTATTGAATAACACCATGAATGTACAATGAAAGGAGATGAAATAGCATGTTACAAAATCAGGCAGACATATTGTGTTCCCTACACATCATCAAACATGAGATATGACAAAGGACTTGGAAATAATTACATTAAGGAAAATGTGTGTTGCATTGCCAATGATATAAATAGATTGTCACAAATGATAGACATAGAGGAAGCTACTAAATTCTATTGAGATGAGAAACCTTGATAAATGGATAGGATATATTATATATAAAGAAACATATTGTAAAGATCTTGGTCTATGGTGCATGGTGTATGAGATATTCTCAAACTCAAATTTATAGGAGATAATCAAATCTTCTCAATACATAGGCTTGGAGGTTTCAACATAAAATCTCCTTCTATCAATTTTGTTGTATGGTCATAGATCAATTTGGAGGAAAGTATCAATATTCTTACTAGTTATTTTTTGATATTTAACCTACAAGTTTTATTGTATGAGATTCATCACTAAGAAAGTTGACTTTAAAGTGCACTCACCATATTAAAGTTTAAAAGACAGGGATATAGAGGTTAATAGGGACTAAAAAATCTATAAAATGGAATAAGTGGGAATTTTACATTGAAGGGGGAAAGAATAACTAGTGTTTTATTCCCATTCTTTGACAAATTCCTATATGGAGATATTTTTTGATGCATATGGATCTTCATTGAGAAACTTGTATGAAGGATGTAAATATAAGTATTCATTAGCCTTGAATATTACATTTATCATCTCTCTCTCTCTCTCTCTCTCTCTCTCTCTCTCTCTCTCTCTCTCTCTCTCTCTCTCTCTCTCTCTCTCTCATTTGTAATTATACACATACTATAAGAGTTATTTTTCCTTGATCTTTTTCTTTTGTATCTAGAGTTGATCTTGTAGGAATAGAAGAGTGGCACATTAGGCAATTTATGACAGTAGCTTAAAAGAAGTTGTGATCAGGTTGGATAAAGTGAGGCTCTTGAAGAAAATATCATTGATGATTGAGATTATGAGTATCCTTCTACATTAATAGGGAGTATGAAACTTCTTCAAAGGAAATACATGAGCTTATAAGATTAATACTCAGAGGGAGTCTAGAAAAACATGTATGTGACTACATGATTTTGATGGGCCTACTCTTGAGTGCATCATGAGGAAGATTAATACCAGATTTAGAGTGAGTCTAACATGAATTCTTGGGGGAAGAGAGTCTCTAAGGGAGTAACTACTATACCCAACTTTCTAGGATCATTGTTTAGAGGGAAAATTTTTTGGTACAATCATTTTAAAATGATATCTTCTCTATAAGGAGAAGTTTTAGGTGAAATTCCTTGTAATGCATTCATATCTATGTGGGAGAATTGTAGTGAAAGCCTTTGTACCACCTTCTAATTTGGTTCATGGTGGTTACTATTTTGCATATAATATGTAATGAAGGTGACAATCTTTCATTGACATATATAAATAGAAGGTAATTAGTATAAGATGATAATATTATACATGGTATACTTGTTATCATGACAAAGATAATTAAGTTTTTGTCCCAAAGTGCTGAAAGTCATGATAAAAAATGTGTCATAATAGACTTCATTAGGTTATTGTCATAGATTTTTTTGCAATTTTGTGTTATGAGAGGTGATGATCTTTCATTTTTGTGGGATCACTATTGTAAGCCAATGACTTTATCAATAGTTGATCTATCTCATACACCAAATGTGTTAGAGCAAGTGTTATCATGGTTCTTCAGGCCACATTTTGTTAGACACCTTGATAACTAACTTATCATGGTTCTTTGGGCTAGATTTTTCCAGATACCTTGATAATCAACTCATCATGGTTCTTCGGGCCAAATTTTGGCAGATACCATGAAAATCAATTGTTATGGTTCTTCAAGCTAGATCTTGTTAGGTACCATAACTTAAATCTATTATAGACCACACTTAGGTGGTTTTTAAACTTATATTAAAGTTATAGAAATTGCTTCAATTCTCTCTTTGCTAAAGAGGGGGTGTTGAGAAATTTATCCTCATAGTGAATTGTGTTGGAAATATAAGAGGAGTAACTAAGAGTAGAAGGGTGAATTAGTTACCACTAAAATAAATCCCATATCCCTTACCTATCAACATAGAACATAAACTTCACTAAAAAACATTATTGCTTGGCAAACACACAATCACTAGACTAATATTGATAATATGATGTAACTCGGTAACCACTCAAATAAAAAATGTTACTTGGAAAAAGCTTAACATGAAAATCTTAAAATATTATTTGTGATTAATCTTAGTTTCACACACATGAAAGAAATAGCACGATTAATGTGGAAAATCAATTTGGGAAAAACAACCAATTGCAACTACTTACTGATTTTTACTCTTTTGAAGTGAGCCCTGTTAGGAGCCAACCCTGTTAAAGGTTACAAAACACACTTTTAAGTGTGACCCTATTAGAGGATTTAATCACCCTATTAGGAGTGGCCTTGTTGGAGGTCTTTAGACACTTCAATCTAGAAATGTCACTTTGTTAGCAGATTTACAAATAGTTGTTTTGATTAAGTAAAAATAGGGTTTAAAGGACCCAAAACCTTTATAGATAGTTGTTAAGCCAAATTTGTTAAGAGATTTAGATCACTACTACAATTCTTAGAAAGTAACAATAAGATGACCTAATTTTTGATGCAACTATATTGTTGATTTTAGATCTCAATTCTAGCTTGAATACTTGATCCTTTCTGATCAAATGTATCTTTACAGCTTCGCAAGAATATTCTACTTATCTTTCTAATTCTCTTCCTTTAAGCATCTTCTATTCTTCTATTCACTTGCACACATTCAATCCTTAACTTGACCTTATATTTATACGTTATGCATTGTCAAGTCAGCTTGAATATAACTTAAAATAATTAATATTCATCTCTTCTATCAACTAGAACCAACAAACACATTCATTAAACTTAATATCCAAAACAAGAAAATCCTTCATTAGCTGACCCTTCTCGATAGACACTAACACAAAAATGATTTTCCCATGTTAACCAAGTGAACTTGATTAACAATGCATCTTCACAAACTTCCTTTGGTAATTGAGTGTGCTTGATTAACGCTGGTTCCATCCAACATTTTCTTTGTTACTTGAGTGAACTCAGTTAACACTAAACTTCTACAAACTTCTCTTTTACGCCCAAGTGAACTCAATAGACACTATCTTTTGAACTTGGAAAACACTAGAATGTTTGGCAGACACAAGAAATTTTCTTCATTACCTATTAAGCTTGAGATACACTAACTAGTATGACATTTTGTGTAACATCAAAGATAATACACAATTAACCAATCATTTTCAACAATCTCCCTCTTTGGCCTTGATGGCAACACAACATGTCATAATACAGTGAAATTTTAAAGAAAATAATAATAAGGAAAGTATCCTTAGTTTCATTTTGATTCTTATTTACGAGAACCCCCCTATCAGTGTGAACTCCTTCTACCTTTAGTTTCTCCATTTGTCAGCAAACATTCCCTATTTGATATTAGCTCTGAATATTTTAGACCAAGTTCTTCCTTGTTGACATCTCTGATTGAACTCTCTGCAAACTCTCCCTCATCACAAAACTCTCCATCTTTATAAAATTTCTATAAATATGACAGAAAAATCTCCCTCTTTGATATCTTATGCCAAATAAAAATACTAGATAAATATCAATGTACTTCATGTACTGATTCATATGCAATCCATCCTTCCAATACTACATCAACTTACTGATCTTCAACATGCACTGGTTGATGCATCACTAAACTTCATTTAATGAGATTTAGATAGGGGAATAGTCCCTACAAAAATGAATCCTTAGGTAATAGCTTAGTGAATATGTCTGCAATTTGTTCTTTAGTATTCATATATTTCAATATTACCTCTTTATCTTGCACCAATTCTCTTAGAAAATGATATTTTATTGCAATGTGCTTGGTCATGGTATACATCACATGATTCTTTGATATATTAATTGCACTAGTTTGATATACTAAAGGAGATACCTTCATACCTACCAATAGTTGCTTGAACCAAACAATATTAGAATAATTAACTCTTGCAACAACATATTCTACCTCTGTTGTAGATTGAGAAATGCAATTATGTTTCTTACTTATCCAAGACACTAGTCTTTTACCAAGAAAGAATGCTCCACCATTGGTGCTCTTCCTATCATCGACACTTCCTACCCCATCAGCATCTGTGAAGGCTTTCAAATCTAAATTTCCTCCTTTTTTGTACCATAATCCATAGTCTACAATACCCTTTAGATACCTCACGATTCTCTTGATTTCCATCATATGATTTTCTTTAGGATTTTTTGAAAATATTGCCACCATACCAACTGCTAATGCAATATTAGGCCTTGTATGTACTACATACTGTAGTTTTCCAATCATTGATCTATATGTGGTTTGATCTACCTCCTTGGAATCATCATTATTGGAAAGCTTATGTCTAGTATACATAGGTGTTCCAAATGGTCTGGAATATTCCATTCCAAACTTTTTAAGTATCTCCTTGATATATTTTGATTGAGTGATGTGGATACCATCTTTCTTTAGTTGTACTATGTTCAAGATATGCACTACAGAATAATTGCTTCCTTCTAGTATTTTTTTGCAACATTTTTTTTCTATCATCAAAGTTATTGCACAATCCATGATGGATCTATTTCTTCTTTTAGCTATACCATTATGTTTTGGTGTACTAGAAGTTGATACTTGTCTTTTAATTCCTCTTTTAGTGCAAAATTTATTTAATTCATTAGAAATGAATTCACCACCTCTATCTCAACTCAAAAACTTCAACTTCTTTCTAGTTTCCTTCCCTATTCTTGCCAGATACCACTTAAACTTTTGAAAAGCTTTAGACTTATCTTTTAGATACATTACAGTCACCATTCTAGAATAATCATCAACAAAAAGAAAAAAATACTTATCTCCATTGTATCTCTCAATTCCAATAGGTCCACATAAGTCTATATGAACCAACTCCAAGACTTCTTTAGAATGATACTTCTTGCTTTTAAAACTTGTCTTGCCCATCTTACCAATTTGAATCCTTTTGCATAGGCCCATATTAGGTTTCCTCAAACTAGGAATACCTCTCACTTTTTTTCTTATCTTGATCAAATTATCAAAGTTGACATGACATAATCTCTTATTCCATAACTAGTTTTCTTCTACTTGAGCAATGAAACATGAACTTTCACTAAGATCTAAGTAGAATAAGTATCCTTTTGTTTGGTTACCAAACCCAACTAGATTCACTTTTCTATCTAGCAACTTGGCCTTCCCTTTCATTAAATCTACCTTGAATCCAATCTTATTCAATTGTGCTACACTCAGTAGATTTTCTTTAGTTCATCAACCCAATAAACATTATCACATCTAAGTTCATTGGTTAGTGAGATACAACTTTTTCCCTTTATGCAACATGGTTCATTGTTTCTAGATCTTACACTTCTGCTATCATAGTGTTCTATATGTTTAACATTTGTTTTGTCACCAGTCATATGATGTGAAAATCCACTATCAATAATCCATGTATTATTTTTGCTAATATGAGGACTAAGTGCTAATTTATCTTCTTCATCATCAGATTCATCTTTTGCAACAATATAGACCATTTCATCATCATCACTACTATCTGAATCTTAAGCCATAAAACAAGATTTCTTACCTTTATCCTTGTAGCTTTTGAAATCTTTCTTTCTTTTGAACTTGTTGTGCTTCTTTTTATCCTTGTCTTCTCTGTTTGGACACCTTGCAACAATGTGACCAACTTCTTCACAAGAAAAGAAAATTAAAGGAATTTTACCTTTATACTTTCCTTTTCCTTTGGGATACCTTCTTGCAAGTAATGATTCAATAGTTTCAAGATCACTGTCATAACTATCTTCTTCTTCACTTTCAATTTTTTTTCCTTTTGACCTTTTAGCTTTCTTCTTGAGTGATAACTTGGCTTCAAATACAAACTCAAGATTGCTAGAACTAGGAACATTATTATCATAGTTATCTAGCTCTAATGTTGTCAATATTCCAACTACTTCACCCAATGTTATATCATTCTTTGTATTGCATCTCATTTCTTGAATTTTTGATACTTTGATTACATATAGAGGAAGAAGTGTTCTGAGAAACTTACTTACCAATGTCTCATCTTCAATCTTTCCTCCTAAAGCTTTGATTGGATAAATATTGGCTTTGATTCTATCACTATACTTTGCAATGTTCTCATCTTCTCTCATCTTTATTTGATCCAATTGTCCTCTGAGATTTTTAGATTTAGCTCTTATTACATTATCATCTCCTCCATAGATGGCTTTCAACTTGATCCATATCTCATAAGAAGTTCCACAGTCTTTGACTTCATCAAATTTAACATAGATGAGAGATGAAGCAATATCAATCATCATAATGTTATGACTATTCTTCTTCATAATTTCTTCAACAATCATAGTTCCAATAGGTGTCACATAATTAGTATCTAGGTAATTTAGGTGTGAATCTCCAATGGTTTCCAAATGTAGTCTCATGAGTTCCTTCCATGCCTTGAAGTTATCTTTGTTCAACTTAGGGATCTCCCTTCCGTAAGACATCCTGATCTTTAGCTTAGGTCCTTGAAACCTTCTCTACAAGCACCAAATTATTTGATGCCAATTTTTGGAAATATAAGAGTAACTAAGAGGGGAGGGCTGAATTAGTTACCACTAAAATAAATTCAAGATCCCTTAGATGTCAACATAGAACATAAATTGACTAAAAAATATTGTTTCTGGACAAACAAAAAGTCACTTGGATAATATTGATAATATGTTGTAACTTAGTAACCATTAAAATAACAATTACTACTCTGAAAATTCTTAACATGAAAATCTTATAATATTATTTGTATTTAATCTTAATTTCATACACATGAAAGAAATAGCATGAATACAAGCGGCACCAAGATTTAACATGGAAACCCAATTTGGGAAAAACCACCATTTGCAACTAGTTATTGATTTTCACTCTTTTTAAGTGATCCTTGTTAGGAGCCAACCCTATTAAAAGTTACAAAACACACTGTTAGGTGTGGTTTTATTAGAGGATTTAATCACCATGTTAGGAGTGACCTTGTTAGAGGTCTTTAGACACTTCAATCTAGAAATGCGACCTTGTTAGAGGATTGACAAATAGTTGTTATGAAAACTCTATTAAGAGACTTAATCAGTGCTAGAATGATTAGAGAGTAACAATGAGATGAATTGATTTCTGATGCAATCGTACTACTGGTTTCAGATCTCACTACTAGCTTGAATACTTGATCCTTTCTAATTGAATGTATCTTTTCAACTCCACAAGGATATTCTACTTATCCTTCTAATTCTCTTTCTCTAAGAAACTTCGATTCTTCTATTCAATTACATACATTCAATCCTCAACTTGATCTTATATTTATAACTTATGCATTGTCAAGTTGGCTTGAATATAACTTAGAATAATTAATATTCATCTCCTTAGTTGGCTAGAACTAACAACCAAATTCATTAAACTTAATATGCCCAAACAAGAAAATCATTCATTAGCTGACCTTGCTCAATAGACACTAACACAAAAATAATTTTCCTATGTTAACCAAGTGAACTTGGTTAACATTGCATCTTTAGGAAATTCCTTTGGTAATCAAGTGATCTCAGTTAACACTGGTTCCATCCCACATTTCATTTGTTACCCAAGTGGACTTAGTTAACACTCAATTTTTGTGAACTTCTCTTCAACACTTGAGTGAACTTGGTAGACACTATCTTCTGAACTTGGCAAATACTGAATTGCTTGATAGACATAGAAAACTATCTTCATTACTTGAGTGAGCTCAACATACACTGACTGGTATGACATTTTGTGTAACATCAAATACAATACAGAATTAACTAATTATTTTCAACAAATTGAAGCCAATTCCATATGTAATATATGTTAATATATAGATGTGTGTTGATGGATTTATGTTGATATACTTAAATATGTCATTCTAGGAATATCACCTTGAGATGATATATCTCCATATGCTTGAGAGCATAATGTTTTTCATAATAAATCCTCCCTAGCTAAGAGGGAGTGTTAAGATTATAGCTACAAGTTGGATTGATTTTATTGTTAGATAAAATGTTTATATAATATTATATATATATATATATATATATATATATATATATATATATATATATATATATAATACATTATACACATATATTATATATAATACATATGTTGTATTTTGATTTATATTATTAATATATATAATAACTAATAATGATTAATTATACATACATGTCTCCTACTCTTATATTTATAAGAGATTGAGATCTACATTTGGAAAATACCTAGGGATCTTACAATTAAATAAATTTGAACTTGTAGCTATAATCCTAACACTCCCTCTTAGGTGGGGAGGATTTGTTATGGAACACATATGCTCTCAAGCATATGGAGATATATCATCTCAATAAGATATTCTTGGAATAACATATTTAAGGATATAAACATAAATCCATATATATACATATACATATACATATACATATACATATACATATACATATACATATAGGCTTCAATTCACCATGAGGCTAAATTTCTCAACATGAAAGACATACACATAGGATGCAATGGTTAGATTTGTAATTCAAGTTGTGCATGGAAACATTTGTGCTAAATACCATTGTTTCAGTTGTGGACTTCGTAGAGAACTACACACTACAACCACAAAATGAGGAGTAAGAAAAGTACTATACTTTTCAATAGGTTTCCATATTTTTCCATATAACATTCATCTATTCACTTGAAAATATAGAGGAGGATAGGAATATATTGAGTGAGTACCATTTTACATTAGTGATGATCGACCACATTCTATAGAGTTTGTACATAGTTACTTTTAACTATTTTATGGTGATTTGGCTAACAAGGGTATATCATATCGTCAAAAAATCATTTGGTCAGTAATTGTGCATCTCAATTCAAGAATGTATGAATATTTTATTGGCTAAGAAAGATGCATAGGTTGACCAGTATCTAGTATATGTGGAATTTAATAGAGGGTGGTCATGGAAAGTCATAACACAATGGTGTAGGTACATGTATCAAAGAGCCTTGGCCCATGAAGAATTAAAATACAAAGACATAACAACATTGTCAAATGAAAAACATATCATTGATTAGTATAATATTATAATTTTTCCAGTTAAGGAAGGTGATTCTATTGTTCAAATTCTTTTTTGGTTGATAAATAATACCAAAATTGCACCATACAATGATTATTGTACATTGGTAGGATCAAGTGAGCTACACTCTTTTAGAGGCTCTAATGTAGGTTCATGGAGTATCCATGCATGATAAATGACATTATTGTGTCCATCATGTACATAGGAATATTGGGATGGATGTGAGTCAACTGAATGGTTGGACGAATGACATTTGCAATTTTTTACCACATTTGACACATATCATCCCCTGTGAGCTCTAGAAATAATAGAGATTGAATCATCGATTGACTTTAACCACTTATCTGATTTGGTCCAACCAAGTAATATATACATCAATGAAGATTTAATATGTAAATTTTTTACTTTTAGCTAACTCTTTGGTAACCATGTATTTCATGTACTTGTACCCAAAGACAATGAAGAAGGGATAAATTATTATTTGTGTCATTGTGTCTAGGAATTTTTTTCAGATCGCTCAGTTACAAATGGTGAAGGTTTAGAATACCCTATAGGCATAGTGGTGGTAACCGATATATACTATAGATAATATGGTATGAAGAACCCTAAATTGTGATTATTCAAGGATTGGAAAATAAAGAGGAAGATTCTTCATTATTCGAACCTTTTCATTACGTCAAATATCTACTTGATCAAATACAAAGGAAAACTACATAATAAGACTCTTTGGAAGGTTTACGAATTAGACCACGAGGCAATACTTGAGATAATAAAGGGTAGAGTAGATCTGGATGGTTCATTGAATTATATTTAATTACAAAATCATGCAATTAATAACCTTTATAAATTTCATTTTTTTTTGGGCAAGACTAGAGGTTTTCTCTCCTTAGCTCTTTCCTATTAGTGCCTTAAACAAAGCTAAGTTGTAAATAGGCATTCATATAATTAATGTAAAGAGATGAATGTTATTGTGATTTTACAATGTAGATTCCATTGTATTTTTTTTAAAACACATTCATTACATTGATAGAAAGACATTCATTTTACTTTCATATGTAAAAAAATCCATCATGCATATTAGGATAGGTTATTTCATGTGTTATAGTCTTTTGATTTCATTAAGTGTAATATAGTTCTATTTTGTAAGGCATTGGAATCAATTGGTACACCTATAAACCATCATGTTTAAATTGTCAAAGTGGCCTATAGATGTGTTTTTAGTTCATTTACTTCAATATTAGGGTCATTTAAATGTCTTGGAGGAGTTACACGAATAAAAACCATCATGCATATTAGGATAGGTTATTTCATGTGTTCAAGTCTTTTGATTTCATTAAGTGTAATAAAGGCTTATTTTGTAAGGCATTGGAATAAATTAGTACACCTATGAACCATCATTTTTAAATTTTCAAAGTGTCATATAAGCATGTTTTTAGTTCATTTACTTCATTATAAGTTTTTTGATATCATTAAGTGTAATAAAAGTCTTCTTTTTAAGGCACTGTAATCAATTGGTACACCTATACACCATTATGTTTAAATTCTCAAAGTGGCCTATAAGCATGTTTTTAGTTCATTTAATTCATTTCTAGGGTCATTTAAATGTCTTATATGGGTTCCACAAATAAAAACCATCATGCATATTAGGATAGGTTATTTCATGTGTTCAAGTCTTTTGATTTTATTAATTGTAATAAAAGCCTATTTTGTAAGGCATTGGAATCAATTAGTACACCTTTAAACCATCATATTTAAATTTTCAAAATGGCATATAAGAATGTTTTTAGTTCATTTACCTCATTATTAGGGTCATTTAAATGTCTCAAAGGGGTTGCACAAACATGAATTGTTGTTGTACCTATTTTCTTCTTGGATTGTTAATAGATTGCAATAGATAAACTTGGTGTAATAGAATGTTAATATTCTTTTCTAAAAATCCATAATATTTTTCATCCTATGGAAAATATGTGTCTCTATAGATGATAACAAGAAGATAGTGAGTTTCATTAAAAATCAAAATTACTCCATTCCTTCAACACACAATTCATACACAAATGGTATATACACCTTCCCAAAGAACTGTTGATTCAATATTCTCCAACAATATAAACATATCTTGAGCATTTTCAAATCACCAATCCATAAAAGACCATTGGTCTCCCAGTGATAAACAAAAAGATTAAAACTTGTTATTATCCAATGTTCCTAAAGTTGTTAAATGGAGCATCTAAAAATATGTTCATCATGGGACCATTTAGTCAGCTTCACTAGGTCTGGTTGGTTGGGTAAATGGTAGGGGACATCTTGTTTCACTTGCTGGGAATCACAAATGATTTTGTGCATGGTATACTTAGGTGTCCCCAAGATGCACTAAATCAAACCAAACAATAATTTTTGAAGGGTGATATCTTGGACCTTGTGATGGTTATCAAAGTTCCATGAAGTTTGCAAGTAAGGTATTCCCAAGGTCTAAGTGTGTGTAGCTCATTTTTTTTTATCGTCATCATGGTTTGATTTTGGAGAACACATTTTAATTCGCATAAAATCTTTATTTTTTGTGTAGTGGAAAATTTCTAATGGAGCATGTTGCAATCATTTTGTAGGGGGACCATTCTATCAGCTCTGTTAGGTTTGGTTGTCCAAGTAAATGGTAGAGGACATCTCATTTTTCTTACTGAGCATCAAGAATGATTTCATGTATGGCATACTTAGGTGTCCCAAAGATGCACTAAGTGAAGCCAAATAATAATTTTTGAAGGGCAATATCTTGGACCTCATGATTGTTACTAAAATTTTGTAAAGTGTGCAAGTAAGGTGTTCCCAAGATCTAAGTGTATGTAGATCCATTTTTTATGATGCTCATGGTTTGATTTTAGAGAATAAATTTTGGTTGACACAAAATCTTGGTTTTTAATGTAGTAGAAAGTTGTTACATAGAGCATCTTAAAATCGGTTCATCATGAGACCATTCTATCAGCTTTGTCAAGTCTTATTAGCAATAAAAATGGTAGGGGACATCTCATTTTTCTCATTGAGAATTGGGAATGATTTCATGCATGACTTACCTAAGTGTCCCCAAGATGCACTAAGTAAAACCAAACAATAATTTTGGAAGGGAAATATCTTGGACCTTGTGATGGTTATCAAAGTTTCATGAAGTGCATAAGTAAGATGTTTCCAAGGTCTAAGTATATGTAGCTCCTTTTTTTGATTGTCCTCATAGTTTTATTTTTTAGAGCACATTTCAATTGACACAAAATCTTACTTTTTTGCATTGTGGAAAGTTGGTAAATGGAGCATCTTATGATATGTTTGTCATGTGACCACTACGTCAACTCTGTTAGGTTTGATTGGCCAGGTAAATGGTAGGGGACATCTTGTTTCACTCACTAAGCATCGAGAATAATTTTGTACATGGCATACCTAGGTGTCCCCAAGATGCACTAAGTCAAACCAAACAAAATTTTTTGAAGGGCGATATCTTGAACCTTGTGAAGGTTATCAAAGTTTCATGAAATGTGAAAGTAAGATTTTCCTAAGTTCTAAGTGTGTGTAGTTTCATTTTTTATTCTCCTCATGGTTTGATTTTTGTGAACACGTTTTATTTGACACAAAATCTTACTTTTTTGCAAAATAAAAAGTTTCTAAATGGAGAGTCTTATAATCTATTCACTGTGGGACCACTCCATCAACTTTCTTAGGTTGCCTTGCTTGGGTAAATGGTAGGAGACATATTTTTTCACTCACCAAGCATCAAGAATGATTTCATGCATGGTGTGCCTAGGTGCCCCTAGGATGCACTAAGTCAAACCAAAAAACATTTTTTGAATGGTGATATCTTGGACCTTGTGATGGTTACAAAAGTTCCATGAAGTGTGCAAGTAAGTTGTTCCCAAGGTCTAAGTGTGAGTAGCTCCTTTTTTTATAGTCCTCATGGTTTGATTTTGGTGAATATTTACATTGACAACAAATCCTACTTTTTTGCACAATGGAAATTTTCTAAATGAATCATCTTGCAATTCATTTATTGTGGGACCATTCTATTAGCTACATTAGGTTCAATTGGCTAGTTAAATGGTAGGGGGCATCTTGTTTCAGTCAGTGAGCATCAAGAATGATTTTGGGCATGTTGTACCTATGTGTCCCCAAGATGCCCTAGGTCAAAAATTAACACCTTTAAGCTAAAACATCCATTTTAAGATATTTTAAAGCTAAATCAACACTTTCTTAGGGGAATGATATAATATTTTAGTAAGGGCTTAGGTAACTTACACTATTTCTCAAGACTTATCAATTTTCTTCTAGATATTTGAATTCACAATGTGCAATGAAAATATAGTTGAGGGTTGTCCAAATTCTCTATGTTATGTTTGGTTTTCAATTGTGGTTTCCCTACTTGTCTATGTGAGGGTTCTACTTTCATAGGTGCCATGGCTACCCTAATACTAAGGTAAGTAGAGGTCCATGGTGTTAGAAGCTTTATGTAGTTTCTCTTCAATTGCTAAGCCTGTGAGCATTGCACCATGACTATTGGTCATGTGGGAATATAAAAAGCACATAAACTACTTGGAAAAATACATTCAAAGAACATATTTTTTATGGAAGAAGAGATGACATGTTGTGAAGTGTTTGACAAACTACTCCAAAGTAGGTAAGGAGCCATGGGTGATGCATCTGAATTATTTATAAAATATGAGGAGGAACGAATCAGCCTTGATGATAGAGTTGAATATTGAAAAGTATTTATTTAATCACCTTATTTGAAAAAAGTTCAATAATCTTCAAGTATAATTGAAAGAAATGGAATTGATCTCCCTTACTCATCTGACTGCATAAGATTGGAATTTAAAAATAAGAGGGGGACATCTACCATAGATACATGTGCAAAATATTGATTCTTGCACTTCTCGATGGGAGTATCATAAGTTCATTAGTAGATGGATATTTCAAATGTGGAAGCATTAAGACGAAAACAAGTCAATTGACTGAATATAAAACCAAGCATGTAGATTAGTTATTAAAATATCATGGGGTTATTAATAGAGTCAACTTAACAGAATCAAACTCTAAAAACATGGACATTAAAAGAAGCATCATTCTATATAGTATTTTTTGGCATAAATTTAAAGTGGAATAAAACCATTCACATGCAAAAAAACTCTAGAACATGTGAGAAAACCATACATTCAAGCCATTCATGTAGTACTAGAAACAAATTTCAATAAAGAATTCAACCAATGTAAAGGTGTTGAACTATTGATCTCTAAATGCACAAACATTCCCATAGGTCTAACATTAAATACATTATGAAATTTCTTGATTTTCCAAATCATTGTATCCATAATCATCAAATGTTAGCATCCAATCAACTAATCCAATAATACAAGATCCATTCCAATGTGATAACAAAAACTCAAAGTTGTTACCATAAGGTCTAATAATGTCAATATCCAACAAATTCATACATCAATAATCTAAAACATCATAAGCATATCTCTAATAATGTCATACATGAAATATATGTCAAAAATAGCATACATTAAAAATAATATACAAAACATATGTTGAATAATGTAATATAGGCATAAAATGTACATCCCTAGATATCTATTCTTTCCCAAAAGGGGAACAAAACAAATCCATGGTACTCTTCAATTGTTGAGAAGAGGGCGATGTTGTGGATGATAGGGTCTTCCTAACACACTTGCTTGTTTGTTGATCTAGAAATTTTTTTAACTCAAACTGTTCCAATAAAAAGTATATGCAAATCAATAACTATTATACATAAAAAATATACGTACACATAAAATAAAATATTTTCTTACTGCTAGTTGATAGTCCCTCTCTACATCCACCTCATGGGCACATGGATGATTGTGACTAATAAGACCCTACAATAATCATCAAATCTATCACTCATTTCTACTTGTGAATATCATATCTAATTTCAATACTAACTATATTATGATGCAAACTCTTTCATACCTTAGTCAGTGTCTGGGAGCTAGCAATTGCAATAGTGACTCCCTGATCAATACAATGAAAAGGATGTGGAGGATTCTTTGATGTCAATAGCTCAAAATGATACAACATAAGAATCAGATACAATTATGAAGAATACATATAAGTATCAAATTCATGTGAAAAATAATGTACTATAGACGCACAAATTAAAATGCATTAGAAAAATTTATATACTTCTAGAAAAAATAAACTTATCCAAAAGCCATGTGACCCCAAATTAACATCATCATGACCAATCTGACTTTGCATGTGATTATGTAATAATCCAAATAAGTTAATTTATTTATTTATTAAATAAACATAATTAATTGAATCAAATTAACATGAAAACAAATATACCTCCACATAAGTGGCATCATACCCATGCTCACAGTTCAATATGAAACTCGATGGTCCAACACAAACTAATGCACATGGATAAATTTTTTGAGTTAACCTTTGATATGATTATATTATAAATATTTGTATTAATGTAAATGAATACATTGATACATACCTGTGGATTCATTGACTTGGTGTAAAATGAGGTCGAGGGATCAGAGCTAGTGTCAGTAACACTTTGGCCTTGAATTATGAACAATGTCAAGACATATTAATTTATTAGTCATTCATGTAAATACAAGACGTGATCAAAATAGTTTAATTATAATTATTTATATTTATTTGTGTATAAATGTCAAATGTGGCATTGAGGAAGTCATATGTCTTCATCCCATTCTCATAATCCTCTTTATTGGAACTACCAAATGTGCATAGATATCCACATGATGTGCATATGTGACCAATACTCCAACAAGGCTCGTCCACAACCAAAGCAGTGGAACACTGAATGGGGCTCTGAGTCAAAACTCTAACAGTTCCTAGTGTGTCGACCTCTACATTTTCCTTCACAACAAAAAGATCAATAGCATGCTCCACCTATGGCTTGACAATAGGTTCCCTAAGAAAATTAGGGTCATAAAGTGCCTCGACCTATGGAATGATGATCCCCCACCTCTACCCTGAGAAGGAAGAATATCAAAATAATTGGGGATCTCCCCAAGGACAAACTCACAATACAATCTCATCAAGAAATACTTTGGGACCTCAAGATCATTACAAGGAGGGTAATTAAACACCACCCACCATCTATCCCAAAATTTATTTTAATAACTTCATTGATTCACCATTGGATGTGAAACCTTATATTTTCAATTTTCAATGTATTTTGTTCTACTGGTTTTTAAAATAAAGCACACATGTCATCTTTGATAATCTTTTTTTTTTTTTAGATCTTCATACAATAAATTATCAGTATAATATATTTGTGTTCTTTTCTTTTGTTATGTCATAAATTCAATTGGCCAATAACATATGCTACCTAACCCACAATAGTCTCAAGGGATTTGAAAATTGTGCCCTACTAGGATTATATTGAAGCGAACTCTTTAGCCTCCTAAAAATTGTTTCTAACTAGGTTTTCCCTCTTTTAATTTCATTCAACAAATTTTCTTGGGTCCCTGGCGGTCTTTTCAATTGGTGGATGTCATAGAAGTGGTTTTTCTTCATTTTGAGAGTTTTAGGTTGATCCTGTTGAGAGTTTGGTGGTGCATTTCTCATAGGTGGATTAGACAGTGGATTTTTTGCATTATTTGACAATTAAACAAATACTCTTTTTAAAAACTAGATAAACCCTAATCAAGTTTTTAAAAACTATTTAAAAACATAAATTTTAATAAAAATAAGAGTCAAAATTCATACCTCTTTGACCGGTTTGTGATTTCCAATGACGTTGAACCACTCTCATGCAATTTGGGTTTAAAAACCGCCAATCACATTGCATTCGTGCTCCTTAGAAGAGAAGAGAAGACAAAATTGCTATAGATAAAATGGAGAGAAATGAGAAATGAGGCTTGGGTTTTTTTATATAAAAATTTTTCAATAGTGTGATTTCACCACCCTATTCATTGGTTTTTCAAATAGTGTGATCATGCTACCATTTCAATTGCACGAGCCATAGGTTTATCCTGCCCAAACCATAGAGAAATCATGTTATGGGGTGATTGCACTATGGCTTAGATTAGGAAAAAAAGGTGGCATCTTTTTGGTCCACAATTTTGTGCACTTATCCGCTAAAATCCCTAGTGCAGATGATAGAAGAGAAATGTTTATCCATGACTAATTGATGATAGAGATTGCAAGTGCCCTATTTGATGCAAAATATGTTGATACAAAGGAAATATATACAATATATATATAGGAAAAATTGGCTAAAGTATATAAAGCATATGTTTATGTGAAAAAGGCTAAGGCTAGCAGTCTTATCTAGGCAAATATGATTAGATGATGATGTATGAAGGTGAAAACATTTCTCAGTATAGTTTAAGGCTAAAGAACATTATTGTTTCCATCAAAGGGTGACATTTTTCCCAACTCTGGATATCATAAATTAACCTTAAACTTATTTGGATGAATAAAATGAAAAGAAATAATAAGTATAATATAAAGAAACTCATAACATCATCTTTCTTAACTAGGGAAAATCTAGCAAGGGAAAACCCTAGTGAGGATGGTACCCACAAAATGGTCCACTAATAAAAATTACCTTGTGAAAGGTGTTCACCTTGTTAGGAGTCTATTACATAAATCTAGTATATATGCTCATGTTAGAGAAAAAAACATTGTTAGAAGCCTCAACTCTAGTAAGAGTTGTAATCATCAAAGAAGGTGAGCTCACAGCTCTTACAATCATATACAACTTTATAATTAGTATAAAGAAATACAAAAAACTTGATTGTACTAATATTGTCAGTATATGATTAGTCCTTTGTAGTTCCTTGCATCCAAATATATATATATTATACAATTGACAACTTCACTAAACAAAAATCCCTTCCTTTATATTGCTCTCTTTGCTCTATCAACCTTGGACTAAATGATGGGTTACAAAAATATGATATTATATTTTTTAAGTTGAGAGCTAACATCTAGGATGTCATCCCTATACACTAAGAAAGTGCACTTCTCTAAACCCTTCTATCCAAGGTATTCCATAGATTGGAATGGTTGAATTTTGGCTTAGAGCTCCCTATCCATGGAGTGCAAAGGTGTGTGCATAAACATATGAAGAGATCTCAACTGAGCTTTAGAGACACAACCCTTTCTAGTAAATTGTGAAATGAGAGATTAGACAAGAGATAGAGTGAAAATGTCTAAAAGAGCTCTCAAACATGCAATGTAAGAATGAACTATGCTATGATGAAGTGCAATAATATAACTAAACTAAAAAAATGAGAATATTACAATCATTTTAATTGAGCTATGTGATCTATGACATAAAAAAAAAAATTAATCTATTCCAAATGAATCTATGCTAAGATAAAGGATGCAAAAATGAGACAAGAAGCAAGAAGTTCTCCACAAGTGCTCTCAAGAAAACCTATCAGGAAACCTGTAGTATAACAATAGCTCAAAAATTGGATCCTAAGGGAAGGAGAGAGATCTCCCTTTTAAAGATGTATGGATGGATGAGATAAAGATCAAGAAATGGATGATCAAGGGAGGAAGTTGAATTTTGGCATGATCCATGTGCAAGAGAAAGTGAACCAGTGAGATAGAGTTGACTTTTCATGTGAGACAAAAGCCTTTTCTTTTAATTTGTTAATAAGGAAAAGACTTTATGTGTGCACATTGTGTGGGTTAGAAGAATGAGGTCTTTTATTTAATTAAAAGGGGACATATAATTTTAATCAAATATGATCTTTTGTTATCATAGTAAAACTATAGGTTTAAATCAAATAAATAATTTTTTAGCAATTTGGCCTAGGGAATTGATTAATTAATTAAGCCAAAATGTTGAGAAAGGGGCTAATAGTCTAGATAACCATTTTTAGGTGATTATATTTTCCCCTCTTTGGCTAATGTGTGATCAATATGGGAACACATTACATCAAAGAATATAGAAGAAAAGTAGGTAGTAGTAGATAGAGAGATTTGATTCTGAAGAATGAAATGCAGAGCTAGATAGCAAGTCCTGAATGCACAACCTAGTAGTGATAGTAATGAACAGTAGGAGTAAGTGAAAATATTAGAACTCAAGAAGAGTAATAACATCAAGAAAAGTAGATAGATCAAGAGAAAAATGGAAAGGTCAAGAATATGGTCCTAAGAAATAGATAGTATAGCAAGCAAGAAATGATAAAATATCTCTACCCCCCAGGAACAAAATCAAAATAAAGTAAAGGGAATGCAAAAATGAGAAAGATATGAGAAAATAAAGATATAGAAAAAGTTCATGATGATAGATAAATGATTAAAACCAAAGTGTAACCATAAGGAAGTGATAGAATGCTTCAGTTTGACTAGAGTTGACCAAGAAGGATAAATTATGAAAATTAGGTCAAATCAAGGAGAAAGATGAGATGAGGTGAATTGGAGTGAAATGAAGTGGGATGGAGTGTATAAGTGATGAAGATGTTGCAGTGAAGATTCAAAGATTAGACCTCAAAATCTCAATTAAAAGCATAGGAGAAGATAAAATTTTGAAATGTGATTTTGACTAGCAAAACGAACTTGTATTTTGATTTCAATCTTGAAAGTGAATCCAAATTGGGTAAAGTCAAGAAAATATAAATAAGAGATCTAAAAGGGTAGATAGATGTGATGAAAATATCAACCCCTTATTATGAAAGGTATAGAAGAAGCAAGAAAATGGAAATGATCGACAAGGAATTAAAGCCACGATTGAGAGAAAGAGTGAGAAGATATCAATGCAGTTAGCTAACGTGTCTGTGAAAGATGAATAGAGAGATCTCTTCATATGAAAAATTTAATAATAAGCTAGAATTAGATTAAAATACAAACTAGTATGAAAAATGGATTACTTGTAAGGTACGCAAAACATTTAGACTCTAATTTCATCTTTGAGCATTATTAGGGACATCAAAAGATCATACAATGCTCACTAGTATGACTATGAGGATATGAATATGATCTATATCAGATATGTGTGTGGGAATCCAACCTAAGCATCAAATAAATTTAAGTTGATATGACTAATGTAGCTAGATTCCCTAAATTTAGTATAGAAATATTACACCTATATCAAGGCATAAGTGTCAAGATAATCCCTGAGTGTGACCTTGTAAAAATAGACAAGGTTGATACATTATGGGCCCAAAGTGCCAAGTAGGACAAGCACAAAGGCTCTCAACACTTTAGACTAACTAAGTATACCCATAAATAGAAAATAAGTAAAACATGCCCCATGCCCCCATTATTCTAGTCTAGGGCATTCTTGAATGACTATTAGAGAGGGAACACTCAACAAATAAATTTTCATAGACAACACTTAAAGAAGAGCATCCTAGACTGTAGCTAAGGTATCCAAGAAGTGTTGAAAAATACTCGATGCCAAGAGGGGAGTGTTGAAAAACACTATTTTTCATGAGTTTCCAAAGAAAACCCAACACACAAGAATACCCTAATAAGCTAAGAGTTTGTGCCCCTTGGACAAGGAAAAGAGATAATTCCAAGCTAGGAAATGTGTTGTGAAATGAGTGAGACTGATAGACATAGGTACAAGGGTTTCAAGTAGCACCTATTTCTAGGTTTTCAACAGTTGGCAATTTTTTTAGTACTTTTTTTGTCGTTGTTGTATTTTTGTATTTTTTGGTGATACATCAAAGCACCCATTGCTAGGTTTTCACTAAGATGATCATTTTTTCAAGACATTTTCTAATTTTTAGGATTTTTTTAGGATCATAAGATATGTATAGATGGTTAAGCCAAGAGAGCCTTAAGAAAAAAATTCTTCAGATGGAGAATATTGATTGGCTCAGTGATTTGTTGCCCTTCAACAACAAAGAGTTGATAGGAATCAGATCGGAAAGCTACTGTGATGATTTTAAGGACCCAACTAGT
Organism: Cupressus sempervirens; assembly: GCA_028749045.1. Lineage (NCBI taxonomy): Eukaryota > Viridiplantae > Streptophyta > Pinopsida > Cupressales > Cupressaceae > Cupressus > Cupressus sempervirens. The sequence goes on from CM053788.1 coordinate 440,221,845, forward strand.
TAGGCTCAAATTTCCCATTTTGTTCCCTATTTCATTGATTCTCAGGATTCTCTCAAAGAACAAGTTTACCCACTTGAAAGTCATGAGGATGGACCTTTTTTCTATAGCTATTAGACATCGCTTTTTTTATAATCCCTCGTGTGATCAAAAGTGGCCTTACAATGCGCATTGAGGGTTTTTAGCTTTTGTATCCTCATAGATCTATGGTCTTCATTAGTTATTAACCCATGTAGGGAGATGCGTAGTGAGGAAATCTCAACTTCTAAGGTTAGGACAACCTTAGAACTATAGACTAGTGAAAAGGGTGTATCACCTGTAGGAGTGTGTGTAGTGGTCATTTAAGCCCATAGTGTCGAATTGATCTTCAAGTTCCAATCTCTACCTGATTTGTGGACAGTTTGATGTAGGATTTTAAGTAGTGTCTTATTAGACGCCTAAACATGGTCATTCCCTTGGGGGTAGTATATAGAGGACCAGTGTTATTTATCTTGAATTTCTTGTAGAGCTTCATGAGGTCCTTATTTTTGAGCTAGGATGGGATACCATAGTGACAAATAATGTGGTTGAGAATAAACAAGGCAACATGCTTGCCTATAGTAGTAGATAAGGGCATAGCTTCAGCCCATTTTGTGAAGTATTCAATTACTGTAAAAATGAACTTGTGTCCATTGGACAAGCCTGGATGAATTTTTTCCACCAAGTCAAAGGCCCAATGTTAAAAAGGACAATATGTGAGAGAAGGGATAAGCTCACACCCAAGAGCATGAAATAGGTTACCATGTAGTTGACACTTCTTTTAAGATTCAACATATCTGACAACGTCATGTTGCATAGTTGGTCAATAATAACTTGCCCTTAGCAATTTTTGAGCAAGTGTAAGGCCATTAGAATGTGCCCCACAAATTTAATTGTGGACTTTAGCCAATGCCTTTTTAGACTCTTCTAGTTTTAGAAACCTAAGAAGTGTTCTATCTAGACTCTTCTTATCTAAATCACTAGAGAGAAGGGTATAATGTGAGGCATTGCAAAGAAGTTGGCATTTTTGGTTGTGAAAGATATTTTTAGGGACTGTTGGTCATGTAGGAAGGAGAAAATAGTGGAGTAGCAAGAGGATTCATCACCGACAATAGTGCAGATCACATGATTATTGGGGGATTCATATGTGGGATACATAATTCTTCCCACCAAGAGCTGAATGTGTGATTCATGTTCTTGCACTTGTAGAATAGATGCTAGGGTGGCCATAGCATTTGCAACCCTATTTTCTACCCTAGGAATTTGCTAGAATGTCACAAATTTGAAATAATTTTGTAGGGCATCAATCAATTTCTTGTAAGGTACAATATTATCATCTTTGGTTTGATAATGATTACTAACTTGATTAATGACAAGATGAGAGTCTCCATAGTTGTGTAGTTCTATAATCCTCCATTCTAGAGCCATCTTAATCCCATTAGTTAAGGCCTCATACTCTTCTATATTGTTGGTACATGGAAACAAGAGTTTGTAGGACTTTGGGATAGTGTAGCTATGAGGTGTGACAAATGTTACAAAGATAATGAGGGATTCGTCTATGAAGTTGGTGGATGAGAAATGTTGAAAATATCACGAATACTGGAAGAGGAAGGGTCTACAACATGTTGATGGTCTTGGGAAAGATGGAGGCCCCAAGGAAAGGGATAAGCATATAGAGTTTTATAGGTAAGTTATGATTTTTTTCTAAGAAAGTGAGCATGAATTTTAAATTTTGTTTTTGTTTTAGTAATTGTTGATAATAGAATAGTAAAGAGAGGGTATAATTAAAGAGTCCATGGGAGTTTGGGAGTGGATAGGAGGGTGATTTAGAGGTTTTAGCCATGAATGGGAAAATAAAAAAGGATAAAAGAGTTGATTTCTAAGACTATGCCTCATGATTATGAAGAACAATTTGGGTTAGGTCTATTGGGGCAATGAAGAGGTTGTGATCAATTGTTGTTGGGAAGATTGTAAGGTTTGTTTGGGTTTTTCATTGAGTAAAGGTCTAATGGTTAGGGCTCTAGAATATTTTAAGGGCATGGTTGAGTGAGGGGGTATTTTGTGGGTTAGTCAAGACAACTTTTGTGATTGTATGGATAAAGTGAAAGATTGTGTTTATATGGATCAATGGGGAGCTTGTGAAGGAATTGGCCTTGTAATTACTCCATTAGAGTCTTGGGAGATGTAATCAATGAGTAATACAATGTAGAGTGTATATAGAAGAATGTAATGAAAGGTGTTGATGAAGTTAGAAAGAAAAGATACTAAGTGGTCATCTTAGGTCAAGTAAATCTCATAGGGTTTAGGAGGTCAAATTATAAGGTATGTGATGATGTTAATGTTGGTTGAATGGAAAAAAAAATGGTTCTAGAATTATAATGGTTGTATTTCTTTGGGAGTTATCTCAAAAATATCAAACAATGGGGTTGAAAGCTAACATATATGTGCCTGAACTTTAATTATGGCCTCCTCAATCTTCTAATGTGTTGTTACAAAAGAAATACATAGTGAGAAGTGTTATATTCTATATATGGAAGATCATGAGGCTCATATTGATGGTAGTGGTCAAAGATAAGACATTGAATGATGTGGTACAATAATAAGGAGGCATTAGGTTGTTGGTCCACTGATCCTCGGTGATAATAAGTGACCAAGGGATGGAGTGTCTAATTTCATTATTGATAAAAGTGTATTATCTTATTAAACTTCACTTTGTTTCTAGAATATTTTAATAGTCTCTACTTAATAGGATCAACCATGTGAATATGGAAGCTCATTTGGCCCCTCTACTCTCCCCCCCCCCCCCCCCCCCCCCCCCACCCCCTACCCAACATCACTCTAAATTTCTTGTTAAGATCTACATTCATTCATTCTTTCATCCATTAATAAAATGTAAAATTCATTCACTAAAACATAACATTCATTAACATTCAACAATACAAAACATTCATTAATAATCATTAATAGATATCATTCACGAACATTCATCAACAAATAATTATATTTATTAATAGATAAAATTTAGTTATTATCAAATAAGACAAATTACAATCATTTCTTTTTTTCTTTTTCTTTTTTGTGAAGCTATGTAAATACTAAGAAGAGTGTCATTTTCTTCATCATTTCCCCCCTCTTCAATTGTTTTATTCTATACTCATAATCTCAATGTATGCATAATCCTATATTGAGGAAAAGGGCACTTATGCAAAGGGGGGTCCTCTACAATAAAAATGAAATAAGTTAAATTCAAAACATTATTATTATTGTTATGAGTATTTTGTTAATTTAAAGATCATAACTATGACACTTGTTATCTAATGGGACCACCTCATCTTCCATATCAATTTGTCTAGCCTCAACCTCAACACATTAAACACTCTTTGGCATTGAAATACACAATATTACATTAATCAATGTACACCAACTACAATTAAAGTTGTTTAAAGGACTAACAATGGTCCTCTTTACCTAATGGGGGAACATCACATTCTTGATGTTATGTACCTGGATCATGCTCCACTTGATCACCATCAACTACATGCTATAAAATATTAAGAAAAAAGGTTACATAAATTATTATACCAAATTTTAATTTAAGATGTATACTTGTACATTTTAATTACATAAATTTTTTGAATAGAAAATGAATACCTCTAGTACGATACGCATCTAGACCTTCATCATGTGTAGGTTGTGTTCCACAATTAACAATATGCATTCTAATGTCATACACATTGTTATCATTTCTTGCTTGTTTAAAACAAATATAGTCACTTTATGTTGGAACTTAACATCAAATATATTATTGGTAAATTATTTAGTTGAAATAATTTTCATTTAGCTTATTTACATACATGACAAAAACACCAGAATCTCATGTTTTCCCACTCAATTCTTGTGGTTGTTCATGCAAGGCTATATAGCCTTATTGGTAGGAAATTCTCTTCTCTGCTTCTATGGGTGCTTTATTAAACTCAAAGCCCTACATTGTTGTTTAGTATCATTAATTTTTCTTCTATTGTTTCATCAAAAAAGTTGTTTTCCATAAATAAATATTTGATGTGATATTACATATATTGATACTTACAACTCAAGAAACAAATTTCATATATAACCACTAGAGTTGAGCTTGTGTTTCCCATTTTTTCTTGCCTTTTCTTGGTTTCCTTTGATATGTCACCTTGTCTATGAAAAGTTTGAAATATGTTGGATTATACCTAACATCTGGTGGTGTATTTCTTTTTTTCCTTCCAATTCTCTCATTCACATCCAAAATTAGTTCCCTCCACTCCACTATAATCATGGGAGGAGTACTCATACTATAAATTCTTCTCTACATGTGTCTTGTATTGGTCCCTCAAATTCTTTAGATATGTGCCCAATTTCTCAAGGAGCTTGGTTTTGTTGAATGTGTCAGCTCTAAACAACCCAACAATATGGTTTGCGAGTTCATCATTTAATCTTTTTTCTTAGTTATTCCACCTTTTATGCAAAATCAAACTTGATATAAACCAACCGAAGCTACCTTTAATATAGTTAAAGAAATAGATAAAATGAAAACTATTTAAACAATTATATGAAGAAAAAGAAGTGGATTATAGGTAATTCACATATGATGTTCCAACTTTTACGTATGGTGGGCTTGAATATTTTAATGCAATGCCATTAGATGTTTATAAAAAAGTATCATTTCTTGCAAAAAAATTCATGGGATCATTAGTCAAAAATGATTGATCAATAAGTAAATTAAAATTAGACTATTTATGATAATAATTTTAAAGTACTTTTATCCTTCTATATCTTTAAGGGAATCAATTTTTTGTTGCTCACTATTAATGTGACCTAAAACATTCCTATACTAGCAATATAGGAAGATCTAGGAAATACTTGTATGTTTTCACCAGCAGTAACCTTTGGTGCATCCTCACGTGCTTCTCCTACTATAGAAAATGAATCCACTATTAAATGCTCCTAAGAAAGAACACTCCAAGGGGAAAAAACACATAACAAAAGAAAGATAAATAGAGGGATCTATCAATATGATGTGCAATAGATGATGTTTGCATGCTACATGTTCCTAGTGTTACAATTGGAAATATAGGTGTGGTTGACCTTGGATGAGGTAGCATTTGCATAAGATCATTGACATGACCTAAAGAATAATACATTAAATATTTTAGCAATAATGGTGTAGGATCAATATATAGTAAACAATAGTAAGATTACAAATTGTAATGGAATGGTCTAAAGACCTCTAACAAGGCCTATCCTAACAAAGTGATTTAAATCCTTTAACAAGGTTGAATCTTAACCAATTTCAGTTTAGAAGAGTGAAAAAGTTGTAGCATGTTACTTGGTGGTTTTTCCCAAATTGGGTTTCCATGTTAAATACCAATGCCATATATGTGTGAATGTTGTTTTCATGTTGCATGCTATTTACTATTATATATTTCTATTAGTTGACATATATTGAACAAAGAGCTAAGTGATGAATGAATAAGTTGATTTACAAATGAGTTACTATATTAGTTCAGTGGATATATGAGTGTCATTAAGTTATTTGAAGTTATCAAACGTTGAATTGGTACATCTAGACCTAAGGATATTGATTCACCCCTCGTCATGCCCAAAATTATAGGGAAAAATACAACTACAATTTTTTAATTTTTTTTTGAAAGATAACTTAGAAATTCTTACAAAGAACTATACATTATCAGTTCAATTATCACTAATTAGAAGTTTGAGATATGCAATAGTTATGAAAGTATAAGCTATAGTGACAAATGATCTATAGTAAGACAATGGAACATATCAGTTGAAAATTTTCCTAAAACATTTATAATACACACCCTAGGTACACCTTTTACTCAAATATGAGTTATAAAATATGCTCGATTGTCAATGTCTATCTCGCCTATTTTAATTTGAACCCACTCTCTAGGATATCGTATGAAGCATACATTTGTGGGATTCACTAAATTCATAGGTTAGGTAGAAATGTGTGGATTTATCTTAAGTTGGACATATAGTTTTAATATTAGTTACATGAGTATATATTTTCCTTACACACACACACACACACACACACACACACACACATCATACTACATAAGGTCTAATATATAAAAGCTTAATAATAATTGTTACTTATTCTCATTGGGTGCCATATAATATGTTTACGTTCATCTTATAAACCACTAAAAATGTAATCAAGATAGTTCTAAAAGTTACTCAAACCTCTAATAAAACCTACATATTAAATCAATTATATACATGTTAGATATCCCATAATGACTATTCATTATTAAATACATAGAATTAATTTTAAATACATTATATATAAAATAAATTGGCTATAAATTATATAATGGAATAATTACACAAAAAAATTATATATATATATATTTATTTATTTAATAAAACATTAAAATAATATCATGATCCACTACACTATCGATACCTTACTAGCAACCTCGACTAACTATCCAACTGTAACCATTTATTTTTAATTAATTTAAGAAACCCACCCCTTATCATACCTTAATATCTTTTTGACCACATACCCATATAATTTATTTATAAAAAGTTATCCCTAACAAGAGATCATTGTTAATAACTCTTAACCTTCACTATTTATAACATGGTAATCATACCAACTTACAAGTTAATTATTTATTCCAACCCATAAATTATTACTAATCTACAAATTTCAAAATGAAATTTTATTATTATACTAGCTTATGACTACTTGACTAACATTCACCTATTACTAAGTGTACTTCCTAACATCTACTTACTACTAACTTAACACTTTACAATCAAAATACTCCAATTAAATTATAATACTTACTATACCACTACTAAGAAACATTCTTTACCCCTAACCCTATAACCTAAGCACTTGCTAATTTACCCATTTACCACTATCTAAAATTGACTTCCCTCATCCTATCTAAATCATGACACAACAACTTGCCTAATCTACTAACTACATACTTTCATTACAATCCCATCCCAATAATCCTACTTTATTCCTCCCCTAACCCTTAACTCAATTTTCTTCCAAACATACTTCCTATCTTTCTAAAGGGTGGCCCCTCCCTTCCAAGCTAACATGTGATATGAGAGAGGCACCTTCTACCAAGTGGCCCCTTCTATTCATTCATCCCTATGTTCAAAAATGTATTCCTTTTCTAAATTAGTTGGAGCTACTTCCCCCTCAACCCATCTTACTATGTTTGAATTCTCCCTAGGTTATATATTTTTTGGAGGGAATGGATGAGTTCCAAGAGAGCAGATGCCTTAGTATGTGTGGGGAGGGGGTAGTAGGTGATGTATCTAGGGTGGTCAACCTAGGTGAATGTTTTAGTGTTTAAATATATAATGTTCCTTAGGGTCTTTTAATGGATGGGTCATATCATGATTTACCTTTTATTTTATTTTAACATGATGTGACTTATTTACCAAGCCTAGTCACAAGTCCATTATGGGACAATCTCCTATTTTGATTTATAAATCATAATTTTCTTTAGTCTACTACTAACACTTTTCCATATTGTTCTCCATTCCTAAGATTCCAAGGAATATTCCCTTGAATATTTTATTGGCTTGTATTTGGGGAGTGGGTTATTTTCCCACTTCTCATACAAATTCTAGAGAGTGATTAATACACCTACAGGCTTGTGTTTGTTTTTCAATAGTGAATTTTATATCATAATGTTACTTGGTTTGATTCCACCATGAGTCATATTTTGACAATTAACTCACATTTAATTGCTATGCATAGGTAATGGTTTAAGCCAAACTATTTATAAAACTAAATTGAGAATGGACATTCAAATTTGAAAAAGATCTAATATGAACCAACTAATTTATCATTATCTAGCTCTAAGTCACTTGAAAACATGCTTCTTATTGGACTAATGCATTTGAAACTCCTTAGTATGAATCATCATTTTGAGATACATCTTCTATTATTGATTCATAAATCCAAATGAAAGCAATACTATATTCAAAATACAATAACTATCATTTGAAGAGGACCTTCTTACACTTCATATGTGCCTACTATGACAAGTTGATCCCTCCTTTCAATGCAACCAGATGCATAATAATAAAGTTTACAATACAAATAATTAAGGTAATGTCAAAATTACTTTCTTTCTTCCATAAAACAATTTCCCACAAATTGTAGAGTCTCTCATTTTTAGCACAATACACAAAATCACAAAAGAAGACTTGTCCTTGCAAACACAATATTCAATGACACAAAGGGAGATTCCTCCTTTCAAATACTTCACACAATAAAACCATGGAGAGTTTTACTTTGCAAATACAATACTGAAGACATGGAGGATGATTTTATCCTTCCACATACATTATATGGCAATGTACTTTTTTTCTTCAACAATGCAATAGGGAAAAGTTATCTTCTTCATGGGGTTCATTCTCACAACTTGTAACCACACATAAAACTAGGAACCATGGAGGATCACCTCCCATCCTAGGCTTCTATGAAGCCACCCACCAAGTAGGGGAAACAAAGCCCAACGAGATACACACACACACACAACATTTGCTAATGCATGAAGATACAAAACACAACACAAAACAATCCCTTCCATGGCTTGCACTTTGATTCACTATTGGAATCATAAATACCTTGGGTGAAGGTGGGCTCTTTAAATAGGAGCTTTGCCATGTCAATACAATTCACATACATTAAATATCACCATGCCTCTACAAGGCTTGCATCATACATGCTTCTCTTCACAATTTCCACTTATTACCCCCCAGATTCACAATTTCCACTTATTGTTAGAGTAAATAATTAAGTTATTAATTATTTATTCTATTACTTAAGCTTACTTAGGTAAATGCATTTATTTAATATTTTGTATTTAATGCATGTAGTGGTTAGTTGTTGACAACACGGGAGTTTGTTCCCTTCTAGCATGTTGAGTTGTCATCCTTATCTTCTACCACCTTCCAGCTTGTTCTACAAGCTTCCTTGAGGTCTTTATAAGTGACCTCTCTCTTATTGTATTTTCATAAGGCATTGTGCATATTGTAAATACGTTTTCTTCTTAAGTTTGCACATATTGTCTCCCATGTCCATTTAGGGTTTTTCCCTTGCTCCATGCTCTTCCTCTCCTTGGCTTCTCTTTGATAGGTTCTCGCATGCAGGTGATCTTGGGCATCTTCAGAGTTGGCTTTCATCAACTTCAACATGGTATTAGAGCCTTCCTGCTGCAGCTTCGTTGAAGGATTTTTGAAGCCGTGATTTGAAGTCACAAACCCTAGTTTGTTTGTGCATTTTTTCTTCAAATCAGGGGATCAGCAATTTTTTGGAGCACATTGGGGCCAAACGAACATCACCATTGGATTTGGAACATTGTTTGCAGTTAGGATTCATACAAAACTTGTCATTTTTGGAGACAAAGCTCCAGGAGGCAAAAATTTTTTAGTCCAGGGAGGTTTTGTATGATCGTACGGATGCGCAGCAGTCGAAAAAATAAAAAAATAGTTTTTGGGCACACCGCTCAGTGGCCACCGCCACGCAGCCCCCAACGACGAACACCAGTGATGCCACCCTCTACTTCGTGGCCCTCGCCACCTGGCTAGTAGGCCACCTCCTCCCCGATGACACTTCAGATCTCTGCCTGGTAGTGCCACCTTCCGCCAGGTCCTTCGTCGCTCTGCCATTTTTTCCAGTGCTCCGCCGGTGGAGCTTCTGTGTCTGCCGCTTGCCTGTTCAGCACCGACGTGGACATCATCATCATTTGACACCTATCAATCTGCACAGTCCACTTTTTGAGGTGCCACTTCAGCATTCTTTGCCGCATTAGTAGCTGCAGTCCGTTGACATGTGGCAGGTCTACCACATGGCACATTGCCATGTGGCACCTACCACGTCATCTACTCCACCACGTGGCATCCACATGGTACTGCTACATGGTAGCCACATGACACCTCTTTTTGTGTGATGGTTGACGTGGCTATCAAATTTAATCGCGTTACTTGCTGACGTCAGTGCTTGCATCATCAAACCTTGCATGCACCTCTTCTGATTCTATTTTGGACCTACTATTGGTTTTTTGGCCATAACTTGAGCATACAGAGGTATTTTTTTGATCTGAAAGAAGCGGCGAAAAGCTAGTTTTGAGACAGAGACTTTGGTATAGGTATTTTTTGGTTTTGATGCATTTTTATTGCCTTTTTTTTTAGTTGAAGTCTAAAGTTCTATTTTTGACTCCGACAAGCATATCTTTTGCATCCCATGGCTATTTTTTGAAAACTTTATATTTTTGGAAAGCTGGTTCTGTCATCTTTTCAGAAATGTGGTCATTTTTTTAATTTTTTGGCCCATGCTCTTTCTATCATAGTTTTGGCTTTTTTTCTATATGGTGGATATTTTGAGTGTTTTAGGCCCAAGGATCATTTTCCTGGCATGGTTTCCTTTGTTTTAGGCTATACTTTATTCTGTATCAACTTGTTTTTAGTTTTGATCATTGTAGCTATCATTTTGAAGCACTTTTTTGTATCGCACTGAAATAAAGTGCCACTTTTGCATTTCGGGGGTCATGAACATTGTTTTGAGTCAGTTGTACGTGCACTATTTTCATAAAGCACCATGGGGAGATTGTTGTTTGCTATTTTAGGCATTCTCCCTTTGTCAAGTGAGTGTCCCTTACATGAAATTAGCCCCATGTAGAGTCAGTTTGACCATGTCTTTATAAGTGTCTGTACCTCTTTCCCTCTCTCGTCATTCTTGGTTCGTCTGCAGGAGACTTTGGCCCACCTTCTCAGTTGCCTGTCATCACACCCTATCTACATTAAGGGGGGGTTATGCTATTATTCTAATGCATCCATGGTTTGATGGTTCGATAGTGTGAACTATGTATTCAGTGGTTGATCCTATATACAAGGCGATTGCAATGGCTAGCTACCTATGTATTTTGGTGAGATGGATCATCTACCATATAGACATGCTTGGTTTGTGCCTTCTTCTTCCATGGAGGTTTTTTAGATCAGCAATTTGACAGATTTGTGGCTCTTCATGCTTCAGTGATGCTCTTCATGATCACTCCTTGTTCCTGTTTTAGGGGACATTTCCCTAGTTGGAGGCTTCTTCAGTTCTTCACTAGGTTACCTCTTTTTGGGGGAGGGTTTTTCCCACGTGGTTTTTTTCTCTTTCCCCATTTATAGAGGTTGCATTTTCTTGCATTTTACTTGGGTACCTAACATGGCCTCATTGCCGGGACCCATTCTGCATTCATCTTAGTTGTGTGAGCTTAAGGCATTTCCCTAAGTTGCACTTAAGGGGGGGTGTTAGAGTAAATAATTAATTTATTAATTATTTATTCTATTACTTAAGCTTACTTAGGTAAATGCATTTATTTAATATTTTATATTTAATGCATGTAGTGGTTAGTTGTTAACAACACAGGAGTTTGTTCCCTTCTAGCATGTTCCACCTTTTGTGGATATGTGTTGAGTTGTCATCCTTACCTTCTACCACCTTCCAACTTGTTCTAAAAGCTTCCTTAAGGTCTTTATAAGTGACCTCTCTCTCATTGTATTTTCATAAGGCATTGTGCATATTGTAAATATATTTTCTTCTTGTGTTTGCACATATTGTCTCTCATGTCCGTTTAGGGTTTTCCTCTTGCTCCATGCTCTTCCTCTCTTTGGCTTCTCTTTGATAGGTTCTCGCATGCAAGTGATCTTGGGCATCTTTAGAGTTGGCTTTCATCAACTCCATCACTTATCACCCCCAAATCAAAATATCAAGACAATGGCTTCAATGGAGCCCATACTCCATGAAATTTCCCCCCCTTCTCTCCAAGAGAAGAGGCTCTCTACTACATTGTTAAGCCCAACTAACCCCTTCACGCAAGGCTTCTCTTCCCTCCCAAGGGTGAGTGAAGCCTTCACACCCATGAAAAAATTCAACATTCAAACAAAACAAGGGGATCAAGGAGAAAACCAAGAAAATGCATGAAGCACAATGCACAATCACAACACAATACAAAGATTAAAATAAAAATACATGATTCCATAACAACACTTCATACTTGCAAATTCATTATGAAATGCTAGAAAAAAATGGTCATGGTTTGAGCACCAACCATGGTCCAAGTTAAAGGCAATGATAGTTGAGGAAGAGCTCCCTTAGCCTCCTTGCAAAACCTTAACTTTGTCTAAACTTAGAGAGTGGGTGAATACCCCACTAGTTTGTCCAAGACTCTCTAAAAAGGCATTCCCACTAACTATTTTGGCAAAAACACCCAGTCACCTCCTCTTGCAAACTTGTCTCCCCCTAAGTTTGCTATATTTGACTTAATGGAAACATGGGGAAGAGCTCATGTGACAACTCCATTTTCGAATTGGTGGAAGAAGGCATTGGTAAATGGGCCCTCTAGGCTACCTAGTCATTAACATGGTCAAAATTAGGTCCCTAACATGCTATACTATCATATGGGTAGCTAATTTTCACACAAAAGACACTTTGGGACCACCTAAAGACCCTTCAAAACCCTAGTCAAGGCTAAATTCGAAGTTCCTTTGATGATGACCCATCCTACCCCTTATCAAGTGGGTTTACTTAATCATTAACAAGGTAATTAGTTTTAGGGTAAAATGCCACCATGACCAAAACCCTAGATGACATGTCATTAACACACAAAATCCACAAGTTTTAAGTGACACATAAAAGCACATTCCACATCATCATGACATGTCCCTAATGCATCTTTATGATTAAATTTTTTACACACAAGTAAGCTCACATTTACGAAATAAAATACATTATAACAAGGCTTTTGAATCCTCCAAAGATTTGCCTTGGCTAAACCATGTTCACATAGGTTTCGACCTTGTTTCCCCCAAAAATTTCCATGGTTCCACTTCCTACACACTAAACTCAAGCATCAATAGTCCAAGGAGGTCATATAAAATACATATCATAAATGCATATGAATTTAATGTTATGTAATCCATATTAACATAGTTCAATGGAATTCCTTTACTTAATCATTTCAATTAAACATTTGAAATGTTAAAATATCAAAATCTGCGCATCAAATTTAATCATAATTCATCATAATCAAATTAATATTTTGCATCATACCATAATCTAATTTCTATCCCACTATGTGTAAAGTCACATTCATATTTTTTCAATCATCCTATTCACAATATTAGGTTCTTAGTACATATCATAGATGCAAAACACTACTGTGATGTCAAAATAAAAAGCAAACTACTATCCATCTAAGTCTTGAATGAATGTCAAAATATCATAGTCTTGAATATCAAAATGAAAGTAAAAATATCTATGCTATGATGGGTCGAGGTGAGGCCTCACACTCCCCCCCCCCCCGCCCTCAATTATTTTAATCATTTTAAAAACATGGTTTCTAGTAGAGTAGAAAAATTATTTATAATGTCCTTAAAATAAGATAAGAGATTGGAAATCTTTGTTAATTTCAGATTGTTTTTGACAAAGTAGTGACAAAACACTTACTCATTATTTAGAAAAGATCAAATATTGTCAAGCATAATTGTTCAGATAGTACATGCCAAGAAATATGAAAGGTGTTAACCAAAGGATCACAATGTTGAATCATTGTAATAGGTGATACAAAGAAAATCTCTTAATCGAGTAATCCTAATAGGCTATTGTAAGTCTCTTAACCGAGTGCTTGCTTTATTGTAAGTTTAAATCCTCTAACAAGGTGAGACCTAACAATATTTGTAAGCCTTTAAAAGGGAAGATATTTCATAGGATAGATCATAGATTATGATCAAACACATTGTAGTCATAACAGGCCACACTTTACAACTGTATTAGTGAAGATTTGTGGGTGTCAACTCTACCCCATTTTTACCTTCTCATTGGAGGGTTTTTGAGTAACCAAATTTATTGTGGTATGTGCTATTTACTTTATGCTATGGATGTAATGCATGTTATGTTATTTTAGTTTACATTTTAAGTTATGAGATGGATGTTGGTGATATGTTTTAGAGGAAAAAGTTTTAAATGTTGATTCACACACCCCAACCCTCTTAGATCTTACTTTCTCATTGTTATTTCTAACAATTGGTACTAGAGATTTGTTCTCTAGAAAGGAAAGTTTTACAACTTTGGAGGTGAGATCTTGAAGATAGAAGTCTACAAGTTGGGAAAGACTATTGATAACCAAAAGATTGAAATACAACTTTCCCTACATCAACTCAAGGAGGCAAGAGATGAATTCAAACACTCATTGAATAGAAGAAAGGAACTAACTATTCGACAAAAGGACACTCAATACCAAGAAGAAGACACTGCTAGATTGTTTGAGGATGGAAACTCAAATGAATTTGATGCAACAGTTGTAGATTTGATGGAAAATAAAAATTCCCTAACTGAATACATCATAAATCTCAAAAAACAACAAGAAGTCCAATCAATATTGCTATGTGAAGTGACTAAAAAGAAGAAGAAATCTGAGGAAGACAAAGTCATGATTTAAAGAGGACAAAAGAATACAATAGACTTGAAGAGAAGACATCGGATGTGCAAAAGCTTGCTAATATACAATTGGATACAATGAATCAATTTATTCTTGCAAACCATGAATTGAATGGAAATGACATTGAGATCACAAACCTAAAGTCACAAAAATATTTATTGCAAAATGAATTAAGAGCAGACAAGGAATTCATTGAGAGATTCAACAAACCACCTATGAAGCCATAAAAGACTTTAAGAAATTGATAGAATCACCAAGACCCAATAATGATACTGCTAGATTGGGATGCACTAATACTAAAGAAGGAGAATCATCTAAAAGTGGTGAGCAAAGGAATAACAAAGGTAAGAACCACAAACCTAATTTTCATAATTGTGGAAAATTGAGTCATAAAACAAATATTTGCAAGAGAAGAACTTTCAACTAGAACCCTGAGCTAAAATATAGAAGATACTTCTATAACTACAACAAGCAAAGACATCAGGAAAATGAATGTATGACCAAGACCATGAGCACTTAGAGATTTGAAGGATATTGTTACAATTGTTAGAAGTATGGACATAAAGCATATGAATGTAGATCTAAGACCAAGTGGACATCAAATGAATAGGAAAAGGTACACCAAAATAGAAACTCCTATGATTGGGATTACAACACAAGGTATAATTGTCACTATTGTCAAGAATATGGACATGTTCCTAAAAATTGCATAAGGAAACATTTTAGAGAGAACTAAAATAGATGGTTGAGTGAGATTACATGCTTTATTTGTTTCAAGACTGGTCATATCAACATAAACTATCCAACTAGGTCACTAGTGTAGAGCAATGAATCTAGTAAGGGCAACGA
This sequence comes from Cupressus sempervirens, assembly GCA_028749045.1. Lineage (NCBI taxonomy): Eukaryota > Viridiplantae > Streptophyta > Pinopsida > Cupressales > Cupressaceae > Cupressus > Cupressus sempervirens. Next base: position 440,237,228 of record CM053788.1, read on the forward strand.
AAAGGTTAATGTTGAGAAAGTGAAGGTGCAGATGAACAAGACATGGAAAAAGAAGGAAGAATGCAATACATCAAGTTTAGATGAGGTCACTTTGTCCAATGGATCAAGTGATCACATCACCTTGAACTAGGCAATAAAAGGTATGTGTGGAACTAGCATTTGAAAAGTTATATTATGCATCAGTTCCAAATATTTGAGATCTAAAAAGAATACATATGCATGAATCAAGATGCAATGAAGAAGTTAAGAGTAAGAGTTATTCTATAGATATATCGTTTTCTATGTTGTTGCTGAGCATACTAGGAATTCTATGTTAGCTGATTGTGTTGAAAATCCTATATTGGCTGAGCTTACATATGTATAAGCACCGAGCATTTATTGTCACATTTGAAGGGTTATATAGTCAATTTTTGACTCCTTTTCACTTACCAAAGTTTCAAGAGAATGAAGATCATAAAGATGAATTGTGAAAGGAGACTCTAGTGTTTCTTGATAAGATAAACTACTACTCGACAACATTCTACAAATTCAAGAGGTATTCAACTTGTGCTGAGTTATGTTATTTCATTTATTGCAAACCATAGTAAAGTAAAATGGTAGCTAGTTCTTCATTAAATTTTAGAAAAGAGGGGAAAGAGGTTCTCAATGTTCAGTTGATAAGCAATGATTTTAGGCAACCCACATTCCAAGCAATTCCTGAGATTTCATGAAAGGGAGATCCATCTAGTATGCTATCTATGATACCACCAAAGGTTCTCATGATCTAGTATGTTAGATGTTGCTAGACTAGAAAGATTGGAGAGGTAGGAGATACAAATATTAGATATGCCTATAGTAAGCTATACAACAATGGATTTTTGTGGGAAGAGAATAAAACTATTGAGTGGAAAGGGTTAATGTGTGCCCTACATTTTCCTCAAATGTTTAAAATTGAATGGATTCACATTGTTCTAAGTTGCATACATGAAAACTAGATGTGGTTAGAGGGTGGACCAATCAAGATTTCTAAGCAGACTGTACAGAGGTTATAAGAGTATCCTACCCTTGACTGACCTAAGAGCATGCAAAGTGATGCAAACAAGGTTATAGAAAAGAATACATGTGTCATGTGGAATAAGAGAGGGATTTCAATAGATAATATTTCATATCACATTATTACCTTTTTAGTCAGAGTCATTGCCCATAAGTTCTTTCAGTCTAGAACACTAAATAGTGTTTCATGTATGGTAGTAGATAGGTTACAAAATTGTGAAGATAGATCATTCCTATGACCTTGCCAAGTTACAACTACAAAAGTTATCAAAAAACTTGGAAGCCATTAGGAAAGCCAAAAGTGCATCTTGCAAGTTTGATTCTTTGATTGTTTACACATCTTTCTATGTGCAAAACACATTCCCCACCATTGGAAAAAAATTTCTTGAAAGACCAACATGTCAATTGCATAGTAGATTTAAAAATTTATTGAGCAACTTGGAGATGACTTTGAGTCAGTGATGACTAGTTACTTTGAGAATTTTAAGAAATCCATGAAACAAAGATTGAGGATTCTTGTATCACTAGTGGAACAATATTACAATGATGTGTGTTTCCTATTTAATGTAGATCATACATATGTGCAAGCAACAATACCCAGGGTTAGATGGTTAAAACCCTTTCCATATGAGATCAATGTGGATGAAGTCCCTGTAGAAATCACAACAAAACTGGTAGAAGAAATTGATAAAGATACCACATCTTTTGGAAACAATGATGAAGCCAAATCTAGAATAACCATTGATTTGAAAACAACTATAGAAAAAAAAAATGGTCAAAAAGATTAAGGAGAGATTTGGTGAAAGTGTAGGTGAACAACAACAAGAAGAACAGGGCCAAGCACCATTAACACTAACACAAGGCCTAGGTGAAGATTTTAAAGGTATTGAGGGAGAAGAAGTTGAGGAAGCAACTAAGGGAAAGGAAAAGAAAAGGAAAGAAAAAAATCAAACAGTGGAGAAACCTAAAAAATCCTATGAAGAAACCACAAAAAAAGCTAGTTGTACCTATAACTAGCTCAAGCACAAGGGTAACCACTATACAGGATAAGAAGACACAAAGACTATAGGAAAGAGAGATAGTACTGCAAAAGAGTTGAGCTAGCATGCTACAAAAGGATTTAAGAGATTAAGAAAGAAATACATGTTGGAAATATAAGACGAGTAACTAAGAAGGGAGGCACAGCTTAGTTACCACTAAAATAAATCCCAAATCCCTTAGATGCCAACATAGAATATAAACTTCACTGAAAATACTAATGCTCAAAAAACACACAGGCACTTAGTTTACACTAGTAAATGCTGTAAACTAACAAACACAAATCTTAAGATATTATTTGTGATTAACCTTACTTAACTTAGTTTAATACACATGAAAGAAATAGAATGAACGCAAGTAACACCAAGATTTAATGTGGAAACCTAATTTGGGAAAAATCACCAATTGCAACTAGTTACTGATTTTTAGTCTTCTAAAGTGAGCTTTGTTAAGAGCCAACCATGTAAAATATTACAAAAACACACTATTAGGTGTGACCCTATTAGAGGATTTAATTTCCCTGTTATGAGTGGCCTTGCTAGAGGTCTTTAGACACTTCAATCTAGAAATGCCACCTTGTTAGAGGATTTACAAATAGCTTTTAAGCCAACTCTATTAAGAGATTTAGATTACTGCTACAATGGTTAGAGAGTAACAATGAGATGACCTAATTTCTAATGCAATTGAATTACTAGTCATAGATCTCAATTCTAGATTCTATACTTGATCCTTTCTGATTGAATGTATCTTTGCAGCTCCATAAGGATATTATTCTTAACCTTCTAATTCACTTCCTTTGAGCATATTTTGTTCTTCCATTCACTTCCACACATTTAATCCTCAACTTGACCTTATACTTATACCTTATGCATTGTCAAGTTGGCTTGAATATAACTTAGAACAATTAATACTCATCTCCTCGGTCAACTAGAACCATCAAAAAAATCTATTGAACTCAATATGCCAAAACAAGAAAATCCTTTGTTAGCTGACCCTGTTCGATAGACACTAATTGAGAAATGATTTTCCTATATTAATCAAGTGAACTTGGTTAAAACTACATCTTCACAAGATTTCTTTGTTAAATGAGTGATCTCGGTTAACACTCAACTTCTACAAACTTCTCTTTATCTCCCAAGTGGACTTAGTTGACACTGCCTTCTAAACTTGGAAAACTATGGAATGCTCAACAGATGCAAGAAACTGTCTTCAATTCCTGAGTGAGCTCATCATACATCGACTGGTACAGATATGACATTTTGTCAAACATCAAAGATAATGCATAATTAACCAATTGTATTTAACAATCTCTCTCTATTTGGCATTAATGGCAACACAACACGTCATAATACAATAAATTTTAATTATTTTTTTGAGAAAAATAGATTAAGGAAAATATCCTTAGTTTCATTCTAATTCTCAACTTTGAGAACTCCCTTTATCAATGTAAACTCCCTCTGCCTTTAGTTCCTCCTTCTGTCAGCAAAGTCTATCTTTAACATCTTCTTCTGATAGAAAACTCTACCTCTTTGATATTAGACCAAGTTCTTCCTCTTTGACATCTCTATAAATAATTCTCCCTCATTACATAAGTCTCCCATTATAATTTTTTTGTGAATACGACAAAAAACTCTCCCTCTTTAACATCTCATGCTAAACACAATAATTAGTGAATATCAATGTACCTTATGTACCAATTCATATGCATTCTTCCCTCTTCAATACTGCATCAATTGATATTTCTTCAACATGCACTGCTTGATGCATCACCAAACTTCATTTAGGGAATAGCCCATAAATTACCTCTTAGACACAAAAATGCATCCTTAGGAAATGGCTTAGTGAATATGTCTACAATTTGTTCTTTAGTATTCACATATTCCAATCCCGCCTCTTTATCTTGCATCAATTCTCCTAGAAAATGATATTTTATAGCAATGTGCTTGGTCTTGGTATGCATCACAAGATTCTTTGATATATTAATTGTACTGGCGTTATCATAGAAGATAACCAATGGATCCTTGATTTGTACCTTCATACCTACCAATAGTTTCTTGAACCAAACAGCATTGGAGAGATTAAATGTTGCTGCCACATACTCTACCTCTGTTGTAGAATAAGAAATACAATTATGCTTCTTACTTGTCCAAGACACTAGTCTTTTGCCATGAAAGAACACTCCACCTATAGTGTTTTTCTTGTCATCAATACTTCCTTCCCAATCAACATCTATAAAGGCTTTAAAATATAAAGTGCCTTCTATCTTGTACCATAATCCATAGGCTTTAGTACCCATTAGATACTTCATGATTCTCTTTATTTCCATCATATGATTTTCTTTAGGATTTTCTGAGAGTCTTGCCACCATACAAATTACTAATGCAATATCAAGCCTTGTTTGTAGTTTTCCAATCATTGATATGTATGTGGTGTGATCGACTTCCTTGGAATCATTATTCTTGAAAAGCTTATGTTGAGTAGACATAGGTGTTCCAACTGGTCTTGAATCCTCAATTCCAAACTTCTTTAGTATCTCCTTGATATATTTGGATTGAGTAATGTAGATACCATCTTTCTTTTGTTAAACTTTCAATCCAACAAAGAATTTTATCTATCCAAATGGACATTTCAAATTATTTACTCATCTCTTCTGAAAAGGCTTTGCACAAGTCATCATTTCCAATAAACAATGTGTAATATACAAAGATTTCAGCTAATGCAATTTTCTTGTCTGGTCCTTCTTTGATATACAAGTTGTTATCATTTGTTCTTTGAAAACCAATCTTTATTATTTAGTTATGAATTCTTTCATACCAAGCTCTAGGATCTTTCTTGAGACCATACAATGCTTTGTGCAATTTACAAACCATGTCCTTTTTGCTAGGATCTACAAAACCTTCAAGTTGTTCTATTTAAACTTCCTCTTCAAGAATTCCATTCGAGATTATAGGTTTTACATCCATTTGATAAACTTTAAATCCTCTATGTAAAACATAATCAAGTAAAGTTATAACACCTTCTAATCTTTCAACAAGATAAAAAGTTTCACCATAATCAATACCTTCTTCTCAAGAATAACCTTTGCATACTAACCTTGCTTTGTTTTTGGAAACATCTCTATCTTCATTCAGTTTATTTCTAAAAAATCCACTTTGTGCCAATTACATTCTTATTCTTGGGTCTAGGAACAAGATTCCAAGTCTTATTCCTCTCTATCTATTTTATCTCTTCATTCATAGTTTCAATCCAACTTAGAACATTACCCAAAGCATCGTTAACTAATCTAGGTTGAAATTGAGTAAGCAAGCATGTAACTTTCAATTTGTTTTTTATCATTGTCATGCCATCTGACTTATCTCCAATGATCTGATCAAGTGCATATTGCCTTCTGACATATCTTTCTAACACAATTATTTTGGATTTATAACTTGTTCCACTAGCCTCACTATGATCTTCTATATCAATCTCAAGTTCCACTATTTGTGACTCTTGTCTTTCAGACTCAATTTTCTCTAGCTACAACTCAGTAGCCTTTAATTGTGACTTAGGTCCTTTAGACTATGACTTGAGGTGCTTCTGGGGATTTTGGGGACTTGAGAGGTGAAGTCTGCTAAATTCCAATTAGATTTGGAAATGTATCAGGTTCATAGTAAATAAACCTCCTATAATCCTCAAGTTCTTTGGCTTTTTATTCTTCACTCTTTTCTACAAACTTTTCAATTCTCACATGTGCACTTTCTATGATGTAATGAGTGGATAAATTCAAACATTTATATGATTTACTTATGTTGGAGTATCCTAGGAAGATACCTTCATCACCTTTGACATTATATTTTATTTTCCTAGTCTCTTTTAGAATTCAACATTTGTTACCAAATACTTTCAAGTAACTTACATTAGGTTTGTATCCATACCATAGTTTATAAGTAGTTTGAGTTGTGTTTTTCTTTAGCTATACTCTATTCAAGGTATGCACTGCATTACTGATTGCTTCCTTCTAGTATTTGATTGCAACATTTTTTTCTATCATCAAAGATCTTGCATAATCCATGATGGATTTGTTCCTTCTTTTAGTTATACCATTTTGATGTAGTGTACTAGGTGTTGATACTTCTCTTTTAATTCCTTTTTTTGTGCATAATTCATTGAATTCATTAGACATGAATTCACCACCTCTATCTGACCTCAAATACTTGAGCTTCTTTCCAATTTCTTTCTCTACTCTTACCAGATACCACTTAAACTTTTGAAAAGCTTCTAATTTCTCTTTCAGATACATTACAATCATCATTTTAGAATAGTCATAAAAAAAAGAATAAATTATTTATCTTCATTGTAGCTATCTATTCCAATAGGTCCACATAAGTCTATATGAACTAGCTCCAAGAGTTCTTCAGAATGATAGTTCTTGCTTTTGAAACTTGTCTTGCCCATCTTACCAATTTGACAATTTTTGCATAGGCCCATATCTAGTTTCCTCAAACTAGGAATACCTCTCACTCTTTTGTTTTTTCCTTATTTTGATCAGATTATCAAAGTTCACATGACATAACCTTTTATGCCACAACTAGCTTTCTTCTACTTGAGCAATGAAACATGAGATTTCATCGGGATCTAGGTAGAATAGATTGCCTTTGTTTTGTTTACTAGACCTAACTAAATTTCATTTTCCATCTAACAACTTGGCCTTCCCATTCATGAATTCTACCTTGAATCCAATGTTATTCAACTGTGCCACACTCAGTAGATTATGCTTTAGTCCTTCAATCTAATAAGCATTATCACATTTGAGTTCATTGGTTAGTGAGATACAACCTTTTCCCTTTATGCAACATGGTCCATATGTTCAAACTTTGTTTTGTCACCAATCATAGGATGTGAGAAACCACTATCAATAATCCATGTATCATTTTTTCTAACATGAGAGATAAGTTCCATTTTATCTCCTTCATCATCAAATTCATCTTTTATAGCAATATGGACCATTTCATCATCTTCACTACTATCTGAGTCTCTAGCCATAAAACAAGATTTCTTACCTTTTTCCTTGTAATCTTTGAAGTTCTTGAAGTCCTTCTTTCCTTTTTACTTGTTGTGCTTCTTTTCATCTTTATTTTCTCTATTTGGACATCTTACAACAATGTGTCCAACTTCTTCACAAGAGAAAGAAATTAAAGGAATTTTACCATTATACTTTCCTTTGCCTTTGAGATACAATTTTGCAAGCAATGCTTCAATGACTTCAAGATCACTGTCAGAACTATCTTCCTCTTCAATTTCACATTTTTTTCTTACTTCTTTAGTGATGCCTTGGCTTCAAATGTAGACTCAAGATTGCTAGAACTAGGAGTATAATTATCATAGTTATCTAATTCAATCAGAGTCAATTTTCCAACTAGAGCATCCAAAGTTATCTTGTTATTTGGATCACATCTCATCTCTTGAATAGAAGATTCTCTGATTGCATAAATGGGAAGAAGGGTTTTGAGTACCTTTCTTACCACTATCACATCTTCAATTATTCCTCCAGAGGCTTTGATAGCACTGGCACTAGCTTTGATTCTCTCAACATATTTTGCAATGTTTTCATCCTGTCTCATTTTCATCTGATCAAAATGACCTCTTTTCACATTATCATCACCTCCATAGATATCCTTCAGTTTGGTCCACATATCATGAGTAGTAGCACATCCTTTGACCTCATCAAATTAAACATAGTTAAGAGCTAATACAATGTCAATAATCATGATGTTATGATTTTTCTTTTTAGCAATTGGTTTAATAGTCAGTGTTCTAGTAGGAGCCTTGTAAGCATTTTCTAGATATTTAAAACCTAAATTAGTAATGGTTTCTAGGTGCAACTTCATAAGTTCTTTCCATGCCTCAAATTTATCTCTATTCATCTTGTGAATCTCTCTTTTGTAAGACATCTTGATCTTTAGCTTAGGTCCTTAAAGCCTTCTCTGCAAGCACCAAGAAGTTCGGATACCAATTTTTGGAAATATAAGAGAAGTAACTAAGAGGGGAGGGGTGAATTAGTTACCACTAAAATAAATCCTAGATCCCTTAGATGCCAACACATAATATAAAATTCACTAAAAATACTGATGCTCGACAAACATACAACCATTCAATTTACACTAGTAAATGTTGTAACTTGAAAAACACAAATCTTAAGATATTATCTGTGATTAACCTTACTTAACTTAGTTTCATACACATAAAAGAAATAGCATGAACACAAGTGACACCCAGATGTAACATCGAAACCCAATTTGGGAAACACCACCAATTGCAACTAGTTACTGATTTTCACTCTTATGAAGTGAGCCTTGTTAGGAGCCAACCCTATTAAAGATTACAAAACACACTATTAGTGTGACCCTACTAGATGATTCAATCACCCTATTAGGAGTGGCCTTGCTAGAGTTCTTTAGACACTTCAATCTAGAAATTCCACCTTGTTAGATGATTGACAAATAGTTGTTATGCCAACCTTATTAAGAGATTTAGATCACTACTACAATGGTAAGAGAGTAACAATGAGATGACTTGATTTTTTATTCAACTAAATTGTTGATTACAGATCTCAATTCTAGCTTGTATACTTGATCCTTTCTGATTGAAAGTATCTTTGTAGCTCCACAAGGATATTATACTTATCCTTCTTATTGACTTCCTCTAAGCATCTTCTATTCTTCCATTCACTTCCACACATTCAATCCTCAACTTGACCTTATACTTATGCATTGTCAATTTGGCTTGAATATAACTTAGAATAATTAATATTATCTCCTTAGTTAGCTAGAACCATCAAACATATCTATTGAACTCAATATTCCAAAACAAGAAAATCCTTCATTAGCCAACCCTGTTCGGTAGACACTAACTCAAAAATGATTTTCTTGTGTTAACTAAGTGAACTGAGTTAACACTGCATCTTCACAAGCTTTATTTGGTAATTAAGTGAGATTAGTTAACATTGGTTCCACCCAAATTTTCTTCATGAACCAAGTGAGCTCAGTTAACATTCAACTTTTGCAAACTTCTCTTTGTCTCCTAAGTAAACTTAGTTGATATTGCCTTATAAAATTGGAAAACTCTAGAATTCTTGGTAGATGCTTTAATTCTCAAGTGAGCTCAGTATACACTAACTAGTAAAGATATGACATTTTGTGCAACATCAAAGACAATACAAAATTAACCAATTTTATTCAACAGTACACACCTCAGAAGGATTCATATGAGGAGAAGACTGATTCAAATGAATTGAGTTAATACAAAGTGGTAAGCCACAACCCCTCTTCTGATATTTGACAACTTGTGTAAAAACATTAAAACTAATGCAGATTTGTCAAGTTTTACATGAGTTGATTTTGATAAGCTATGGAGTGTTGATAAGAACATAGTTGAAGAGGCCATATATGATATGATGACTACTTTCAAGGATACTCCACTAGATATTTACAACTCTCTACTTAAAATTATTTATGATAGAGTTGAGAAAAAGTGGCAATTCAACTTATAAACTAAGAGACAAATCAGGGAAACAACACTAGCCCAAGTAATGCCTAAATTGGATAAAAAGATGATTGCTAAAGATTTGGAAAAGTATAAAGGGATATTTTCTCCCAAATATAGTGCTTTCCATATTTTGAAAAAGAACATAGAAGATGTGGTAACCAAAACTACATCAATTTGGAAACCAATATATGGTTTATCCACTCAAGAGATTACAAAGAAAGGTGAGTAACAAGATAAAGAACTTGAGAAGAATGAGGAAGAGATAGACAAAGAGATGAACCCAGTCAAAGAAGGTAATGTGGAGGGTACTGAAGAAACAACAACAGAGGCAACAACTAAAGAAGAGCAACAAGATGTCTAGGACACATAGATTTCAAGTATCAGTCCCCCACATGAGGACCAAGAGAGTCAATAGGACTCAATGAGCATCAAGGATGTTCTTGATAAAACAACACAGAATGTCAATCCCTTGATAGAAGATGGCTTGAAAAAAATTCTGCAAGACTCCACCAATGTAGCACTATTATGCATGCGGTAACCCTATATTGGTCAGAGTAGATGAAATTCAGTAGAAAGAAGTTGCATTTGTAGGGGAGATACAAAAAGAGGCATCAAATGTGCCCCTATCTACTATAGAGATACATGATAAGGAATCACATGATCTACAAAGAGATCAAAATGTAAACTTGGAACAAAAGGATGATACAATTCAAACACCATCTATCATGCCAACTATTTTCATTTAGATGAAAGAGGTAGAAGCAGCACCTTTGGACACATTAGTTCCAAGCCTAAGTAGTTCAGGACTACAAGTCATAGTAACTATTGAGAATGATGGAAATGAAGTGAATAAGGGTCAGGAAGCAATTCATGTACCTATACCACCACAATAGGGTGAAGTCTAGAAGGAAGGTGACAAGACTAAAGAGTTAAAGCTAACTATTGAGCTTGAGGAACAAATTGCAATAACAAACTATGGTTACAATACTAGTTTCTACATCTCCTCTTAGCAGTTACACTCTTCAAAGGCTAAGTACAAATGTCACACCATTATAATACTCAAGGTTGAGTTCTAGTACACCCAAGAGTGTTGAAGTTACATCATTTGAGGATGTAAGTTTAGATGAAGTGATTGAGTTACCAAAGTTTGATATGAATACAATCACTATTGAAGAGATGAGCATTCTACAAGATTTTCTTCAAAGGAAAAAGAGGCAAGAAATCTTATAGAGAGCATAAGAAAAAGAAATTTTAGCATGAGATCAAAGACATATTTTTAATGCTTTTAGTCTTCCAGAAATGAATGAAGATAAGCCTATAATAGAGCAACATGTCACTATTGTAGAAAAGATAAAGGATGAAGACTTGGATTCTAATGCTTTTTTATTAGAATGGTTAGAAAGAAAATTTCATACCAATGTTTTAGAGAAGATGTCCAGTGCTATTGCACTAAGATAGGTTTATTTAGAAACCAAAATGGAAAGTGTGAAGAAGGTGTTAGAGAACATTTTCACTCTCTACATAAAGCTATGAAATGTTGATCTATTCACTAAGGAAAATCAATAGGCTATTAACCAACTACAAGGAGATTTGCAACTCATTGGTTGTACTTTAAAACTATATCCTCATAATAGTTAGATACACTTTCAGAGGTTACTGACAACTTAGAGTAGGCTTGCCAAGCTATAAGAAAAAGATGCAAATATCATATCTACTTTGGTTAGTATCTAGTTAATACTAACTCTTTACATGGAAGTGTTACAAAAGGAACTAGCCTTTATAGATACTTTGATGAAGAAGGATTCTCAACTTTCTATTCATGAAGGATTAGTTGACCTAGCTGCTAATCTTGAAATATAGATTCATTCATTAGTTGTAGTATGTCATAACTGGGATGCAATGTTGAAGATTATCATGAAGCTGCATAAACCATTCCTGGATAAACACACTATAAGTGTCAAACCCCAATGAAATAAGTGTCAAAAAAGGGGGATTATGAAGTTTTGGGATATGAAGAAGTTTTGGATATCTACTCAGTAGGAGTAATGAATACATAAGTAGAATTGAAGCATTTACTCAGAGGGAGTAAAGGATAGATAAAACAATAATGCCAATTTTGGAAATTTTGAAGTTTTGTATTGAAGCCAAGAAATGAAGAAATATTATCTAACTTATGCATTAGATAAGAATGTATATGTCATGAAAAAGTGTTTTTTTCACTCATGTCAAAGGGGGAGATTATTAACCTTAGATTAATTTTGAAAAATGAGTAAAAAATACTCAGTCATTATTCAACAAAGATCAAAGATTGTCAAGAATAATTGATTAGATAATACATGTCAATCAATATGACAGTTAGTGTTGAGCACTAGTAGGTGTCAAGCAGTCAGTTTGTGTAGATTCATTTAGGTGTTGAGCCAATAGAGGAAGCCAAGTAAATAGTAGGTTCTGAGTGATTTAGGTGTCATGCAAACAAAGTGTGTTGAGCTATTCGAAAGTAGAGTTACAACATTGAGAGCATACTAAAGGTTGAACATCAAAGCCTTTGGATTTTGAGAGAACAATTTATGACATAGATGTTTGTAATGGCACAAACTTCTATGTAAAATATTTTGGGCTGATATAATCATAGTTTACGATTATGAGAGATAAGTATGGAGTCATAGTATGAATCCCTATGCATTACATGCAACTAATCAAATTGAGGGAAGAATTAGGCAGAAATAAGGATCAATCATAGCCATTGATTCTTACCTAATCCATCACCACCAATGTTTATAAAAGAAGGTAAAAACTAAAAGGTTTATGTGTGTGTGAGGAGACAAATGCTAAGAGTTCAAAGAGCATTCATGTTGTCTAATATGGTTATGATAGAGCTATGAATTGTAGAATCAGTTTGAGAAGAAAAAAGTAAAGAAGTGAAAGGACAAAGGAGACATATCTAATCAAGAGGATCAAGGTTTAAATAGTAAGGGGAAGATCTGACATCAAGAAAAAAGGTGCTAATCGAAGGATCACAGTGTTGAATCATTCTAACAGGTGATACATGGAAAATATCTTAATTGAATAGTCCTAACAGACTACTGTAAATATCTTAACTGAGTGTTTTCTTTATTGTAAGTTTAAATTCTCTAATAAGGTGAGACCTAACATTCTTTGTAAGCCTTTGATAGGGAAAACCTTTCATAGGGTAGATCATAGATTATGATCAAATACATTATAGCCATAATAGGCCACACTTTACAACTATAATAGTGAATATTTGTAGGTGTCATCCCCACCCCAGTTTTACTTTCTCATTGGAGGGTTTTTGGGTAACCAAATTTTATGCTATGGATGTGATGCATGTTATGTTATTTCATTTTACACGTTAAGTTATGAGATGGATGTTGGTGATATATTTTAGAGGCAAAAGTTTTAAGTGTTGATTCAACAACACCCCCCCCCCCCTGCTAGAACTACTTTCCTATTGTTATTGGAGTGGTTTTACCAAGTATAGGCTTAACTCCTCTTCCTTTCTTCACCATTTCCCTTGAGTTATTGAGGCATATTATTTTGATATCAGCCCATTCCCTTTGTATAATATCACATCCCACTATGAGGTTTAGAGCTTCAATACTTACATCATTAACACCTTTCAAGAAAAAATGTGTTTGGGACTCCTCATTGAAGTGATGTTGAGTGTTCCTTTGCAGATTGACCATGAACCTTGGAAAATAATCTTCCAAGGTCTCATCCTCTTTTTGTGAGATTTTAAAATTTTCATCACCGTTCATATCATAACCTTTACAATACTCCTTATACTTTGTAAGGAACAAATTCTTCATTGCATTCCAATTAGCTACAACATTATCACCCAACCCCATAAACCATCATACATCTACCTCCTTGAGAGTAGATAGAAACAACTTCAAATTATGGCCATCAATTGTATAGTTGTAACTCTTACAAATGATTTCAAATTCAAATAGAATTTTTTAAAGAAGTTCACTAATAAGAATAGAGTTTTGAAAGTGCAAAGGAATGAATACTCTTCAAATTATTATTGTAATTGTAGTTTGGTATAGGAAAGGAAAATGTAGGTTGAGCTTGTTAATTTCTAGGACCATTTCTACAAATGTAGTATCATAGCCATTGTTATTGATGATGTCCAAATGCAAATTTGGAACTCATATAAATATGAGAGGAGGAGACATGTCTCTATGGTGTAGCCATCATTTAACTAATATTATATTAACATTAATAATAATATTATATATAACAATATATATATATATAATATTATATAATATAATATATATTAGATACAATAATATATATTATATACAATAATATATATTACTAACATGGATAAGTATATATAGAAAAGATGAAATTACTAATAATAATAATGTATATTAGATCGAATCAATCTAGCTGAAGCTACAACTTTAACTCTCCCTCTTAGTTAGGGAGGATTGATATAGAACTCATTATTCTCTCAAGTATATGAAGAGATATCATCTCACCTTTTATAACACACAATTGAAACAAATTATATAACTTTAATATAAGCTTAAACACCACCTTAAGTGTGGTCCATAATAGTAACTACATCATGATGTTCGACAAGATCCGGTCCAAAGAACCATAACAAGTTGGTTATCACATTGTTTAGCAAAAATTCGCTCAAAGAACCATCATGAGTTGGTTATCATAGTGTCTAGCAAAATTCAGCCCAAAGAACCATGATAAGAGGTATACCATTTATAAGGGCAACACCTTACAATGGTTACCTTCTATATGTTCATTATCATGACTTCCAACACTCTAGGTAAATAATTTAATGAAGTATGTCATGATAATAGGTCTACCATTTATAATATTGTCATCTTACAATGATTACCTTCTATTTATATGTCAATGAAAGATCATCACCTTTCATTACATATCATATGTGAAATAGAAACCATCATGAACCCAGTCAGAAGGTGGTAATTTTCTCTCACAGAGAAGAATACATTACAAGGAGTTTCATGTATTACTTCTCCTCATAAAGAAGCTACCATTCACAAAGGATTGAACCTCAAAAAATTCTCCTTCTAAACAATGATCCTGGGAAGTCAAGTCCAATAGTTACTCCCTTATAGTCATATCCTATAAATTGATTTGTATGGCCTAACTAATAGTTCAAGTCACACACTCCCACAATCCATTTTCTCCATTTGAGATCAGTATCTACTTCAATTCTTTGTATTAAATATACTTAATACTTAATAATACTTAATAATTGAAAGGAGAAATCTAAGAAACATGTTTTTCATGGAAATGATCTATTAGAGAAAAATAAAATAATAGGTTTTCAATGCTGATTCAAAATGTAGATTTCCTTTTTATAAAGGACCTGAAATACCTTGTTTGTAGATCATTAGAAAGTGCATTAACATAAATACAACAGTAAGAAGGGGCAATATGAAAGTATGTAAACTATAAAAATGAGTTAAGGTCGATTGGCCCACACTTTTGCGTAATAACTCTACCAAAGGAGTTCCTATTAACAAAATGGCCTCAGGCACACCGGTCACAATTTTGACTACCCAATAACCAATTTGATCCCATGGCAAAGAATAACTGGTTACACCGAAAGATACAATTAATACAACTAGAATTACACCCTCTTCCCCAAGGATTCTTGCTAGACTCAATCTTAATATAATATCTAATTTTCTAGTGATAAGTCATTACTTCCTCATGATATACATAAGAGTGAGCCCATCAAAAGCAAGTAGTTACATAGATGTATTTCTAGACTCCCTCTAAGTATTAATCTTTTAAGCTCCTATGCTGTCTTAGAAGAAGTATCTTATTCCCTCTTAATGTAAAATAATCTCATAATCTTAATCATCAAAGATGTTTTTGTCAAGAGCCTCACTTTATCCATCTTGATCGTCAGGGTCTTTGGAGCTACTATCATTAGATTGAGTTTGCACAGTATTTGGTAGCATATGTAAAGTACCAACCTGCTTTTCCTGTAAGAATATGCTCAAACATAAAGGAAAATGTCAAGGAAAATAACCCTTATCTATGTATAAAATTACAAATGAGAGAGAGACTACAAAAACTAGATAACTATGAAAGATTAAAATACTTATCTACACATGAAGATTCAAAAATTGTCCTTTTAGATTATTTGAGAATGGAACATCTCCCCTCTAAATAAGGTTCAAGTGGGAATGGAACATTGACTATTATTCCCCCCATAATGTATATTTTTTACTCATTCTTATATTTTTTGAACAATTTTGTATCAAATATGGTGACTCCTTTGTGAGATCCAAATTTCTCTTTTCATCCATTGAAGGTCAAAACATTTATTTAGTTTAACAATAGAAGCAAACATGTCCTTCCATTTTATCAAACTCATCCACAATATGCTAACATCTTGATTAAGTATGATTGTGCCACATGAATGACTCTACAACTCATACATCAAGTTTGATTCATCAAGGAGAGACTTATAGATGGTTCAAATGAATTCTTAGAAAGATCTTTAACATCTCACAACAACTCAAATTTCCTTACAAAAACTTCTACAAATACAAGTGACATCATATAGAAGTCATCACTTCATTGTGTTGTATAGAGGGGGTAGGCCCATTAAAATCACATGGTCTAGATGTATAAATCATGGTCCTCTTGATAGTGAAAATTTATTGATCACTAGAGAAATCCTTGCAACCTTATTTACTCCCTCTTAATCAATAAGACTAAGATCATTGAAGGTTGACTAAATCATTTACTCTATCTACTCCCTCTCTTTCAAGGTTGCCTCTAATGAAATGCCACTCCCCCTTTTTCCTACAAGAACATTCTCGTAGGAAAAAGATCAAGGCACATGGCTCTTATAATATATCTGAAATAAAAATAAGATAGAGACTTCATTGATTAAATAAAATAATCAAGGATAATAAATAATTTTGTATAATAATATAAGACCGGTACAATCCAATATATGTAAATATCTAATTTAAAGATATACTTTAATCTATATTCACTTATATTCATAAGAGATTATACTACTAACTTTTTGCACATCAACTAACCCTCTTACATTTAATAATGTCATTTTATTAAATTAAATGATATTTTTATATTTTCATTTATTGAAATGAGATAACATAATACATCTTACCTTTCATACTCTCATAATGCATCTCTTTATATTTGTCAAATTATTAAATATCATTTTGAAATGAATACACACACACACACACACACACACACACACACACACACACACACACACACACACACACACACATCAATTAATCCTTTCCTCTTAACAATTTGAAATTGTTTTAGTTTGATTACTAAATTAAAATATTATCCTTAAATATTTGCATCTATATATGTTTTCATATTTAATTATATGCTTACCATATATCTACACCATATCGATAATGTAAGGACTTTTAACAATATAACACAACTTTAAATAATACACCCCATACTTACCTTGATGGGATCGAGACTCGACATCCTAAATAACCTCCCTAACATGTCTTAGTGTTAAATGGCTTGTCTTAATTTTAGTGTGTAACCCTTGGAAACCATTTGGATTTCCTTCTCAATAAACCTATGATATTAAACAAAAATTAATATAAGGGAGTGTAAAGAAGTATAAAATGTGACACTAATTGCACATCTATCCTGTTGATGTGGAACCCTAAACCTAAGATGCTTGGTCCAATTTATCAGGAAAAATCAATCATCTCATCAAACATGACACCCTTGCAAGGAGTCATATCATCCCTAGAACCTATTTAATTCAATAGCCCATCACTACCTTGGGAGAACTCATCTCTCCCCAAGTCTATGTTTTCAATTTTTATCTCGCATTGATGACTAGTAATATGTGAAATCTTTTTAATCGCTAATTTGGTTCTTCCTCATTCATCTCCAATGCTCCATGTATTATGTTCTCAATTCAGTAGAATTATTATCTAATGGAATTTTATAGTATTTTTTCTCTGACAATTGTTTGTCTTTTTCAGATTCCTAACATGTCTATTTGGGCAATTACAATTATAAAATAAAAAATATATATTTTTGTATATATAATCCAAAGCCAAAGAGGTGGTGACAACAACCCTATTAATATGATTCAATGATTTCCTCTGTAATTAGCACTATAGGATTTTCTTTATATCACCAAATATTTTATCTCTTATTCCTTTCAACTCTAAAAGAGTATCATCATTTTCTGTCCTCTTCAAGAATTAGCTTTACTGACACCAAATATTTATTTCTCTAATAGTAGTATTAACAAGTACCTGATAAACCCTTATTATGATAGCTTAAGAAATGTCCTCAATGCTAATAGTCAAGTATAGGCACTAGGATACTCTAGTTTTGCACGAATACTTGGTGTTCTTCTTGGAATATGACCTAAAGTATCAAATTATTTTGCTAGATAACAATGATTCACTAGCATAATGTCAAATATAATTAATATGGTTAATAGACTCCTCTACATTTATATGTACCAAATTTATGAATTATGAAGGTTTTAAAACTCATCTATTATCATCTCTATTGGATGGTGCGGTATAGATTTGCCTATGATGAATTCTATGAATTTTCTTTCCTGGCATTCGTCGCTCACATGGATCTATCATTAATTTGTATGTCATAATCTTTTCTATCTTCTCATATTTCCTTATTGCTGATTTATTCCTCAATTTAGTACCTCACTCATCACTTTAGACCTATGCTTAATTGCTACAAAGATTGTATTATAACCCAAATGAATATACATGGCATCGAAGTCACATAAAATCCTTGCCAAAAATTTTGGCCAAACAATATAATATATCATTTCTCTTATGCATAGTGAGATAGATTTTCATTTTAACATTCACCTCTTTACACAAACCATTTCTTGTTGCAGAACTATTTAATATATTCTACATATTTCTCATATAAATATGAGATGAGGAGACATGTCTCATGAAGAGACATGTCTCTATGGTGTAATCATCATTTAAATAATATCATATTAACATGAATAATAATAATATGTATAACAATATATATATATATATATATATACTATAATATATATAATATAAAATAATATATATGTATTATATACAATAATATATATTACCAACATGGATAAGTAAATATAGAAATGATGGTTACCAATAATAACAATGTTTATCAAATCGAATCAATCTGACTGAAGCTACAAATTTAATAGAGCCATCCTTGGTGGTGGTAATGGTACTATTTTTCTTGGCTAGTAGGTTACAAGAGCTAGATAGTTGTCTTGATATTCTAGTTTAGGAAAAAGGTCATTCAAGTGCACTTCAAAAGATGGTGTTTAAGCTAATTCTTCTTGGTCATCAGAAAATCGATTTTCAAATGGTGGTTCATCTTTAAAAGGTTGGTTTTATTTTTGATTTTCAACTTGGGGATCTTCTAGCTCAGGTTATAAAATTTCTTCTATTTCAACGGTGTCATTTTGAGTAAGGAATCTCCCAATACTGTCTCTTTATTTATGCATACAAAATGAATGGAAATATAACTTCTAGTTTATGGAAAATAATAAAAATGGCCCTAGGAAATATTTAGATCGATGTCATCCTTGGAAATAGTGCCAAAAATGCTAGGTCAACTAATTAGTTTGGAAACTAGAGATTACACTTATTTCTTATGATTCAAAATCCTTAAATAGTAACCAAATAACCTATTGAACTCATTTAATGTATCAACTAGGGATGTATACTTGAAATGGTGTATGTAAAGTATATTCTTTAAACCAACCCAATTTTCATTACTAATCTAAGAAAATAGAAATGTTTAACCTAAGTACAAAATTGAAAAATTAATCTATTGCACCAAAATTGAAATACAAAGAGGATACTACTTTTTTTTTCTATGTTGTAGGAATAACCAACAATTTCTTTACCTGGTGGCTACAAGAGAATCATAGTACTAACTATTCTAAGAGCAATTAGAAACTGATTCTACTAACTAAATTCACTCACCAAGTTGGTCTCCTTGGATGAGAGAATAAACAAATGCTTAAGACAAAGTGTTGAAAGTTGACAATGTCATTCTATTGATATTGGAACCATCAAATTCACAACTATAATAACATAACTATATATTGAACACTAATGTTGGATTACAATTGAATTCTTGACTAATGAGAGAAGTTCAATCAACAAATTATTTATAACATCTAAAAGAAAATAAATTACCTAACTAAAATCCTTTAATGACAAGGATTTAGCAAAAACTTAAACAAAGTGTTGGAGTTGATGAAATCCAACTCCAAAGATGCCTAAGATCACCTGCATGCGAAAACCTGTCAAAGGGAAGCCAAGCAGAGAAGAGCGTGGAGCTAGGGAAAAACCCTAAACAGACATGGGAGAGAAAATATACAAACACAAGAAAAAATGTATTTACAATGAGAATGTGTTATGTTGTGAAATACAATGAGGGAGAGACTGCTTATAAAGGCCTCAAGGAATCTCCTAGAACAAGCTAGAAGATGCTAGGAGATAAGTGTGACAACTAAGCATACATCCACATTAGGTGGAAAGTCCTCAAACAATGTGAGAGGATAAGTATGACTTAGGAGAGAACAAACTCTTGTATTGTCAACAACTTATAACAAACTCCTAGACTACAACTAATAAATGAAATGCATTTACCTAAGTAAGCTTAAGTAAATAGAATAAATAATTAGTAAATTAATTATTTACTCTAACACCCCCCCTTAAGTGTAACTTAGGGAAATGCCTTAAGCTCACAAAAACTATGATGAAATATAGAATGGGTTTTGGCAACAAGGCCATTTTAGGTACCCATGTACAAATGCAAAAGATGCAACCTCTGAAAATGGGAAAAGAGAGAAAACCTCACGGAAAAAACCCTCCCCCAAAAAGAGGTAAGGACCTAGTGAAGAACTAAAGAAGCCTCCAACCAGGGGAATGTCCCCTAAAAAAGGAACAAGGGGTGATCATGAAGAGCATCATTGGAGCATGAAGAAGCTGCAAACCTGCCATCAAAAAGAAAACTACTAATCATCAGAACCTCCATGGAAGAAGAAGGCACGAACCAAGCATGCCTATATGGTAGATGGTCCATCTCACCAAAATGCATAGGTCGCTAGCTACTACAATCGCCTTGTATATAGGATCAACCACAAAATACATAGTTCATACTATCGAACCATCAAACCATAGATGCATTAGAACAACATCATAACCCCCCCTTAATGCAGACGAGGTGTGATGACAAGCAACTGAAAAGATGGGCCAAAGTCTCCTACAGACAAACTAAGAATGACGAGAGAGGGAAAGAGGTACAAACACCCATAAAGACATGGTCAAAATGACTCTGCATGGGGCTAATTTCATGGAAGGAACACTCACTTGAAAAAGGAAGAATGCATAAAATAGCAAACAACTATCCCCCCCATGGTGCTTTATAAAAATAGTGCATGTACAACTAACTGAAAAACACCGTTCATGACCCCCAAAATGCAAGAGGGGCACTTTATCTTAGTGTGATACATAAAAGTGCTTCAAAATGATAGCTACAATGATCAAAACTAAAAAAATCTGCAATAAAACATAGTACAACAAAAAATAAAGGAAACCATGCTAGGAAAATGATCCTCGAGCCTAAAACACTCAAGATATCCACCATATAACAAAAATGCCAAAAATATGATAGAAAGAGCATGGGTCAAAATTTGAAGGAAATGACAACATTTCTAAAAAGTACACAGAACCATCTTTCCAGAAATATAACATTTTCAAAAAATTGACATGGCACACAAGATATGCAAGCCGAAGTCAAAATACAACTTTAGACTTCAACTGAAAAAATGGGCAATAAAAATGCATCAAAACTTGAAAATACCTACACCAATGTCTCCGTCTTAGAACCAGCTTTCTAGTGCTTCTTTTGGATCAGAAAAATACCTCTGTATGCTCAAGTTATGGCCAAAAAAAAATAGTAGCTCCAAAACAGAACCTAGAGAGGTGCAAGCAAGGTTTGATGATGCAGTGCTGATGTCATGATGACATCAACATTTCACGACCTTAAATTTGGCAGCCCAAAAACCTTCGGTGCAAAAAAAGATGCCACATGGCGGGTCCAAATGGAAGCCACATGGAAATGATGATGTGGCAAGGGTGATGTGGTGAGTCCATGTGGCACCCAGGCCATGTGTCACCCCTACAATCTGCCAAGTGGAAGTCAAACTACTGACACTGCCATGTAGGCTACTAAGTTGTCTAATCAAAATGCTAACTAAGTCGAGGTGGCAGACCAGGGAGCAACTCCAATGGAGCAGCCAAACAAGGGTGGCGAACTAGGGAGCCACTCCAGTGGAGTAGAGAAAGGCGGGGGCTCTGCCCAGCTGCAGCAGCTAGTGGGTGGCCCACTAGTGGCGGCTGCTCAACTGTACAGGAGGAAGACATAGCTAGTTGAGGTGGGGCATGGATTGCATGCAGGCGGCCCTGCAATGGCCGCTGGGCAGTGCTACGACCTATGACCCTTTTAAATTTTTTTTTTTTTATGCCAATCATCCATACAGTCTATACAGTAGCCCTTGAATGAAATTTGTTTTGCCTCCCTGAGCTCTATCTCCAAAATCAACAAATTTATATGAATCTTGACTACACACGGCCTTTTGCATCCAATGGCAGCGTCCGTTTGGGTCCAAAGTGCTCCAAAAAAATGTTGTTCCCCTGATTTGAAGAAAAAATGCATAAACAAACTAGGGTTTGTGACTCCAAATCACGGCTTCAAAAAACCTTCAACAAAGTAGCAATAGGGAGGCTCTGATACCATGTTGGAGTTGATGAAATCCAAATCCAAAGACGCCCAAGATCACCTGCATGCGAAAACCTGTCAAAGGGAAGCCAAGGAGAGAAGAGCGTGGAGCTAGGGAAAATCCCTAAATAGACATGAGAGAGAAAATATGCAAACACAAGAAAAAATGTATTTACAATGAGAATGTGTTGTTATGTTGTGAAATACAATGAGGGAGAGACCACGTATAAAGGCCTCAAAGAATCTCCTAGAACAAGCTAGAAGACGCTAGGATATAAGTGTGACAACTAAGCATACATCCACATTAGGTGGAAAGTCCTCGAACAATGTGAGAGGATAAGTATGACTTAGGAGAGAACAAAATCTTGTATTGTCAACAACTTATAACAAACTCCTAGACTACAACTAATAAATGAAATGTATTTACCTAAGTAAGCTTAAGTAAATAGAATAAACAATTAGTAAATTAATTATTTACTCTAACACAAAGTACATCAATTTAAGACACGTTCATCCTACCAAATAAGTCTTCCACACATGTAACACACCATGATTCTAAATTTAGACATGAGCAATTTATAAATTCCTTGACATGATCTTCTACTTGACTACTTGGATGTGGCTACCACATGAATTTATCATTAGTCCCTTGATAGTGCCTCTTTAATTCTATTTAACTTGTTCTTGTAAAAATTTAGTACACATGCCTAGTTTCTAAAGATATATCAATTTCAATAATCTACATAAAGCATTATTAATGTGCAAACAAACTAATCCTTTCTCATGATACATAGCTGTAGGAACCTACCAATAAAATCTCTATGGAAGAAAGTAACATATTTATCAATATGCACACACATGATTTCATTTATCAACCACAAGTTCTGATTATAGCATTATAATCATGAAACCATAACATGTCTTAAGAAACTATAACAATTAATAGTAGTTTATAGGTTTATACAAAAAAAATGATTAAAATTCTTTTGAACTTAAGGATAAAAGCCCTCCAAATAACCAAAATCCATAAAAACTATATACTAATATTAGACCCCATCATTCACCTTGAAGGATTTTAACAATACTTTGGTTTCTTTTATCACCAAGCAGAGAAACCAATATCCTTTGAACATTTTTGGCCCATATCATTATGTAATATTGTATATAAGATCATTTCAAAAGGGGTAGAAAATTAGTTTAAAAGTGCTAGATAAGCTTGTTTACCCATAGAAGAGCATTGTCACACCAAATAGGAACATTGTTAATAAGATCATTGGCCCTCATGAAGCTATTAGATTAGCTATGACCAAAAAAAAAGGATGTTGTTAAAATTGGATATAAGGAAGGCTTGTGATAAGGTGGACAAAACATTGATCAATGAGATTATTAGGAGGTTTGGGTTGAAAAAGAATCGGTGAGGTGGTTAAACAATATGATTTGTTCCTAGCATACTTGTATCCTAGTCAGTGGTATTCCTCAAGGATTTTTTGAGACTTACAAAGGGATTTGACAAGGGGACCCCATATCCCCTTTTATTTTTTTTCTAATGTCTAAGGTTTTGGGGAGGACTATCTCTAGGAAGAGAAAGTAAGGCCTTTGAAAGGGAAAAAAAGATTGCAATGGGTTTGGAGCCTACATCCCATTCTCAATTTGTAGATGATATACATTTGTTTGGAATCACTTCAATGTAGGAGGTGTGGGTGATGAAACATATTTTGGATGCATAGATACTAACCACTAGACAATGCATCAATTGGAACAAATTATACAACATAGAGGTGGGGTCATAAAGGGTGTAGGGGCCACCCCCTATTTTGGTGAGGCAAAATTTTGGAAGGAATTTATTTATGGTAGTTTGGCAAAGATAGAAGGATGAAAAAAATAAGTGGCTCATCTTAGTAGTGTGTATACTAATTATTAAATATATTATATTTTTTGTGCCTATTTTCTCTATGACTTGTTTCAAAATTCCTAGTACAATGTCAATCAAATAATTCAATAAAAGACAGATAATTTTTTATGGAATGGATCTCAAGAGTAGGACATGATTTATAAATTGAAAGTTAGGGGTGGATCTAGTATGAGGGATTGGAAGATGGTTAGTAATATGATGGGAGCTAAAGATTATTTTGTAAATGTACAAATTACCAAAGAAAATGTGGGTCAAAATTCTACGAGATAAATATTTGGATGGTGCTACTTGCAAGAGGATTGTTACTGTAGAGAATCCCCCCAAGGGATCTACCCTATGGAGTTTTTCAATCAAGTTTTAGAGGTTTGATAATTCATGCAAGGCTTGAGACACCATTTTCCTAACAAATCAATAATTCAAAATAAATAAAATACGGTGGATGTTGGGCCCATTTTTCGTTGCACCAAAAGCCATGACTATTAGTGAACATGGAACACCACATAATTAACCACCTGTGGGCAGGGGAGCACGTCGCATCACCCAACAATCTCCCCCTCGACGCACATACCAGGTGCTTACGCGGGTCGAGAAGGCATCGGGGAGATTTGAACCCATGACCAGGCCAAAACTAGGCTCTGATACCAATTGTTGGGCCCATTTGCCATTGCACCAAAAGCCATGATTGTTAGTGAACATGGAACACCACATAATAAACCACCTGTGGGCAGGGGAGCGCGTCGCATCACCCAACAGTGGATTAATTGGACCACCATTAAATTTAGTGTATGCTTCTCTCCTTTGATTTTTGTGTATAGTCTTGACATTGTAATACATATTGAATTATAAAATCCCTACTTCTAAGAGAAACTTATAATATAATTTAAAAGAGATAGATGTTTTGAAATAATGATTGGTTTTTCCCCCTACATTACATTTTAATTACAAGGTGATATAATCCTATTGTAGGAAAAATTAAGAGAGGACAAGAAAGATATCATAATTTTGATTCTCTAAGATTAGGTTGTTATTAGAGTCTTTTTATTATAAGAATACCTATTACTCTAGTGAAGTTTAGAAATAAATTGAATACTACATAGCTAGTGGTGTGAAAAGAAAGGCAAGAAATGTGCAAGAAAGAAAAGTATTATAAAGTGTTATTAACCAGCCAAATAATCAGGAGTGCAAGTTGAATTAATACAATACATTAATCAAATGGTGAGGGTCTATAGGATTTGAGACATAACCACCTCACTAACTAGATTTCTTCCTAAGAAATATTTATAGTAAGCTATTCCCCTTGGTCTCCCTATCATGTGAAACATGATACTTGGCCCATCTGCAGCTTGGTTTAATCATCACCTGCGTTTTATTAGTCTAGTGGTTGTACTAAGGGAATTAACTAGTTCAACTTTTGGTGCAACAAAATCCAAACAATAGTATGAAATCCTAGGTCACAAGTTTAAACCCCATTCTTGAATTAGTAGTATTCTTGCAAGGCATATACAATCGGTCTCAAGGTGATTTGAAGCATGGTAACCACCTCTCGCATTCTATTAGTATTATGGTTTTATCAAGAAATAATAAATTGATATTTTGGTGCAATACAAATCAACATGATTATCCTATACAAGACAGAAGAAAACTCATAAAATAAATTGAATTAAGGTTTTTGCATTAAAACCCCACTCAATAACATCTTCAGTGGCAATAAGAAATCAATTCAAAAAAAAATCCCAATAAGGTACACAAGTATGACATAACTCATAAAGAAGAGAATAAACTCTGTGTGAAAAAACTTACTCATAAAGGAAGATAAAAAAATGTGGTCTCTAAAGGATGAGAAGTATAAAATCTCATGTGAGGAATATGTGTTATCCTTAAGAATGAAGAGGAGAGATCATACAAACTCCCTCAATGTGAAATCTATTGTAGTGACAATAAATGCTAAACAATGAATGTTGAAGATAACCCTTTCCTGTCAAGCAAAATTCCCCCCTCCCCCCTCAAGAAGAGATAGAAGCACATAATTATGGAAAATTTATTCAAATCCCTTAAAGGAATATTAGGGAGGAAAAATCAATAATGATTCCTCCAAATATTTTTCATATATCTCCACACTAATACAAAATTAGGACAAATCATGATGTAAAGAATGAACAAGAGGGTCTATGTCCTCATAACATCTAAAGAAGATAATATAACTCAATTAAAGTTATAACCATAGAGAATATGAATATTTATGATTTTCTCTCTCTCCTTTATACTAGATAGGACTCACTACAGAAGTTAACAAAATAATCCCAATTAGTTGTGTCTAGAGGATGATGAATATCTTGTCACATTGAGTTGCTAGAATCTCTTGAAGGAGTGACACCAAAAATCATAGATACAAAATTAGAAAATGTTGGAGTTAATGTTCCAAAAGTAGTAAATAAATAATGGTTGCACATGTGGAAAACCTTTCTAGCAACATAAGTTCACAGGTGTGAGTCATAGAGTTTGAGTTGTAAACAATGACTAGTTGTAGATGTGTTTGAGTTAGGTGTCCATAAATCCAATTAGCTATCAAGCTTATGTTTGTGTTGTCCATCATGACATAGTTTTTTGTAGATATAATTAGCACTCATTTAGGAATGTTTATGGGTCAATATATTGTATAAATATGCACCTATTATTCAAGAATAAAGTTAGAAGTTCCTTCTTTCTCTATTTTAAATCTAGTGTTCTATTTTTCCAATAGGTTATCAAATCCATCTTCCTATTAAGTTGTATTTGTTAGAGAAGAATTTATTAAGAAGATGAGACTTGGAGAAGAACCATTAGATTATTATGATTTTATTGAAGAATTTATTTGATTTTGAAAAGATCAATGCTTTGAAAAATAGGAAAAAATGTGGTAGAGGCTAGATGGATGTTTGAATAGTCTAAGATGCTATAGAATCAGAGAAACTATACCTTTACAAGGGTAAAGAGACACATATGTGTGGATTGGTGTCCAATAGTTTGGGGAGATCTAAAAATAAAAAATCTTGGCATCATACCTTTACAAGGGTTTGTGAAGCATTTCATGTGGAGATAGTATGTTCAATGGTGTTTCGAAGCTTGATGATAGTTGCACGACTATACCAATAGTTGAGAGCAACTTGATGAAATCTTACTCCTCTATCACCTATTTTCAGAGTATAATTTTTACAGAATGTTTCCTTTAGTTGTCACATTAAGTGGGGCTGTTGGAGTTAATGTTGCAATGATAGTAAATAAATAATTCTTGCACATGTGGAAAACCTTGTTTGAGTTTCTCGCAACATAAGTTTAGTTCTCATTGTTAGAAATAGGGATTATTGAGAGGGGGTGAATCAGTAATCTACAAACTTTAGTCACCAACTGGATATTATTTCTTACTTTAAGCCACACATAAAAAATTAATAGAGTAATGTTGAATAGTAACAGTAACCATGCATAATGATAACTCATAACACCATATTTTGTTGACTAGGAAAAACCCCGGTGGGGATGATATCCACTAGATAATATATTGATACATAAGTTCCTTATTAGAGGATGGACCCTATTAGGAGTCAATGATAAAATTTAGTATAGAGAGTCCATGTTAGGAGATTCCAACCCCATTAGGAGTTGTAATACGGTAGATACAAGATGAGCTCGATGCAAGATGAGCCCACTGCCCAAACATGCACTTCCAATTACAAGAAGAGCTCATTGCCCAAACAAGTAACCAGACTTCTAGAATATAAGTATTGTAACATCTTCCTTGACTGATCTCTAACCTTCAACTTGATTTTAGATCACAAATAGCTTTACAAAACTTCACATATATCACTTTTACAAACATTTGCATACAATTGCTCAACACAATTTCTCGAAGATAGTACACTTGAATTTATAAGATGTCCTTTGCACATATACCATGCTTTTACAAAAAATTTTGCTAGGTCAAATAAGAACATAATATACTTTTCCAACTAAGAGTAAACATCTACGATGTTTTCCCTAATTAGACAAGTAATTATTTTGTAAATAAAATAATTCCTTTCCTTCAATTCCGCTGTCTTGTTTCACTAAAACACGAATATCACTTTTTTGTAAAATTCATATTAATTTATGAGGTTATACACATCATAATCAACATGTATAATATCTCCATCTAACTTCATTATTCATAATATGACATCAACAACAAGTTATAAATAATACAATACATTGTTGTATACCAAATTCCATACTTAGTCAATTTTTTGAGTACCAAAAGCTAAGTATCTTTATTTTTGAGGTTTCATGTAATCATGCACATCATGTGTTTCCATAAATGACAATACTTACATATCTCCATTAGCCAATTCTCAACAATCTCCCCCTTTGGCATTGATGGCAATAAAATGGGGAAAACAGACTAATTATCAAAAACTTAAAATAAACAACACATTCACATTACATCTATTACAATTTTTCCATTTTACATATGCTCCCCCTTGCAATATGATTTACAATAATATTTTCTCCTCTTTACCTATTTTACAATTTTCCTATTGTATCTATCCCCCTTTTACATCAATGACAAAGGTAAAAATGTCAAAAACTATTGAAAAATTGTCCATCTGTTGTCAAAAATGTTGTCCTTCTACCTTAAGCTAATAGACTCCATGCAATCATCAAAATTTTCCTTAAGATTATCCATACCTTTAGTCCATGTCTCCTTGGTAGATTCAACAGAGATGAGAATTGTACATAAGGCATATGATGCAATCTCAACTACATTAAGGTTTGAATACAAAAAATTAGAATAAGTGTCCTTGGCCTTGACACATTCCTCCAACTATTTCTCAACAATAGATACTTTTGGGGAAATATACTCTCTGAAATTCAATACTCTCTTCAAAATCTATTCCTTTTGAAGTTCCAATTTCTTGATATCAATGTGAGTACTAGCCACTTGTCCTTCAAAATTATCAATCTTACAAAATGGATGTTGTATTTGGCTAGATAGAGCTTCTAGCTCACTCATCTTTCCTTCAATCTAAATGTCAATGTCCTCAATTAGTTTATAAGATATAGTAAACTTAATGTATAGTATCTAACTATCATGTTGACACTTTCGAAGTTCCTTGATACAAGTATTAAGACTTATCAAATCACTCTTAATATTTTGACAAATGGTGCTAAACAAGTTAGCATCATATGAAATTTGTGCCTTTTCTTCTGCAAAACTCAACAAATTAGTGAATTCCTCATCGAATGACTTTAGCACTACCTATGCCCTCTATTTTGGATCTGCCTCTATGTGTTGCATTGCCAGAGTACTATGTAGTCTATTAGCAACCTCCATCAAGGTTTTATGTAGGCTCTTCACTGTGTTGTTTTTATGAATGAGTTTTGACAAGGATGAGATCAAGTTAATTTGATCATCATCATAAGCTTCTAGGCTAGCAAGTGATAGCAAAGTAGATGAACTAGAAGGTTTAGTGTCATCCTCCATTTGCTTCTTCTCAATTGCCTCTTTGACTCATCTTTCTTCTTCCTCTTTCCTTTCTCTCTTTTTCTCTCTTCTCTTCCTCTTCCAATATTTTCTTTTTGTCTTCCTCTATTTTCCTTTTTATTTCTTCTTATGCTACTCTTTTCTTTTCTTCCTCTTCTTTTCTTTTCTTCTCGTCCTCAATCAATTTCTTCTTGGCCTCTTCTACTTTCCTGTCCTCTTCTTCTAGTAACCTCTTATCATCTTCAATTTGTCTCAATTTATTTTCAATATCTTTAGAATGAGATTCAAGTGGTTATAAAATTTTAAATGGGTTAGTATCCTCAATGTTAATGGTAACTGTTAACTCTAGAAATTGCACCCTAAAACTAAGCACTAAAGCACTAAAAAATTCTAGATAACATGGGAACAATCACGAGTTTGTGGATAAACTATAAAGGTGATTGAACCTTCAGATTCTAGGCCGGTTCCTATTTGATGTTATGTGATGCCTCACCTAAACTATTGAAAACTGTAAACTTGTGAGGAAAAGGGATAGAAAGTACGGAATGAAATTTTTCTTAAACCTAAGAGCTGATGCACCCGGACAAGATAAGGGATTTTGATATTTCAGCAACACAATGATATGAATACTGACAACAATAAGATACAACTTTGACGAAAACCCCTACATAACAGTGTTTCAGAAGAAGGCTCAAATGAATAACATCAAAAAGATATAAACCACAATTGATATTATTTCCATTAAGATGCACAACTTATGACCTATGCATGACAATTTTACTAACTCAAATAGATGCAGAAATGAGACATAAACTTAAAGGTTCTTTAGAAGAACACAAAAAATAAACATCAATCACCAATTTTGCACACAAAGAATGAGTCCCAAAGTAGATCCAGCTCGCTATATTATTCCTTCAAAGGCCAAAAACATTAGCTCCCAATGATACAATCCAGAAAAGATAAATGCGAAGGACCATAAAAATTGCACAATAGCCTTTTCCTTCTCCAAAATTGAACCCCTTTACAATCAAAGTTCAAAGACTAAATATCCCAAATCCATGGGGTCGAATCCATCAAAGAAAGCCCTCAAAAAGCATGAAAAATCCATCCAAATGGATGACAAGTGAATGACGAACTGTGCCAAGTCATAGAAGAACCTATAACTCACTCATGATCACCCAGAAAATACTCCAGCTAACCACAAGGACTCCAAGTTACCATTACAAAGCTCAATTTTGACCCATTATGAATCCACAAAAGTACTCCTTAAATAACTCAAAAACCATCAGTTAGAACTCCAAGTCTAAAATGCTCAGTAAAAAACTTGGCAACAAATTGCCAGCACTGTCAAATCACTCAAAGAGACTCCAGCTAACAACTTGAAACTAAAGTCTAACCCTTGACATCTAGGTAATTAGAGTACTCACCTAGTTAAGTTAATTTCAACATGAAATAAAATATTTCGAATTGCATTTTAAATTTATTATTAAATAAATGACTTATAATTAGTCAATTAATTTAATAATAATTACAATTATTAATATGCAAATAGTGAAATATAAATAATAAAACTTAAGAAAAACCCTAAGTTATATTGTGACAAAACTAACAAAGAAAATAAAAAATGTGACTTCAAAAAGTCACTCTATGTTAAAACTGTAGTATGTTGTATTTGTGGATGCATTCATTTCTATTACTTGGGTTTGCGCAGAGCATTGAAAAGATGCGAAATGATCTTTTTCTGGTTGAGGGTGCACTATGGTCTCTGTGACATTCATCCTTTCAATTACTTCGTTGCTGATCTCTCTTCAAATACCCTTAGTTATTTGTATTTATGAGTTTGCTACAGGAAGAAATGTGAACAAAATGTCTGCATTTTTTTTTACACATCATAGTCTCCCATAATTGTTCTTGCTCTGTTTCTTCTTTCCATTTATGCATAGTAGCTTTCCTGTGAATGCATTCTTCTTGCACCTTTCAATATTTTCACACCCTACCTTCAGCCTTGTATCATGAATACCTTTCTTGCAGCTTGCATCATGTCCATGACTGAAAGAATTTGTTGTATGGTATTGTCATGGTTGTTTGTTGTTGCTGGTACAACTGTATAGGATATGATCTCTGCTATAGTTGAAGGTGAATTTATGTATTTCTTCTAGTCTGTTGTAGGAAGAACATGAAATATATGATTTACATTCTTTCTTTTATTCTTCTTCTTTACAAGGTTCGAGCACCGGCTCGTGACACTTGTAACCAAACTGTTATTATTCTTTGACATTGATTATAGATTAATTTCTTTTGCAATGAAATGCATGAAAAGATGGAATATATTTAGTAGTAGAGATATTCAGCCATTGCTTAGATCCTTCAGGATCTAATATCATTTCTTTTCATCTTTTGTAGATGTCAGGGAATTCAAGCTTGGAGCTGGACAGAGCAATCATAAGAAATCTATAACCAGTCAAAGCAATAGGCAATGACTAGTTATCTCTAAACTCGCTTCTTTCCTTTGAACATATTTTATCTGTTCGTGTATTCCTTTATGAAAGAAAGTTAGCTAGGAAGCTATACTCATGGCTTGTGTGAGACCCTTTACTTTCAGCATTTCAATCAATTGTAAATGAAAATTGTACATATCAGTTATGATTTATACAATGAACATTGTCCTTCTTTACTCAGAATAAAAATGATTTTAAAATGGAAATGAACTCAGAAAAATGCATGAATGGCTTATGAATTCTTATGCAATGTTACAAATAAACTAAATTTCAGCATGTGTGAAAATTTAGTAACATTCTTGGTGACCTTTGTTGTTTGTCTGCCTGCTAGACACCTTATCCAGTAGCTTTTGATACCCATTGGGCATGGAGTTTGAAAATATGCATCCTAAGACCTAAACCTAACATGACATGACCTTCTAAAGTTGCTAGTTGGGTTTGGTATGCATGAATAAACCTAATGAGACTTAGACTCTGATTGAGTTGATTGATGCATATGACCGAACTCAAGTAGCAACTTTAGGAGCTAAAACTTTCATAGTTGGTCATCTGATATATGCATGGGTGAATGTGTGTATTGAATGAATGCATATGAATGGTAGATATTTAGGTATACATACATGTATGGTTGGCAGCATGAACCTAGAAGGCTACAACTCTATATGGATGCATATGCATGTGTGTACTTGATATGTATGCATTCAACACATACATTGATGTATGCATGTGTGAGATGGGCAGGTATGGAAATGCACACTGAACAACCCAAACCAACAACCTGACTAACCTGAAACTTAAGGAAAATGGGAAACTAACCTAAGAAAGGAAACAACTGACATGTGCTTGGATAACACTTAAGAAAAACTTATACTATTATGCAAATGCATTTATTGAAAGCACAAAACCTAACCTAGCATACACAAGATTGGGCTGATAGATCATACCTCGAAGCATGGCTTGAGGTGCATCCCATTTACAAGGATAGGTAGAATATCTCCCTCCATGATAGCAAGCTAAAATGCATTGTGCTTTTTACATTCAACTATCAGGAATGGACCAGCCCACATATGATCAAACTTGTTATGGTCGCCTGGCCTGCTCTTCAAAACATCCCACTTCAGAACCAGATCACCCTTCTTAAATGACCTTGCTGTTGCTTTTCTGTCAAAAGTATGTTTAGCTTGCATCTGCTGATACTCCATTGTTTGCAATGCTTTCCTTCTTTCTTCCTCCAATTCAGTTAATTTAGCATATCTTAGATTTAGAGGATCATCTTTCTCAAACAATAGTAATTGATTAGCCAACTCAAGTGAAGGAAACTCAGTGGAAATAGGTAACCTTTCTTGTTTTCCATAGACTAACACATAGGGAGAATTACCAAGAATCTGCTTGGGGGTAATTCTATCCAGCCATAAGGCTGGTCTCAGCTTTGCATGCCAATCCCGCTTATTCTCTTCCAATGTCCTTTTGATAATGCGCAGTAGATTCTTATTAGTACTTTCAGCCAAGCCATTACCCTAAGGGTAATAATTTGGCGAAGTGTTCAGATAAATGCCATTTATGAAACCCCACTTGGCTATTCTAGCCCCCACAAATGCTAAGGCATTATTGTAGATAATTGATTCTAGAACCCCAAAATGGGTGACCAACTCATCATAAAAGCTTAAAATAGAACTTTCATTGGCATCCCTTAGTGCAACAGCCTCTATCTAGTGAGTAAAGTGATCTGTGGCAGTTAGGATCCATTTGTGACCAACACTAGAATTAGGATTTATAGGCCCCACAAAATTGATAACCCACCTCATGAATGGCTATTCAACCAAAATGGGCTGCAAAGGAATAGCAACCAACTTTTCTTTTCCTACAAATAATCCACATTGCTTGCACTTTCTTGCCCAGGAATGGGCATCTTTGAACAAGTTGCGCCAAAAATACCCAGCCCTCGTGATTTTGTAAGCTATTGTTTTAGGTGAAAAGTGGCCACCTACTTCATGAAACTGTTCTAAAAACTTGCTGGTCTGATTAATATCAATACATCTGAGTAGAACACCATTCAAATCCTTTTTGAACAATATATTGTCAATTAAAACATAGGGTATAGACTGTAACTTGAAGTATCTTCGCTTGGCTCTATCAAGCAGTGGAGGACACTCTCCTATTCGTAAGAAATGGACCATTTCTTGCAACCAACTAGCTATTTTTTCTTTTGCAACATTCTCATCACCATTAAACAACAAATTTTCATCATAAACAGCTAGAACATTATTTACCAGTGTATTTTCTCCTTCTTTTCCTAAAATTTTAGATGAGTAATCTGCCATATGCTCACACAGCCCTTTACCTCTCACCAGTTTAGTAATTTTGATATCAACATCATATTCCATCACCTTAGTTATCCAACCAACACGCTTCTCATTAATATCTCTACTAAGAAAGAAATCTTTTAACACTAGGATGTGAGACCATTAGGTGTACCTTGTTGTTTGACAACAAATGCCTAAACTTTTTGAGACTTTTAATGACTGCAAATGCATGTTTCTTCACAAAAATATAACATTGTTCATAGCCTCCAAGCCCTTTGCTGTAAAAAGCAATAGGTTGTTCATACCCTTCATCATTTTTTTGTACTAGAACAGCTGAAATAACATCAATAGATCCATATGCATATAAAATCAAGTCTTTAGAAGAATCAAGATTAACTAACATTGGAGCTGATGATAGGGCTTCTTTTAACAACTGAAAACTTTGTTTACCTTCCTTAGTCCAAGAGAAAACTGCATTCCTTTTAAGCATTGTTGTGAGAGGCTTAAGTAAGGTAGCAATATTAGGCACAAATCTTCTTACAAAGTTGATTTTTCCAATGAAACTTTGTAAACTTTTCTTATGACTGGGTAGGGGTAAATCCAGAATTTCTTTAACTCTTTCTGCATCAATTTTGATACCATCCTTTGAAATGATATGGCCCAAAAGCTTGCCCTCATGTACTAAAAAAACACACTTCTTGGGATTAAGTGAAATCCCGAACTATCTGCACCTTTCAAAGACCTGCCTTAGATGAGAAAAATGTAAATCTGCAATCTTAGAAAAAATAGTAATATCATCTAGATATACAAGAACCATTTTATACAACAACCCTTTAAAAGACATATCCATTGCCCTTTGGAACGTGGCACCAGCATTGGATAGGCCAACTGGCATTCTTTTGTAAGCCATGGTGCCCCATTTTGTAGTAAAGGTTGTCTTATATTGATCCTCATTTTTAACCAACACCTGGTTATATCCTGAAAAACCATCTAGAAGTGAAAATCTCTCAGATCCAACAACTACTTGTAGAATTTGTTCATAGAAGGAAGCAGGTAAAGATCTTTTAAAGAGGCTCTGTTAAGATCTCTAAAATCAACACATAGTCTAATCTCCCCATTCTTCTTCCTAACGGGAACAAGATTAGAAACCCAACTAGTATGTTTAATTTCATATATAATACCCCCCTCAATAAGCTTGGTTAATTCCTTAAACATTAAAGGCTCTGGCTTTGGATTAAGAGGGCTTTGCTTTTGCTTTACAGACTTGGCATTAGGAAGAAATTCAATTGTATGTTGGGCTAAATTTGGGTCAAAACCCTTCAAATCTAAGTACTCCCAAGAAAATATATCAGGAAACTCCTTATACGGTTCAATAAATTCAGACTTTTCTTGTTGTGTACAGACTTTACCAAGCTTGAGGAACTTACCATCAGCCACCTCAAGGTCCTCATAATGATCCTTTTCGACTTGCATACCTATTTTGTTCCTTCTTAATTCATCATCCATGCTAAAAATAGACTCCAAAGTTACTAACCCTTTTGGAAGTTTATTATATTTGAGCTGAATAATTTGATCATCGTAATACTTTTTCAACTTGTCCTGATTTGAAATCGAAAAAAATCCTCTTCTAGCAAAAAACTAATTATTTGCTCATCACTATCAAAAACTTGCCAATTAGTGTTATTATCAAGAATAGAGGGTCTTACTACAATCTTGACATGCTGCTGGATATTCTCCTTACTAATTTTTGTAAGTATGTCAAATTGAGCACCAATTGCTGCTAGTCTATCAACGTGCTGATTCTAATTTCTTGGAATAGAGACTATATTGAAGGCAGAAAAATCTTCTATGATATCCCAGACTCTATGCTTATATAGCTTCAAGGTGTCATTTTTTGCTACATTCAAGCCTCTCACCTGCTTGACAATCAACTCGTTGTCCCCGTATACCTTGATACATTCAATTCCTCTTTTCCTAGCCCATTCCAACCCTTGAACTAACCCTTCATATTCTGCAACATTATTCGAGCATGCAAAAGAGAAAAGAAAAGTAGAAAAATATTTTTCACCATGAGGTGATACTAACATAGCACCACCACCAGCATCGTTTTTACTTTTAGATCCATCAAAAAATATTTCCCAAAGCTGATTTGGCTCTTCTTCAACCAAATTTTCTGACTTGACTAAGTTTGGAATGACTGCATCTTGCTCCTAAATAACATAGTTACCTAAACTAGTATGAAAAAAATCTAAATGATGATCTTCAACAGTATGATTTTCTGCCCATTCATCAAGGAGGATATCTGGAATATCATCCAGACGGGCCTTATCTTCAAAATCACCAGCATGGTCTTCTTTCTCAAAGGAAACTAAGTTTGCATTTATAGCACAAGGTACATAAGGCTCTATGTGATCTTTTGTGAGCGACTCTAACTTAATTATGACCTTAGTCTTGTACCTAGTCCTAAACAACATATGAGACTAATCAGATGATAGATACCCCCCAATCTTAGCAGTAAAGTCTCTAGATAAGCACATGGTGAAGTATGGAGGTAAATCTATCACATAAATATCCTGCTAAATAGAAAAATTAGGATAGGCATGAAGGGTAAGATTTGCATCTTTGATAAAACCCACAGTATTAACAGTTGTTCCATCCAGCTGAAGAACTCCTTTCTCAAGAGCTTGATAATTAAGACCTAACTAATCTGCTACCCTTTTAGGCATGACCGAACTCGTAGCTCCACTATCAACTAAATAGTTATGAACTAGCTTATTGCCAATAATCAATGAAAGATAGAAAGGAGGAGGCTTAATACTCTTGCTTGATTTTCTATTAACCTCTTTGGCACCATCTCCTTTTTCATCATTATGGTCAGCATTGGTCAGCACAGCTTCATGAGGTTTGTTACTCGTCACCTTAGGAATCACTTCATCAGACAAAACCTTTCTTAGAAGATCAATCTACCCTGGAATTGCCAAAGTCTCCCACATAGACATAGTTATATTCATCTTCTTCATATTGTCCACTATGTTGAAAGGTACAACAACATGCAATTTTTGATGTATTTTAGCAGCAACAAGCTCAGCTTGATTATGAATAGTATCTTTTATGACAAAAGCAGGAGTAGTAGCCTTAGCATTTGTAATAAATGATGGTTCAGTAGCATTAGTTACTTTATCTTTACTTGATATTTGCTCCATCTCTAGAGCCCTTTTTTTCACTCTAGTATTAGCTGATATTGGTGCATCATCATTTAGTGCACAAAACTCCTCTTTTTGCCAATTGAGAAGACCATTTTTAGGAGCACGTGTATCATGTTGTTGCTTGGGTACATTAGTATTGACATTCTGATGTCCTGTTGTGATATTTTGAACCATCAAGGCTTGATTAATCATCCCATTCGTACAAGTGCATTGACTATTAGGTTCATTGTAGTGGTAACACCATTCAAAATATGCTACCAGGTTATTTTGCATAGGAACAATGTCCCTTATTGGATTAGCAGCATTAAGTGGTGTTGGGTTATAAGGCTTAAAAGGTCTTTGATTAATATTTTGCCTATAACCAACTGCATTGGCTTGATATGGTTGTCTATTTGCTTGAACTTAGCCTTGGTTATGCTGCTGATAAGGCTAATCCAGACCTTGACTTTGTTGTTGATAAGGTTGTCTAGCTTGAAATTGTTGCTTTTTTAGATTTATCAGTTCATTGCTAAAGGTCTGCATCAAATTCTCAATCTTAAGCTGACTACTCTTAATTTCCTGCAGCTCTTGTGATGGGCCTAATATAACTATTTCTTGGCTATGAACAGTAGGTAGAGCGTTTAGAGGCAGGACTATCAAAGGCATATTTGACTGAA
The DNA here is from genome assembly GCA_028749045.1 of Cupressus sempervirens. Classification (NCBI taxonomy): domain Eukaryota; kingdom Viridiplantae; phylum Streptophyta; class Pinopsida; order Cupressales; family Cupressaceae; genus Cupressus; species Cupressus sempervirens. The sequence goes on from CM053788.1 coordinate 440,275,728, forward strand.
TGTCTGGAAAAATAGGCATTGGGGGTCTAGGGGCTATTTTGCCTACTTGAATAAGACTATTCTTAGCTCTAACAACGATATTATATGCTTGAGGCAGTGAAACACCTCCCATGGATTGGATCATTATAGAAATATCACTATTTAAACTTTTAAAGTAATATAGATATGCATGATCTGCTAAGGGTCTTACCGAAATAGGTATTCTTGTCCATGTCCTTTGGAATCTATTGTTGAAATCCATCAATTGTTCTTGAGGAGCATGCTTTATGTTTGTGAGTTGCTCTACCAGAGACAAATAATCAGATTTGTCTTCAAAATGTTTTGTCAACGCATCTCCAAGAACATCCCATGTGTCAATAGATCCAATGGCCAAACTTTTGAACCACTGAAGTGCTTTTCCTTTGAAAGAGGCCGCAAGCAACTTGACTGCAACATCTTCCTCAGTGACATGATGAACATTACATAATGTTGCCACGTCTCTTATGTGCTCAAATGATGTAGTTTAAGTTTCACCAGTGAACTCTGGTAAACTCTTCAAAGTATCCAAGGGAACCTCATGGTTTTGTGCAAGGTTCAAGGGACTCCCTTGATCAAATGGCACAAACATAAAAGCTCTTTGTGCAACCATTTGTTGTTGCTGCGATGAATGAATTTGTTTCTGCTATGCTGGATTTGCACTTGATGTTGACACAATATAAACAGTTGAATTCTTAGATTCAAAGTGCCCGGTTCTGCAAGTCGGGCTCACTAAATGTCTGGTATCTCTTTTACTTGACTGATTTCTTCTTCTGTAAACTTGAATACTAGGATCTGAAAATTGTGTCCTTTTGGCTGACTTTGTCCTAGTAAGAGTTCTACCACGCCTTTTTGGAGTCTCCAACTGTAAATATTCAAAAGAACTAGAACTCTTGGTCTGAACTTTTCTCATAAACTTTGATTATACTAGTCTTTTGATAACGAAGTTGCTAGATACACAAAAGCTTGCTCTTTTAGCTAGTAACACTCTATTATTTGTGTATCAGAACAGCAAGCAGCTTCAGAACTGATCAAATGGGTCCCATCGGGCATGCCAAAACTGTTAACTCCAAAAATTGCACCCTAAAACTAAGCACTAAAGCACGTAGAAATTTTGGATAACATGGGAACAATCACGAGTTTGTGGGTAAACTATAAAGGTGACTGAACCTCCGGATTCTAGGCCGGTTCCTATTTGATGTTATGTAATGCCTCACCTAAACTATTGAAAACTATAAACTTGTGAGGAAAAGGGATAGAAAGTACATAATGAAATTTTTCTTAAACTAAGAGGTGATGCACCTAGACAAGATAAGGGATTTTGATATTTCAACAACACAATGATAGGAATATTGACAACAATAAGATACAACTTTGATGAAAACCTCTGCATAAAAGTGTTTCAGAAGAAGGATGAAATGAATAACATCAAAAAGATATAAACCACAATTGATATTATTTCCATTAAGATGCACAACTTATGACCTATGCATGACAATTTTACTAACTCAAATAGATGCAGAAATGAGACATAAACCTAAAGGTTCTTTAGAAGAACACAAAAAATAAACATCAATCACCAATTTTGCACACAAAGAATCAGTCTCAAAGTAGATCTAGCTCACTATATTATTCCTTCAAAGGCCAAAAACATCAACTCCCAATGATAAAATCTAGAAAAGATAAATGCAGAAGATCATAAAAATGGCACAATAGCCTTCTGCTTCTCCAAAACTAAACCCCTTTACAATCAAAGTTCAAAGACTAAATATCCCAAATCCATCAAAGAAAGCCCTCAAAAAGCATGCAAAATCCATCCAAATGGATGGCAAGTGAATGACGAACTGTGGCAAGTCATAGAAGAACTTATGACTCACTCATGATCACCCAGAAAATACTCCAGCTAACCACAAGGACTCCAAGTTACCATTACAAAGTTCAATTTCAACCCATTATGAATCCACAAAAATACTCCTTAAATTACTCGAAAACCATCAGTTAGAACTCCAAGTCTAAAATGCTCACTAAAACACCTGGCAACAGATTGCCAGCACTATCAAATCACTCAAAGAGACTCCAGCTAACAACTTGAAACTAAAGTCTAACCCTTGACATCTAGGTAATTAGAGTACGCACCTAGTTAAGTTAATTTCAACACGAAATAAACTATTTCGCATTGCATTTTAAATTTATTATTAAATAACTGACTTATAATTAGTCAATTAATTTAATAATAATTATAATTATTAATATGCAAATAGTGAAATATAAACAATAAAACTTAAGAAAAACCCTAAGTTATATTGTGACAAAACTAACAAAGAAAATAAAAAACATGACTTCAAAAAGTCACTCTATGTGGACCTGAAATTCCTTTAGAAAGGAATTAATTTGCAAAATTTAGATTGCAAAACAAAACAAAAACTCCATCGCTCATTCTCGAGCCCTAAAATGCAAACACATTGGGTTTGAAACCCTGGCCACATTCTTCCTTTTCTTGGGCCTGCACGTTGAAGCCGACTCTGCATTCTTTATATGGAGGTGAGCATATTTAGTTGGGTGCTATGCTTCATTGTTTGGGCTTGTATGCTAGCAATGACTTTGCATTTTGATGTTGCTGGGTTCTATTTGTTGGGCATCACTTCTTGCTATATTTGTGGAATGTGCTGTGATAAGCAACTCACGACATACACCTGTGAGTATTGTCTTTTTGTTGACAGTGACTATATATGTAACTAAAAACATTTCTTACTTTCCTTTCTTGGCATTTCTCTTGTGAAAAATGTGACTCTTTCTCTGGTATCTTCTATGCTTCTTTGAATGTCTCATGAACAAACTCATAGATTGAATCAATCTGCTAATGTAATTTTTCATTTTCCAAATTATATTTGGCCACTCTTTGCTCAATCTATTTTTGGAATGAACTGGCTACCGTTAAAACTGTAGTATGTTGTATTTGTGGATGCATTCATTTCTATTACTTGGGTTTGCGTAGAGCATTGAAAAGATGCGAAATGATCTTTTTCTGGTTGAGGATGCACTATGGTCTCTATGACATTCATCCTTTTAGTTACTTTGTTGCTGATCTCTCTTCAAATACCCTCAATTATTTGCATTTATGCGTTTTCTACAGGAAGAAATGTGAACAAAATGTCTACATTTTTGCTTGTACATCATAGTCTCCCATAATTGTTCTTGCTTTGTTTCTTCTTTGCATTTATGCGTAGTAGCTTTCCTATGAATGCATTCTTCTTGCACCTTTCAATATTTTCACACCCTACCTTTAGCCTTGTATCATGAATACCTTTCTTGCAGCCTGTATCATGTCCATGACTCAAAGAATTCATTGTATGGTGTTGTCATGGTTGTTTGTTGTTGCTGGTACAACTGTATAGGATATGATCTCTGCTATAGTTGAAGGTGAATTTATGTATTTCTTCTAGTCTTCCATAGGAAAAACATGAAATATATGATCTACATTCTTTCTTTTATTCTTCTTCTTTACAAGGTTCGAGCACAGGCTCATGACACTTGTAACCAAACTGTTATTATTCTTTGACATTGATTATAGCTTACTTTCTTTTGCAATGAAATACATCAACTGATGGAATATATTTAGGAGTAGAGATATTCAATCATTGCTTAGATCCTTTGAGATCTAATATCATTTCTTTTCATCTTTTGCAGCTGTCGGGGAATTCAAGCTTGGAGTTGGACAGAGCAATCATAGGAAATGTATAACCAGTCAAAACAAAAGGCAATGACTAGTTATCTCTAAAATCGCTTCTTTCCTTTGAACATATTTTATCTGTTCATGTATTCCTTTATGAAAGAAAGCTAGCTAGGAAGCTATACTCACGGCTTGTGTGAGACCCTTGACTTTCAACATTTCAATCATTTTAATCAATTGTAAATGAAAATTGTACATATTAGTTATGATTTATACAATGAACATTGTCCTTCTTTCCTCAGAATAAAAATGATTTTAAAATGGAAATGAACTGAGACAAATGCATGAATGGCATATGAATTCTTATGCAATGTTACAAATAAACTAAATTTCAGCATGTGTGAAAATTTAGTAACAGTAACATTGGTCTAATCTATCTTCATTGTGTTATTGCTCATTGACGCTTCCAAAGTTTTGGGTGCTGGTGAAGATACTACCTTAGATTCTATAAACATCTAACTTATTGCTACTGCTATCTCACTTCTTAACTTATCTTTCTCACCCACAATAAAAAAAATGGCCTCACTTTATTTCTCAAGTAAGGTGCAAGATTATTCAATTATCTCTTAATTTCTTCTTCTTCATTAGTCTTACAAATAGTCCTTAGCATAGACTTGCAAAGTTCTAAATCTTCTTCTCTAGCTGGGGCCTTCTTCTCAATAAGTCTATCCTAGACTTTCTGGTTCACCATGCCTTCAATATCCTTGAGCTTTAGATTGTTAGCTATAATGCATCTCACAATAGAGATATCAATTTGATCTTTCTCAAAATTATTATAGCAATCATAGAATTTTTTATTATGAACAAAGTTTCCCTCAATAGCAATAGCTGAATTTATCTGTCTTATCTTTGACTTCTAAGGTGCCTGAGCTTTTCCTATTGATTGCTTTGAATTTGTTACCTTCTCTACTCGCTTGACTTCTTGTTCTTCTTCACTAGACTAAATAATTTTCAACAATGTCTTTTGTCTACTTCCTGGTCTAATGACTTGTTACTTAACCCTTTTAGTCTTTATGGTCACAACTTCCACTAATCTTTCAGATTTTCTCTTTGGTTCACTTGGTTGCACATCTGATACTGCTACATATAGAATGCTCTATTCTGAAGATGTCTCTATAATAGATACTAACAAAGATTGCACATTTAGTATACCTTGTTTCATGGTTTCCCTGATTGCCTCTAAGTCACTCTTAGTCATACTAGCCTCAAATAAAGCTTTCTTCATTATACTTTTTATTTTCTTATGAGAAAGCTTCTCCAAGGATGTCTGATGAGCTAACTAGGTAATCTCATCATTGGTTCCAAATTTGTATTCAGTTTGGTCCTTCTCTAATTTTAATAGTAAATCAATGTATCCAACTATTGTTTCATCATTCAATCCATAACCTAAGGGATGAAGAAATGTTTCCCAAGGTTCTACTACTTGTATATAAGTAAAATTTGTATCAACCATAACACAAATGTCTTCCTTAAATCTATCTACAATTGCAGGTGCAATTTTGAATCTTTGTCACATTTCATTCTAAAATGTCTTCATTATCATATTTCCATTATCCAATATCTTATCTGCAAGATGTCTTCTACATACATCTATGATCTTCTCCATTTTACATCTATCTCTATGACTAATAAATATGCAAATATTTTAAGCAAATGAAAGAGTATGTGATTTATCAGTGACTAAAATCTAAAGACACCATTTTTAGTCCTCTTGATCTTTTATAGGTTCTCTAGAAGTTGCATTATTAGAATTTCACTAAGATTTACTTTTTCCTTCTCTACACATATTTTGTAAGCTACATAGATGAATTTGGCTAACAATTCATCAATCTTTGAACTTGCACATACATAGTAGTCAATGATTCTACTCAGGAATCTTACATCATCTTGCTTAATGGTGTTGATCACCATGGCCTTTCCATTATATATTGCTTTGGTATAACTTTCAACTTTCTTCTTAACCATTTTATCGCCTACACGTTTGCTAAGGCCAGTTACCTCATGAATAAAGTCGGCAGAAATATCAACTACACTATCTTGCATCTTGTTAGAAATAGGGAATTTTTTTTTTTTGCAGGGCGAGGGGGGGGGGGAGGGGGGGGTGGTGGTGAATCAGTAATCTACAAACTTAAGTCGAAAATTGGATATTATTTCTTACTTTAAGCCATACATAAAAAAGTAATAAAGTAATGTTGAACAGTAACAATAACCATGCACAAAGATAACTCATAACACCATATTTTGTTAACTAGGGAAACCCTAGTGGGGATGATACCCACTAGATAATATATCGATATATAAGTTCCTTGTTAGAGGATGGACCCTGTTAGGAGTCAGTGAGAAAATTCAGTATAGAGAGTCCTTGTTAGAAGACTTTGAATCCTTGTTAGGAAGATTCCAACCCTATTAGGAGTTGTAGTACAATAGATGCAAGATGAGCCCACTGCCCAAACATGCACTTCCAATTACAAGAAGACCTCACTGTCCAAACATGTGATCAGACTTCTAGAATATAAGTACTATAACTTCATAAGTACTATAACTTCTTCCTTGACTGATCTCTAATCTTTAGCTTGTTCTTGGATCACAAATATCTTTACACAACTTTGCATATATTTCTTTCACAAAAGTTTGCATACAATTGCTCAACACAATTTCTCCAAGATAGCACACTTGAATTCGCAAGATGTCCTTTGCATAAATACCATGCCTTTACACAAATTTTTGCTAAGTCAGCTAAGACCATAATACACTTTCCCAACTTAGAGTAAACATCTAGGATGTTGGTCCTAATTGGACAAGTAATTATTTTGTAAACAAAGCAATTCCTTTCTTTCAATTTCGCTATCCTGTTTCACTTAAACACAAATATCACTCTTCCATATAGTATGTACTGATTTTTGAGGTTATACACATCATCATCAACATGTATACTATCTCCATCTAACTTCACTAGTCATAATATGACATCAACAACAAGTTATAAACAAAACAATACACTATTGTATACCAAATTCCATACTTAGACAATTTTTTGAGTACCAAAAGCTAAGTATCTTTATTTTCAAGGTTTCCTATAATCATGTACATCATGTGTTGGCATAAATGACAACAACTACATAACTCCATTAGCTAATTTTCAACACACATGTGAGTCATAAAGTTTGAGTTGTAAACAATGACCAGGTGTAAATGTGTTTGAGTTAGGTGTCCATAAGTTCCAGTTAGCTATCATGTTTATTTCCGTGTTGTCAATCATGAAATAGCTTTTTTCAATGTAATTAGTATTCATTTATGAATTTTTGTAGGTCAATCTATTTTATAAATATGCATCCATTATTTAAGAATAAATTTGGAATCTCCTTCTTTCTTTGTTTAAATCTATTGTTCTATTTTTCCAATAGAAAGATAATCAATATATGTCAAATGCATAAACTAATCATCCACCATGATGTGTCCATACAAGATGGGGTAAAAAAAGCCTCAATATCATACAAAAAAAATCACCATTAGATGAAGACCTGTCTCGATGCGGTTATTTGATGATTACCCAAGAAATGGAAGGGCATTAATATATTCTCTATGCAAAGTAGGGATACTGTGAAGGTATAAGATATGTTATTTCATAAACCTTGTCATATTGGAGTTACATTATGCATATTTTTGGTTTATAGTCATTTTTTTCATGAACAAGATGAAGAAGACAAGATGATAGATCCAACTTCAAAAAGATGAAAATATGTATACATTCTTTAAATCCCATGTTTTCAAGAAAAATATATTTCTAAAGTTGTCTTGAAATCTTAAGGACATAAATGAAATTCAAAAAACATGATGAACCCCCAAAAATAGAACTTTATCTCAGTTCATGATCATAAGATACCTAAACAATGCCCTCAAGAATGATACTAAAAAGTAGAAGTAACAACAAAATTACATAAGAAACAAAAAAAATGATTCCCCTTGATTTAGTAGTAGAAATCCCTCCAAATTGAATCACTTTATGGTTTTAGAGCATAAAAAAATTCAATTGGAAACACAAAAGACACACTATAATTGATCATCATGTCTAATGTGATCAAGCATTAAAGAATTGACCATTTAATACAACCCAATTTCAACTCATCAATCAAAAGTTACATCATTTTTTTTATTGACCTAAATTCACAAATAATATTTTTACAAAAAAAATTTCTTTAAAGAAATTACACAAATTCAAGAGGAAAAATATATTGGAAATAACTAAGGGTCCATTTGGTTCGTGTAATTGTAGAAATCAAGACTTCTACAAATCTCAATTTAGTCAAACCAAGGTTTTACAAATCTTCATTCCTATTTTTGGAATTTTACTTGAATTGTTTGTTTCACTCGAAAGATGAGTGGGAAGACCCATTTTTTTGTGTAAGCTTGGAATTGTAGGAAAACTCCAAAAAATAGTCCAATCTATTGTTTTTAACTCTTCAAAAAGTGTTTCCAAGTTTTGATTTTCAATTCCTAGTTGCTAGTGGGAAATCTAATAACTTGGTTTTGAGACAAAATTAGAAGTCTAGTATTCTAATTCCATTTTGCCACTTTTGAAACAACCTTTTTTTTTTGGTCAAATTTGGATTATGAAAAATCCAAATGTCATTTATGATATAAAAAGTTTCTCATCACATTTGTCCCCTCTTCCTATTACACTTTAGCTATTATTAGTAAAATGCCTTTTATTTTTTACTCTTCATTTTTCCCTTGCAACATCCATGCTTATAATCAACCATGCTTATGTTGATTCCATGTAGCTGATTATAAGCATGCCTTTAATCCATTTTAGTGACTTTAATGAATTTGGATTATTCGATGTTTGATTTGGTTCACAATTCATGCCTCTTTTTAATTTTCTATCTTTTGTCTTTGTTTTAGGTGTTTGTATTCTTTATAATAGTAATTATAAGGCTTGAATTCTCATGTTAAGAATGGTCTCCCTCTTGAGAGGGTTTAATGCTAGCACTTGACAAGTTTCTCAGTAACAATTTTTTGGATAATTAATAGGTATGTAGACTAGCCAGTTTCCCTAATATTTTAGTCTTTCTAGTGTGAACTTGGATTTGAGAAGTTAAATCTCAATAATTTTTAGAGATTGAATCTTTTTAGGATAGTTTATCTTTGATGATGATGTTTTTCCAAATCAAAGATATAATTTGAATAATAGATGAATTACATAACTCTACAAAAAATGTATCATCTAATTTAGAGGGAAGAATTTATCAAGCCAGTTGGTTGTTTTCATTTTAATAGTCATTTTAAGATGTAACTGTGGAAACTTGTCAAACTATTAACTATTAAATACCTTAGACTCTTAGAGATGCATATGGTTTCACCCAATTGACTCTCATAAGAAAGGTTATTGTGTAATGTGCATGCTTTTGTGATAAGTAGCATATTACTATTGCTTAAGAGGTTACCTTAGTTTTCCTCTTAGATCTTAATATGACTAGTTATCTAATTTTATTTTGTTGTTATGATATTCCTTACCTCACTGAATCTTCTTGGCTCTACCAACCTCAATCTTAACCTTTCCCTATTATATCTTGATGTAGAAGTCTTGAAAAAGTAAGACAAATAGGATGGATTCTAGTTTGTATATATTTGTATTTGTATTTTTTTTGTTTTTAAATTTTATTAATTTTTTCCTTAATATTATGAGACAAAAAAATTAGGGAAAAATAAAATTAAAATATACATGATTCTTTTAAAATTATATAAAATGAGATCTCAATTGAAATAAATAGTGTGGTAGAGTGCATAGTATAGCTAAACAAAAATGAGTGTTGTTGAAACTTGACAATAATAGAGCATAAAATAAAGTGTTTGGCATATTCTATTTTCTAATTAATGAGATAAATGCACACATGCTTTTATTTTTATTTAACTATTATGCACTCTACCACACAATTAGATTTGTCAGATGAGTAAGCAAGAAGAAAGTCTTTCCTAAAGACACCACCAATACAAGACACATAAAATCAAATGATTACAACACAAGAGACTACAAGATTATGTGATTTTTTGGTGGAACTTCTATTCCCAAGGGCCCCACTTGGTTAGTTTCCCTTATAGTTAATTATTAAGAGTTCTAGACTTGGTAAGTTTGCTATGTCAAAACTTCTAGTCTGGTCAATATGAGACCATTGTCATCGAATTTTCTTCTCACCTTAAAGTTTAGGTTAGATAGTCAAAGGAGTGGATATTGAGCTTCCTTGCTAACTCTGTAAAATTTTGTGTTATGACAATGACCTCTTGAGTATAGGTCTCTAGAATAGCTTGTAGGACTTCATTTTAAACCTTTTACAGTGGATGTGCTTTATATTTTGTATGCATGTTAGTCATTGCCTTATATAGTGGCTTGTGGATTGTCTTGACATAATTTAATATATGTTTAGTAAAAAATTGAATAGGGATAACATACATGATTGCATTGCACTAAGCATGTTGATTTCTATAGTTTCTAATCTATTAGTAACAAGAATCCTATACTAGCATTGGATTACCAAGTATTGGTATAACTCATATTCCGAAGGGTCCCACTAGCCATTCTAGATAGTGAGACACTAATGATCAAGATTCATTACCATTACTCAGAATCCTAAAGTGATATAGAACTACTTATACACCTAAGTAGATAGAGTCTAGTCAGAGAATCGGGTATTAAGCTTCCTTAGAAAATCTTCACAAAACTATTAGTAGAGAAAAAGTTCATTCGATTGTGGAAATTGGTCAAGCTTCTTGAATCTATCATTAGAAATTCAAATAAATGATTCATTCCACATAAACTTGTTAGGAGGATAAATGTAGAAATTCGTACTACAAAATAAAATATGCTAAGTGGCTTGCAAGTGATTGATGATTGTATATTTGTTTAGCTAAAAAAATTCCTAGACATATAGTTTCATGAAATTAATCAAAAGTTATAAATAATGTCCCCATATATTTGATGAAAATGAGAACGAAAATTAATCAAAATTATGATAAGTTAAACACATATATTAAAAGGGAAAATGTAATTTTTTATCATACAACAATCTCTTTGCAGTTAGAACTTAGAACCATAATTTTTAACACTCTTAATTGTCAAGACCACCTACATTTTAAAACAATAGTCTAATTTTTTTTTTTTTTTAATGAAGCTTGGTACCCGACTCTCTAATTTTGACTAAGCTAGACTTTGAGTTCTACTTGAAAAATGGTACATAAGCTTGTTAGGAGGATACCTGATTCTAATGATTAACTTTAGACACTACCTAATTAGCTTTTTCTCTCTAAATTTGAGGTCTATTGATTAACTAAAACTTCAAGTAAGCTTGTTAGGAGGATACATGACTCTTGTAATGCCCTGCCAAGGGACCCAAAAGAAATAACCTAAAGTTTTACTAAGTTTTTCAACATTTTTTTTTTAAAGTAAGAAAGAACAACATAGACATCAAACACCTAGTAGCATAAGAAATAACATACAATCAACTAAAGCATACATAACAGCTTACATTTCTTAAGGATCCCAAGACGTTGAATATGAAAGGCTCAAAAGAATATACATATGTAGAAATAAAAATACATCATTCTCCTCAAATCCATGATACAAAGTACAGTAAAATAAATGAAACCATATACCATACATGATACATCCATCCATCATAAAAGATATAAACATCCATCATAAAACACAACTAAGTGTGTAGTTCCTCCCACCGTCAATAGCATCATAAGACCATCATGGGTCCTAGCCATCTCCTATGCATAACATCCCAAGTCACCGATAAGATTGTCAATACTAAACCTGATGCTAATACGCAACCACTCAAATATTGCGAGAGAATTCTTTTCTATCCACAAATCTCTCTCTGAAACTTTCCCAGAAATTCTCTTCCAAAATTCCCTTCCAATTTTGCTCCCAAAATTCCTTTTTTTTTTTTTGAAAATGAACCCTCAATTGGTGATAAGGAGTTCTCTCCTCAAATCGAGGCACTAATTGTGCTTTCACCTGAGATGACTGCTCGCCCACAAAACTCAAACTCCAAATTAACTTTTATTAATCTTTCCTTTATCTTGCATTAATCTTTTTCATGCACATTAAAAGAATTATTAAATAACTTTATTAAAATATCCACTTGACTTTGCTTTAATTAATTTATTAACTTTAATCCCATGCACACTTCATGCTATTATTATTTCATTATTAAATTCACATGTTTTATCTTTTTAATTAATTTCTTTTATTTTCAACTCATGTACGCATCATGCGATCTAGAATCTTTTTAAATAATTTAATATCTTTTTCACTTTTAAATTTATTTTTGAACATCAAATTTGATAACTATTTATTAACTTAAATAATAATAATATTTAGCATTTATTAAAAATGAACTCTAAATATATTATTTTAAATTAAATAAATATTATCACGTTCCCAATTTAAACTTATAAATTTATCCTCAAATTTAATTCTTTTATTTAATTAATTTATTAATTAAATAAATATTAAAATATCATAATAATTTTCCATTAAATTAAATCATTAATTTAATCTTTTAATTAGACTTAATTAATAGAAACTTCACCAAAGACTCATAAAACAACATATGAAAACCCATCATAGAAAAACACATACAAAATCAAATTAAAGGGTTATAATCATGAATTAATGTCATCTAATGCATTCAGAGGGTACATGACTCAGATACTTGTCCTAATTTTCAATTATGACAAATGGCTTAAAGGTTTAGGATTTGGACTTAAGAACTTATCTCCCCTCTCTTACTATTGAGATAATGTGATAGGGTATGCTCATCCTAGCAATTCAAGGAAGTCGATACCCAGTACCTGTAGCCTACATAAAATCCACACATGTACAAATATAATATTCTAAGTTAAACATGCAATGGAAGGAAGTGGTGCATCATGTAGATCCTAACTAGCAGGTGACTATGACTCCCTTCCTTAACCATATCAGAAATGCCACACATAAAGAAAAGAAACACACACACCATACACATGAAAGTATGGGGGAAATATCCATAAGAAAACACATATGATAATAAACCATCTAACTAATCATAATTAATAACTGAAAGCACTGTAATAATCATCATGCATACATGAAATATAGTGTACCAAATAATCTCAACATATAATCAACTGAATCTAAAACAATAATTGATAATCTCTAAACAATGCTACTGATAATCAAGCATAAAATTGGCCTAGAAGAGTTCAACAATGATAGCAAAAATGTGAACTAGGGGCAAGCACTACAATTCTCTTACTAGACTCTATCTAGTTAGTTGTATGGTTGGTTCTCTAAGTGCACAAATCCTAGATGAGATCTAATTTTGTTTTAAACTTGTGGTTGTCTTGGCATCTAAGGTTTCTAAACTTGGTTAATTGAACTCTTATAGTTAATTAATAAGAGTTTTAAACTTGGTTTATTTTAAACAAAGGATGTAAAATTCACAAATATCCTAGATGACATTCAACTTTTTTAAATCTTGTAGTTGGTCCTGGCAATTTAGTATTTATATCCATTTAACTAAAATCATACAAATATTGATATGCCCTATCAATTTTAAGACTTGAAACTTGATTAATTTCCTTTGTATAAGTTTCTAGGCTAATTGACAATAGAAGCCATTATCACCAAATTCATGTCTCAACTTAAATTGTAGTTTGGATAGAGTCAATGAATTAGATATTAATAGGTATCAAGCTTTCTTAGCAACTTTGCAAGATTCTCTATGATGGAAATGCACTCTTGAGTATAGGTGTCTTGAAAGGCTAGTAGGATCCTTGGAAATAGAAGCTCCACAAAAACCCCACCTAAGATTGCAGTCTCTCATGCTGCAATCATTTAAAGAACTTGTATTGATAGGACATATCAATATGATGTCATGATAAATGGCTGTAAAGATTGATTTCATGAAAAATCAGCCATAATTTTGTTAATTGTGAGGACCACATGTTTAATATGCTTATATTTATTAACAAAAATATTTCTATCATCCTTAGCTGAGTAGAAGTTCCACAAAAAAAAAGGCATAAGTTTGTGGTCTCATGTGCTTGCAATCATTTGATAAATTCATATTGATACAACATATCAATATGATCTTATGCTAGGTGGATGTAAAAATTATTTTCATGAAAACTTAGCTACTATTTGTGAATTTTCATGAACACCTGCAAGTTTAAAAATAATTGAATGTCGTCTATAAGATACATGTCAACTTAATATTGCTAGTTTAGTGCTAACCAAGTATAAAACTTGAAGTTACTACATTATCTCTAGCAACCTTTAAAGTCTAGTTCAATTTTGTACAAAGTCATTTCTCTATCTAATTCTCCCCAAAGTTTCCCACAAAGCAATAGATTGCTACAAATTCTATCCTTGGAACACGTGCATAATTTGGAGTGAATATTGAAGAATTTCAAAGGCTGAATCCAATGTGTTTTCAATTTTTTTGACTTTTTGAAAGTGTTTTTTGCCTAATTTTGTCTATTTGAACCTCCAAACCCTAAAAGTGACCACTAAAAAGACCAAAAAGGATGGTCATTTATGTATTTTTCAATGAAAATGAAAACTTTAATATAGAGGAAATCCAATACGATAATAGGTGAAATCCAAATTCATGATTATAGAGGAATTTCTTTTAAAAAGAAATGATGCCTTTGAATTCAGGGCTTAGAATTTGAATATCATATTTTGATCTAGCCCGGTTAGAAATCCTCTAAGGAATACAAAATCAAAGCCCAAAGATAAAAACTCATAACTTCATTTAGCACAACACAAAAATAACAAAATTAAGAAAACAAAGCAATAATCACAAAGGCTTAGCCCAATCTCATGCCACAATAAAAAAGTAGCAAGATTTCTTCCTATGTTATTAGACCATTATCTCAGTGGTTCTATCCTTAGAGTTCACAATGAAAGAGAATTTTCTAGAGTTGCTGTCAACATAATGATCGATGTCGTAGCAATTGAACAACATCAACAAAAATTTGGTGTAGAGAAAAAGAAGAAGTTGGGGGAATAGAGAGGACCTTGTGGCCAAAAGGAATTGTACCAAAAAGTTAGAAGTAATAAAATAAGAGTTACATCTAAAGTTTGACGTTACTTAGCAATGAAAGTTTGACTCTAATTTGTAGTAGAAGCTTGATCATGCAATATGTAGCACATCATCAAGGTTTCATTTTCATGGGTTTCATCTTTGTTAGTAGCCTATGAGGAGGAATGAGAAAAAGAATCAAAAGTATAAGCTATCAAATGATCATTACTTACAACCCTCCACCAAGTAGCAGCACAATTTCAATGCAGGAAAGTGTAATTGATAGTCATGTGCTCAGTAGATGAGTGACGTCAAAAAAAAAAGGAAGACCCTCATAATCTAGTGTTAGATTTCATGGCCTTACCCCAACTATAAGAACAAGATCCCCCATAAGTGGGTGACAAACATCCGTATTGATCAAGATCCAAGAAAAAGTAGATTGACCCATAGTATTCATAGATTTATCCACCTTCAAGAAATATCCAAGAGAGTTCCCAACAACATTAAAATAAGATATCTTGTATAAATGGAGTGGGTGATTTGGGATGCAAACCCAAAGTAGGGATGCATAAGGAAGTTGTCAAGTGAGTAGAGCAAAGGAACCCCCAAGTCTAGGGATAACATCTAGAATTTTGTAAGAAGTTTTACTCATAGATGACAACAACCCAATATACACACTCTTGGGCCCTTATACAAACCTACATCCAACATAGCACCAACTAGATGACATCAGTAGAAGAAGGAACATTAGTAGTGAACATAGGAGAACCAATTAGATGACAACCATTATTATTGAAACTAGCAACATGAAAACCTAATAGTTGGAAGGGCAAGGGTCCAACCCCAACCATACAAGCAACAATCTAACATTATGGCCCCCAAAATCTCTAGTGGCTAGAGAAGCAACTTGTGAAATTGATGACCCAACTCCATAACTCCTCCCTTGACAACTAAAGAATAACAAAAATTGGGATTTAAAAAAGCCACCTCCATGCAAAGTAGGGTATAAAGGGAATTTTTCTAATGAGTAGAATATAAGAGTCCCTAAGACCAAAGCCAACACACATAACTCCATAAGAAGTTTTACCTATATATGACAACAACCCAATTTCAAGGCCCTAGACACACCCACATTAAACATAGCACAAATAATTTCAAAATAAAGTACATTGGTGATGAAAAGAAAGATGGGCCTATCCAAATTTATATGACAAAATACTTAACAATGTGTTTTCCCACAAGTTTCCCAACACAACCTTAAGGCTTAGGTTTCCCAAATCAAGTACTTGATCTCTCCAACAACTTCTTAGGAATATAAGGGATTTAAATCCCCTAATCCAACCAAAATAACCAATTACCAAGTTTCAAGTGCCTATCCTTAAGGAAAAACCAAACAACTCTGCCTACAAGGCCTACAAGCTCCAATTCACTCTCAAATGTTGTCCTCTTGCATTTTTCTCCAAATTTTCCTAAAATATGAGATAAATAAATTCAATACTAGGATACCCATGTGGATTCTCTACAAGATATTAAAATATTAGGTGGGTTGTTTTGGACCATGTCTCTTTTGTTACACTATGGACATTTTTCAAGCATAAAATCCCCTCATTTACAAAGGAACTATAAGGAATACTTATCACAAAAACCTATAAGTTGGTAAAATATCTTAAAGTTATCCCAAACTAAGGATTCTACAGTTATTTTGAACCCAAAAACTCTCCATATATGTTTTATATGAAACCCTCACCAAATTGAGCCAAAAGCTAGGGCCTCTTCAAATCTGACTGAGAAATCACTTCCAAAATCAAATGAAAGTTATTACACTATCCATTAAACATATATTAACTACTCTAATCATTAAAAAAATTAATTTCCAATGGATAGATCTCTTACTGTTGTTCCTTAGCCATGAAATTAGTGTCTTTTCAACCATGAAATGGTGATCACAAGTTAGTACTTTGTCTTTATCTTCACATTAATCCATTCTAATTATATTGTACATGTTATATCATGATCATCTCATAGGAATCAGGGTCTACAGCTATGAGTTGATCATTATCTTTAGTAAGAAATCAAAACTAGTTAAAGAAGTCAATTAAAAACCCTTTATTCTATCACAAAATTATGAGAAAATGAGGCAATTTGGATCTCAGTACATGTAATAAGGATAAAAAAATGAATCTATATTCTCCTAATATCATCTAGAATATAAGGAATAAAAACTAAGTTACAAAACCATGAGAAATTTGTAGAACAGTGCAAGTTTTATTTCTTTTCCATGAATAGTACTCTATATAATTGCTTCAAATCCATACACAACTATAGGTAACATGTCATGATCATAATATATAACATGTAAAATAATCTCCCCAACTAACTCAATTAAGTTTGGACTTGTTACAAATATGTGCAAGCCATTCAAACTAGTTTCCCTCCAAAAAGTAACTAATCATTTTAATTTGAAAATTAAAATTTACAACTCTTATTTCTCCCTTCTAATTAACTCAAAAGACATCAAAATTTTGGATAATATTTATGTAGGACCTAACTAAATATTATAATATATATTTAACCTATTTTGAATCTATTTGGAACTATTGGTCCTCTATTACATCCAAGTTTTCTCAAGCCTTTATCAGGACCTTGAGGAATTTTGCATACATCTTATAAGTTTGATTATTATATATAGCCATGATTGGCTCTAAAACCTTCCAATTGACCTTTACATATTTCTTCTTCTCATCGTCCATTCAAGGAGTCTTCATCATACCTTTGTATTTGGGGGGTACCCCTACTCCAATTGGCAATAGAAACATGATTACCATCAAAATGATAACCATTGTCACTGTAATGACAAACAAACTTGATAGTTAGAAGGACAAAGCCCTAACCCAAATCACATAAAAAATCCTTTAGCACAAGGGTAGGGCTTAATGTCATTTGAGACTTATGGTCTCCAAGACTTTGTTACTCAATGGTGCAAATCTAAAAGAGAGCGCTAATAACTTGCAAATCTACCAATCAACCCATGCCAATGGTAGAATTTCACATTGTCCTCCACCTCAAAGCCATGAACCACAAGAAGATTGTAATGTTTTGGAGTACCTTGAGTTTACATGAGTGGCATACAATTAGAAAATAATGAATGATAAAGAGAATGGAGCTTGAAAAAATGCAAGGCCAAGTTATTGTTATTACCAAAGCTAATCTAAGGTGTCTTGGAATGTCCCATCTATTTTCATGGTGTGAGCACAGTAACCTAACAAAAAGAAAGCTACCCTATGCAACTTGAAACATTTAGTGAGCTTTTCCTGGTATTAGATTGCTGGGAAATCCAGACAACTTGGCCAAAGTTCCTAAAGGAGAAGACGCCTATCGACTTAATTATATAATTTCAAGACAAACAAATTTAATGGTGTACAATTTTTTTCAAACTAATTAGTGGAAATTTTTATATTGAAAGAATTAAAATTAAGGAAAATTTCTTATTAATTAAATAAAAATAATCATAGTTAATTCATTAATGACATTTTATTTTTATATAAAGTGGATTTCATTTTAAGTATATTTTAGATTTGACATTTTTTAGTATTTTTAAGTTAGTGTGACTAATTTTTTATTTTATTTTTAGTTTTCATATTTTCATTTAAAAAATATAATAATAGAAAAAGAATTATATATATATATATATATATATATATATAGAGAGAGAGAGAGAGAGAGAGAGAGAGAGGCCCTAGATACATTATAGAACTCAAGTAATTTAATTATTTTTTTTGTGACACTATAATCATTTGCTTTTGGTCTCCATCTTTAAGATGATGCTTTATCGATGTCCTTACATATTTCCTACAACTTGAAATGGCTAAGATCGAATTGTTCCATACTGGGAGAGATAGATAAACATTCATCATAAGATTATTTTAAAGTATATTCTATTTGAGAAAATTTCTTTAGTGATGCCTAAAATTTACAATTTTAAAATTATCATAAATTTTAATTTGAGAACTTAAATAATCACAATGTTATTAACTTATTAAGTGATTTTTTAACAAAAGAACATACATAAGCCTATGATTTATTATGTTATTATCTTTTAGACTAGAGTTTAGATTAAGTTATCAATTATTATTTGATTTAATGTTAATGTGTTTTCCATCAACTCCTTTATTAGCTAAACCATTCGCTTCTTTGTTTTCTTCCCTATATATATGTTTTATAATAATGTTTTCAAAATCATCGGCTATAGCGATGACGTATTCAAGTTTAGAATTTAGAATCCAATTTGGAGTTTCCCTTTTTCTCAATGCATTTAAAATGATTTGTGAATCTCTTTAATCACTAATTTTTTAATACCCAAATCTCCACATAATAATAACCCTTAAATCAAAGCCTCTAATTATGTTAGGCTATCAGAAATTACACCTGAAGGTCTGGCCCTTTTAGATAGGCATACTCCTTTATCTAAAAAAATGGTACAACCTAAGCCAACTAAACTAAGGTTACCCCTAGACACCCCATCAAAATTTAATTTGGTCCATCTTAGATATTAGATAGAATAATTTGGTCCAATTTCATTAGCATACATGAATTTTTATTTCATTGTACTGATTGTATTAATACTTGGATTATAATAATACCATAAAAAATAGAGCTATTTGTAACAAAACCACTTTGTTTATTTAGAAATAAGTTTAGGAAGAAACTTGTTAAGTCAATTGGCTAAGGTTTTAGAAAAAAAATTGTAAATTTACTATTGCATAAAGTTGTAGGTCTAAAGTCTCTTAGCTCCTGGTAATCATATTTCTTTGAAATTAAAGATAAGAAAATATTATTATTTTTTGTCAAAACAATCCAAAATTCATAGTTGCTTCAATAGTCTTTCAAAGACCCTTTCCTATTATTTATCAACATTTAAAAAAAAAGGAAACATAATCGCCATCTGGTGTTGGAGATTTGTCTGGGTTAAGCTGAAATATAACCTCTTTGATTTCCTCTTTGGTAATCTTTTTGTTTAGAATATCGTAATAATATTTAACAAATGTTTCTGCTATGTCTTTAGGTTGATCTATTATCCTACTTAGATCATCCTTAATTTGATAATTCTATTAATATTTCTTCTATTAATAGTACTATTATGAATTTTTTTTTTTTGTATTTCTATCCCCTTCTCATAATCAATTTTCTCTAGTTCTTTTTCCAATTTTTTTTCTTTCTTTTGCTAAGATAGCTTCTTGTTTTGCTAAAATATATTTTTCTTTATTATATTTAGTATTGTTCATTCCCTCCTTAATCATTTCTTCCTTTAACTCATTTTTTTAAGCTCTACTTCATTCTCAATTTTCTCTTTAAATATATCATTAAAGTGATCCTTGTGCCATTTCTTAATTTTATCTTTTAAGGAATTTAGTTTAGATACAAAACAAAACATTTTCAAGGATCATATTTAATCTTATGGTTAAATCTAAGTTTTTTTTACTATGGCTAAGGTTAGGGTTAGGATCGCGAATTATGATATTGTATTAAAAAAAACACCAACCTTATTTTCTTAAATATCTCTTCCACATAATGCTAGTTTTAGTACATAGAATAATCCATTTGAAAATACAAAAGGCACTTTACAATTTTAGTTTGAAATCTTGTCTAATGCAATCAAACAATTAATCATTTAATATGACCCAATTTCAAGTCATTGATCAAAAGTAGCATGATTATTTTTTATTTACCTAAATTCACAAATAATATTTTTTATAATATTTTTATAAAGATGTTACACATATTCAAGAGAGAAATATGTATTAAAAAGAACTAAATCAAAAATATCATATAAAATAGGACTTTACTCCTTTTAAGCACTAGATAGTACATTCCTTAGTTTCAACAATTTCAACTTTTTTTAAATGTATATTCTTTATAGTTTCAACGATATCAACTTTTTAAAGGTGAATAGTGTGTCAGTTGTTAAAAACATTTTGACATCTAATTGACTATCAAATTTGCTATTATATTCTCAAGCTTATAATTAGGAATGATGACAAGAGATCTTGGAGAGCTTGAGTCCCTACCTTATAAAGGGAAGGTAAAAGAATGCAAATGAAAATTTATATGACATATATATATATATATATATATATATATATATATATAGTCTAATGTAAATTATTATATAGACTACTTTATAATTATGTAATTTTTTTTACAACATATTTTATATTTTATATTTAATGTATAATATATTATAATATCTTTATATTAATATTATAATTAATGTACTAATTTATGATAATATTTATTTAAAATTGCAATACTAGTCTTACTTTTTATGTCAACATGTGTTACATTAATATTATATGGTTTATCTTTAAAAACACTATAGATTATTGAAATTTGTATTAACGTTACCTAAAAAGCAATCAAATAAAATAGAAATTGTAGATTCATAATAATAAGAAATTATATTGATGACCATGTCTAACCATGCTGATGTGAGATATAGAATATAAGAGTAAGTATGGAAGATTAAAGAATTATTAAATTTGTTCAATAAATAATAGTAATAAATTTATGTAACATGATTTGTATAGTTATTATAATTAAGTCGAGAGGCTTTCTACAATGGCAACAATCTTCAATGTAAACATTTTTCATTTTGAAAAAAGTTTGATGTTCATTTACATGTCATAAAAATAAAATAAAAATAGACTAAATATAATTATAATTAAAATCATGAAAATTATGGAATTAAAAATAAGGCAAATCAAGAGTCTTGAATCATCTCCTCACGTCTCTTAGACTCGCACAAATATGTGATGATGAAAATTATAGGATTATGAAAATAGAGGCCTCGAGAAAGATATTTCTCAACTTATTATATATATATATATATATATATATATATATATATATATATATATATATATATATATATATATATATATATATATATATATATATATATATATATATATATATATATAAGCTAGTATGATATCTAAACAAGTAAAAAATGAAAAAGATAAAGATGATTAGAATTTTAATATTTTGCTAGATTAATTATTATGTGTCAAGTTTTGAGTATATTGTCTCTTCTTCTAGTATGTTATAAAAGATTAAGATTATTTTTGTTAATTTAAGGATATAAGAAAATTTGTATTTTGAGAATTTGAAAATTAGTATTTTTTTAAATAAAGACTATATTATCTTTTTTTTCTTGTTAAGAAATAAGATTATTATTATTCATATTCCCTTTTTTTTTTAAAATAGTATTTAAATATTATAAATAATTTTGATAATAAATTATATAATCTATCTATGTTGCTTCTCTCACTTATTGTAGCTTAAAAGATTGCCAAAAAAAAAAAAAAAAAAACAAACAAACTTACTAAATTGCTTAAATCATCTTTTCCATTATAATAGTTAAACTCATTGGTTAACACCTTGTGGTTCAATATGTGAGGGCCACACATTTTAAAACTTCATAAACTTTCCCTAGCCCCCATTATCTCAAAGATCTCATTTTGTAAATATTTCTAGTATTTGACTTTTTTCTTGTAATATTTAATGAGGAATCAAGAAGAGTTAGATCAATCCACATAAAATGGGATAGTTTGCAATTTTAGAATCAGTTTTAGAATCATCTCTACATTTTAGTATTTGCTAAAGGCAATGAGTTTTCCTTAACTCCTTATTAAAAATAAATCATTCCCACCAATTACAATTTAGTATTTTTATTCTCTTATTTTTAAAAATATTCTTACGAAGTCTAGATGCTATTTTTTTAAAGTTAGATAATTATTAAAATGATTTATCATCTTATATGAATTTGTCGGAAATAATGCAATATTTTAGGACAAATAAATACATTATAATTATTTACTAATATTATTAATGGATGCTTAAAAAAACATTTTTATAATAAACTATAATGTATTAAACATTTTGTCTTTTAATTTTTTTTACTTAATACAAGAGTCGTTTTACTTATAATATCTAAATATTAACTTTCCTTTTAGAATTTAACCATTTTTATATGCATAATTGAAACATGAATAGATATCTTCCTATTAGAAAAAATGAAAAATTGTTTATTTATTATAAACTAATCTACCATATCATAGATAACTCCTCTTATTGACTTTTCAACTTTTATAACTATTTAATATAGGATCTTTATTTTCAACTTAAATAAATAATAATACATAAAATATATTTAAATACATTAAGAACATCATATTTTACTAGAAAATAATTTTATATTTTTAAAAACTAACAATATTTTACTAGAAAATGAGGATTATTAAAATATAAATATAAAATATAAAAAATTATCTAAATTGTACAATTTTCAAAATTTTATTTTATTAAAAAAATACATTATTTTTTCTACATATAGTAAATTTTTTAAATATAAATATTAAATAGACTATTTAATATCTTATATAAAAAATTTAAAATGCTTTAAATCATATTAAAATAATACTAAATTTAAACCAAAGAATAATTTTAGTTTTAAACATACTATTTTAATTAATTTAATAAATAAATATTTTTTACTATAGTTAAAATAATATATATAAATATATAATTAGTTATGTGGCAAATAGTAGCTATTATTTATTTTCCAACCGGCAGTTCCTTTTCTCAGATTTTTACTTTAAAAAACAATAAAAATCCAAGAAAATTATAGCAGACCAATTTTTAAAAGGATTATAGTTATAATAAATGAATTTAAAAATATCCACTTCAAAACTGTAGGAATAGTTTACTTAAAAAAAAAAAAAGAAAACAAAACATTAGTAATAAAGTAAAACATAAATTAGTTTTCTATGCACGTTAAATCATTAAAATATTAGAATGGCTAAAAAAACTAAAGACGGACAGAAAGGGGGAAAAAAACCTCATCTTCTGCCCTCTCATGGCCGTTGAGGAAAAAAACAATGCCCGTTGAGGAAATAGCAATGACCGTTTTAAAAAAACAATGGCCGTTGAGAAAAGCAGATTTCACCTCTTTATATAGCGATTTAGAAGTAGAACAGATTGTAAATCGTGTGTCTTCTATTTTCTTAATAGTTTTTTTTAGTGTTTGATTTGCTGTTTGCTTTTGGCGTGGCCATGCCTGACTGTTGATTTTGAATGTTAGATTGAACTGCATTTTTTTGGTATTTTGTGTGGTTTTTTCTGGTTGTTGATCATTTTTCAATCGGCATGGAGGTAGGCAGCAGCGAGAATTCTACTTTGTAGAGTGGATGATCGAAATGCAGTGAATAAGTAAGTTTTTCTGATCATACTTGTCAATATAACCTCTTTCATTCTTTATTTATTCAGATGAGGGTTAGGTCAATTACAGAATTCTTATTTAGAGAATGCTACATAGCCTCGAAACGCAGGTTATGGCGAAAGTAAAATAGACGTCAAATCGGGATCCTGTAAACACTTTTAACGAGATAAAATGTTTTCAATTTTTGGATTTCTTTGCTTGCAACACCCAAAATTGTTTTCAGTTGGGAATGGATATAATTGACTTCAATCAATTTGGGATGTTCGATGTTTTAATTTGGTTCATAATTCGTGCCTCCTTTTGATTTTCAGTGACTTCAATGAATTTGAGATGTTTGATGTTTAATATGGTTCATAATTCATGCCTGCTTTTGATTTTCCAACTTTTCTGTTTTAGGTGTTTGTATTCTCTGTACTACTAGTATTAGTAATTATAAGGCTTGAATTCTCATGCTAATCTTGATCTTTTGCAGACATCTATTGAGAAAGCTCGCATAAAAGAATGGTTGCCATCTGCAGACAGTTTAATGCTGGCTGTTGACAAGTTTCTCGCTCAGAATTCCATGGATAGCTAACAGGTATGTAGGCCAATTTCCTTGAATTTTGATTCTTTTAATTCTGGTGTGAGCCCTGTTTTGAGAAGTTGAGATACTCATGAACATTTAGTAAGTTTTAGAGGTTGAATCTCGTGAGAACAGTTTATCTTTGATGATAATGATGCTTTTCCAAATCAGAGATGTAATATCTTTAAACAGTAATTTGAATTATGGATGAATTACAGAACTCTAAGAAAAGTGTGTCATCTAATTTAGAGGGCAGAATTTATGAAGCCAGTTGATGGTTGTTTTCATTTTAATAGTTACTTTAAGATGTACCTGGAGAGACTCGTCATACTTTTTACTGTTCAATACTTCAAAGATATAGGCAAAGGATGCATATGGTTCCAACTAGTTGTCTGTTAGTGTTGTTTAAGAAGTTACCTTGGCTCTCTTACATCTTAATGTGAACAGTTATCTGATATAGGCAAAGGATGCATATGGTTCCACCTAGTTGTCTATTAGTGTTGCTTAAGAAGTTACCTTGGTTCTCTTACATCTTAATGTGAACAGTTAGTTGTCTATTAGTGTTGCTTAAGAAGTTACCTTGGTTCCCTTACATCTTAATGTGAACAGTTATCTGATTTTTTTGGGTTGTTGTGATATTTCTTACCTCACTGAATCTTCCTGGCACTGCCAACTTCAATTTGAACCTTTCCCTATTATATCTTAATGTAGAAGGCATAGATTCTAATTTGTAGATGTTTTTCTTTGTGTTCTTTTGTGTGTTTACATTTTATTAGTATTTTCCTTAATATTATGAAACAAAATAAATCAGGGGAAACGTTATTTAAAATATACATGATTCTTTTAAAGTTCTATTAAATGAAATCTCACTTGGAATAAAGAGTGTGGTAGAGTGCATAGTATAGCTGAACAGAAAATGAATATTGTTGAAACTTGACAATGATAGCACATACGATAAAGTATTTGGCCTATTCTCTTTTTATAATCAATGAGACAAATTCACACGTGCTTCTATCTTTATTTTAACAATTATGTACTGGACCGCACTATTTTATTATGATAGTTGATTTCAGTAAGACCCTTGGCAATTGACTTCTGAAAATACCCTTCATTTACTGTTAGATCTGTCACTTGTGTAAGCAAGAAGTAGGTCTTTCCTATAGAAACCACCAACACAAGATACTAAAATTCAAATGATTGCAGCACAGGAGACTACAAGCTTATGTGATTTTTTGGTCAAACTTCTATTCCCAAGGGCCCCACTTGGTTAGTTTTCCTAATATTTAATTATTAAGAGTTCTAGATTTGGTTAGATTCCTATGTCTAATTTTTCAGGCTGATCGATAAGAGAAACCATTATTGCCGAATATTCGTCTCCCCTTGAAGTCTAGTTTTGACAATGAGAGAATGAGGTAGCGAGCTTCCTTGCCAACTCTGAAGGATTTTGTGTGCTGACAGTGGCCTCTTCAGTATATGATGGCTTGCAGGATATTGATTTAAACCTTTTACAGAGAATGTGTCTTATGTTCTGTATGCCTGTTATTCATTGCCTTGTGTAATGAGATGTAGATTGTCTTGAGATAATTTCATGTGTGTTTAGTGAAAATTTGACCAGGGATAACAGACATGACTTCGTTTTAATGAGATAAAATGCCATCAAGTTTTGGATTTCTTTGCCTGCAACAATTAAAATTGTTTTCAGTTGGGAATGGATATAATCGACCATGATTATGTGGATACCCTGTAGCCGAAGCCAAATCCTTTTCAGTGACTTCAATGAATTTGGAATGTTTGATGTTTGATTTGGTTCATAATTCATGCCTCCTTTTGATTTTCTAACTTTTGTCTCTGTTTTAAGTGTTTGTATTCTCTGTAATAGTAATTATATAAGGCTTGAATTCTCATGTTAATCTTGATCTTTTGCAGAAAGGCAGCATGAAAGAATGGCTGCCCTCTTGAGACGATCTAATGCTGGCAGTTGACAAGTTTCTCACTGAGAATTCTGTGGATAGCAAGGTATGTAGATTGTACACTGGCCAATTTCCTAACTTTTGATTCTTTTAATTCTGGTGTGAGCTCTGTTTTGAGAAGTTGAGATACCCATGAACATTTAGTAAGTTTTAGAGATTGAATCTTGTTATGACAGTTTATCTTTGATGATAATGATGAATTCCCAAATCAGAGATATAATATCTTTTAAAAGTAATTTGAATTATGGATGAATTACAAAGCTCTACAAAAAGCGTATCATCTAATTTAGAGGGCAGAATTTATCAAGCCAGTTGATGGCTATTTTCACTTTAAGATTTATGTCTCCACCCAGTTGCCTCTCTAGAAGAAAGGTTATTCTGTAGCATATTACTATAGGCTGGGTAGATTGAATTCTGCTATGCCCCAAAGAGACTTTCTCAGAAAATAATTTAGAAGAGATTCAAATGTAATGTTGCAGTCATTTATGATCAAATTTGTGGAGGTAAATATGTCAATCCAATCAGTATTGGGGCTGTCTTCCAGTGCTGTAATTTTAAGGAAATCATTCCGACATCCATACAATCTTCAAAAGTCATGTGAAAGAGAGGGTTGTTCACAATTGATAGTTTGCTTATTACCAACCCTTTGCAGTCATAGGATTGAATAGCCTGCGTGCACATTTATGTTAAAATCAAAGTTCCTAAAAATACCCTTAACATAAATTATACTCTACTACCAAAACAGGTGATATATAAGTCAACATTTACCGTTGGTCTATTAGTGTCTTTACAATATGCCTTCTTTGAAAAAGGCCAGAGTACAAGGAATTAGTTACAATAAGACCCAACAATTGTTGAACAAGTTGAAGCATTTCAAAGACCGTTAACAAAACTTAAAGAAAAATTGAATCTAAATATATTTCAAGGACCTCACTTGAGATTATAAAATTGTATATCGACCAATAGCTCTTACACACTTACATGAATAGTTTTTGTCTGGCATTGAAGAAGTCACCATGCTTCCTCTTGTCCATTAGTAGTACCACTTCTAGTCAGAGTAAAATATTGAAGTTGATGAAAATAAAACCATGTCAATTTATTGTTCCAATTCGCTGGGTCTAGAGGTGCAACTATGGTTCCCTTCACTTGCAAAGTATAGTAATCGGACTTCATTAAACTGTAAATTTAAATGTTATAAAAAATTGATTCCAAGAAAATGTGTTTGTTTCCATGATAAGCAGCATATTACTGTTCTTTAAGAAGTTATCTTACTTTTTCTCTTACATCTTAATGTGACCAACTTATCTGATTTTTTTGGTTGTTATGATATTCCTTAATTGAAACTCAATCTGAACCTTTTCATATTACATCTCAATGTAGAGGTTATGAAACAGTATGAGCAAATAGAATAGATGCTAATTTCTATATGTTTTTCTTTGTATTCTTTTGTTTTTTAAAATTTAATTATTATTTTCCTTACTATTATAAGACAAAACAAATCAGCGGGGAACATAGGAGGTGGTCCTTAATCGCAGATTACATGTGGGTATCACTTGTGCTTCTCATTGTTTTGCAGCTTTGCTCATGGTCCTCTGCAAAGAATCAAGGGTGAGAGGGTTTGAATGAATACATTATAGGTATTTATTGGTTTTTTGAGGGAGTTTGAATGAAGAGTGAGATTTGCAATTTGACTGGATTTCTAACAGATCAGTTTGTTTTTCATTAAATTCTCTATTAGATTTTTTATGTCCATTTGGTGTATGATCTTGAATTTTTTAATTCACATTTTTTTTTTTGAATCCACGTGCTAAGACATCATTTCATCATTTCAAATTATTAAAATATCTGGAAGAAAATTTAAAGGAAAATATTAATGCTTATATCAGAATGCTAATATTTAGATGGTAATTTATATTCCCTAGCACACAGGCACCTAGCTAAGTCATCCCCTGCTCCTGCTGCTTCAAATTGTTCTCTATACTAGTGACAAGTGATTTGAAGATAATATTCCCTAGTTCCACTTGTCTGATTAATTACGTCTTTCTCTACATCTTCTTGTTGATCTGCTTTAGTATGTAAAAAACAATTGATCTCCCACGAATAGCAGTCATGCGGTTCCTCTATAAATGCAATTATACTGATACAAGAATGCTATTTATTTAGACCACTTTTAAATTTTTTTATAAAATTGTATGTGAAGATTATAATATAATTTCGATATTAACTTTCTTTCTTTACAGTTGTGGTTTTTGCATAATTAGTTTAGGCTTTATAAGTAGGAGACTAGTTTTTGCCCTGTATATACTATTACTATTTTTTTCAAAAATATAAAACATTATCAAATGTTAAATGTGTATCACTATTATTATTAAAATACATATTTTCCACACTTAAATGCTATTTTTTTTATTAGTTATTACTATTTTTGCTAGTGGGTTAAACATTTTTAAAAATCCATTGAAATTCTTTTATTGCTATGTGAAAGGAAAGTGGCTTAAATTAAGGACAAGCATTTAATTTGGCCTTAATGGTTGCATTATATTCATTATATTCATGAAACTTCCGCCATATATGCATTTTATTGTGGATTGCATTTCATGCCCAACTCAGTGATTAAAAGTTATTATTTTTATAAGTTTAAATTTATTATATTCAAATTTAATTATAAAATGTATAGTTAAATATTTTTTCATGATTTGATTGGGTGAATCATTTTGAGTCTTATATGCGCATGATTGAAGTTAGATATTTTTAATATTTTTATTTGTGAATAAGTTAATTTAGATGTTTATACTTTCAATATTCTATTTTTAAAAATTAATTATTTTCATTCAACTAAAATAAAAAATATTATCTATACTTATATTATATAATATTTTAAGAAACATTATTGTATATTATTATTATTAAAATATTTTTTATTTTCATATTATAATTTATTTATAATAGTATATATGATATATATGAATAGAATTTAACTATATAAGATTTGTGTTGATTAAAATATTTTATATATTATAATAAATTTATTATTTTAACATTAGATTTATACTAAAAACTATTAAAACTTAAGGCAAGTACTAAGTCATTATATGACACTTGTTTTATATTTCATACTTGTTTTAGTGGTTTAAACATTTTTGAAAATTTATTGAAATTCTTTTATTGCTATGTGAAAGGAAAATGGCTTAAATAAAGGACCGGCATTTATTTTGGCCTTCGTGGTTGCATTATATATGCATTTTATTGAGTAGCAATATATGCATTTTATTGTGCATTGCATTTCATGCTTATTAAAACTTATTGTTTTTATGAGTTTAAATTTATCATTTTCAAATTTAATTATAAAATGCATAGTTAGATGCAAGTTTTTTCACTACATAATTTCTATTAAGTATTTTTTGATAATTTGATTGGGTGAATTGTTTTGAGTCTTATATGTGCATGATTGAAGTTAAATATTTTTATTTGTGAATAAGTTAGTTTAGATGTTTATACGTTCAATATTCTAATTTTTAGAATTAATTTATTTCATTCAACTAAAATATTTTTAAAAATTAGCTATACTTATATTATATAATATTTTAAGAAACACTATTATATATTATTATTAAAATATTTTTTATTTTCATATTATAATTTATTTATAATAGTATATATGATATATATGAATAGAATTTAACTATATAAGATTTGTGTTGATTTAAATATTTAATATACTATGATAAATTTATTATTTTAACATTAGATTTATAATAAAAATTATTAAAACTAAGGTAAGTACTAAGCCATTATATGCACTTGTTTTATATTTCATACTTGCTTTCTAGGATACTAACAAAGCTTTGGTATTTTTTTGGGTTGGGTTAGAGATAAGTAAAACCAATGAAAACAATAAATACTTGTCCTTCCTAACTTCAAATTACATTAATTCTAACTAATAATAATTAATGTAATTGAAGTACTATAGTCAAGAACAGAAAAAAAAGAGTTCATTACTAAATAGAAAACAAATGATATAGTCAAGAACAGAAAAAAAAGAGTTCATTACTAAATAGAAAACAAATGATATAATGAGAATTTGTCTTGCTAGTCTCAATTTATATTAAAGTTTGAAATAGACAATTATTATAATCAAAGCAGTACAATCAGGAATGAAAAAGAGTAGGAAAAAAAAATTGACAATTTCTCGTCCAAATCTCAGATTGGACCAAATTTATTTCACATTGATCATGACTGCTATGATTGAAGCTCTATAGCCTTGAAAGATTCCATCACCAAAATGAAAAAGAACCAAGTCAATAACAAATTGTCCTCCGATTTGTATTTGACTAGAAGTTTTAGCTGGATGGCTCTTATAGATCTACTCCTTCTATCATCTGAGCATAAGCTGGAAAACAGAAAAGTTGTCACATTAAGTCAAATGATTTCATACCATGACACCTACGAACAAAATGCAAAGAATAGTATCAGAATGGTCCTGGCATGTGAGAAATAGAGATATGAATCAAAGATTATGGTAATCTCTTACTTAATCTGATAGAGTAAACTCTATACAAATAGAACAAGAAGACACAAAGATTTCTCTTTTTACCATTCAGATTTCTTGTTCTAGATACATTGTCCAAATCCATTTTAGATCATTACTAGTGTGCAGAACTATTGATATACTTTTATCATGAAGGCTCAGTTTATCTCTAAAATCTCAGTAGAATTTATCCATGATACTATGTTTGACTGATTCATTCAACAGATATCTGTTCTAGTGTGACCGCTTGCTCAAGAAGCATTGGATGACAGAACAAAATAAACATATTCAATAGATAAAAATCCAAATCCAAATCCATTCTTCCTTAAGGAATATGTAAACTATCTTATATGCAACAAATCATAATGAAGATTTTTTAATGACAACTTGCATATACATTTCCAAAATGATTGGCCCAAAACCAACTATATATTGCAGTTAAATTACTTTTGTCATTTAAATAAAAATGCTACTAAATATCGACTCTAAAGCTGAGGACAACTCAAAAGGTGAACTGTTACATAGAAGCATGTGAGTCACTTCACAAAATGGTGGTTTGTCTTGCTAATGTCATAAGACATTGTAGGATAAAGGGAAGCTGCATGCAGATGCTCAATATTGTAGTGTCCCAATATATTCTGAGTAAGAAGGAAGCTGCGTTCAGATGCCCAATCAATTGGATGCAATAAGTAAAGGTATGAACAGAGGTGACTGCACTACAAGTAAGGTTGATATCAACAAGAGTTGAGGTAAATATGGACTTGGTGTGGAAGATAAAATACATGGGAAATTGTTAGGGAGAAAAAGTAATGAAGTTAACATTGTTGCAGAAAGTACATCTGATAAATTTCTATTTACATCTGAACAAACCATTGTTCACATGGAATTTCAATTGCCTGCTTTACACTCTGTAGAGTTGCTATCATCTTAGTTGTGTTCCTCTACATCTACATATACAATGTGTGGTTCAGTGCAATTAAAGTGGTGCACAAAAAGGCCTATGCTTGCCAACATAATAGCAATTGTAGTTCCCGTCAGCAATTCAGTCACTTTTTATCAATGTGTTACGTTTGGTGCATTCAGCTTTGGTTTTCGATTGGAAAAAAAATGTTTAAGTTATGACTTTTATATTTTGGATTGTTAATGTCATGATTATGGGTGTTCATTCCAAGGATCTTTTAAGGTGTTTTGGTGCCAGTTGAACTCAATATAGATTATGATCGATGTTGTTGTAGTTACATTAAGCAAAGGAGATGAAAGCTCCTTAGATTTACACACATAATGTTTTTAAGAAAACACCCAATTATTTTGCATTCTTTGGCATACAAGCATTCTCTTCACAAATTCAGCAACTAGGTTAATGCAAGATGTGAACATTTATTCTACACATTTATCTTGAAAAGCAGTACAGTTTACGTAATATGTGTCAATTTTCAACTTGTGTTAACAGGCAATGATGTGGAAGGCTAAAAACCTCCTGATAGAACTGTATATTGTAGTTAAATTAAATCTGTTGTCAAAATTTATATATTCGGGACCCTGTATGTCACAATTAAATTTTTCATCGAGGTGGAGTTCGTTGCTTAAAGAAATCTTCATGAAAGGCTCCAAAAAAAATGTAATAATTTCAAGAAACTAATGGATCCTTTCACAAAGCTTTTGGGAAAAATTAATGTGCTTCTGAAGTGTGTTTTTGGATGACTAGGAGTGCTTATGAAGTTTTTTTTTAAATGAATGGGTGGTCATTTTGATAATCCATATCTGCTACCCGTTAATGGGCTTTTGGGGGTTAATTCCAATTTAAAAAAGAGGAGTGAAGTACAGTGGGAGAAGTCAGAGGTGGGGTAGATCAAAATTAATTTCAATGATGCATCCAAGGGCAATACTGGGCTATTGGGTGTACTACATGCGCAAGGGTCAAGAGCTACAATCAGGGGTTTTGAGCAGGAGTCTCCATTCATGGACTCAAATCTACAACTGATTGATATATTTTTTAAACACAAATTCCAGAAGGCTGGGGCCATGGGGTGGATTTCCTTTCGTTTGGATCTTTTATGAAATCTTATATTTTTGTTCACTATGGTGTTGTTGCTTTGCTTGCCAAAAGGCGTAATTAATCTAAATAAGTAGAAAAACATAGTTGGATGTAATTATTGTTGATGAGACTAATTTGACCACCTATTATGTTTTTAACATGCATTACAAGTTTAGCAGTAACATATGGTCTCTATCTAAACCTTACACAGATTTTGCTAATATGGTACTTATGCAATTTGGAGAACAGTATGATATCTGTAGAGAGAATAGTGCAGTACTCACACATATAACATATTTATAGTAATCTTTATCTTCAAGGAAATACAAAATAGTATTATCGAAGAAAGGTGAGATAGAATACTACTGTCATGTCATCCATGAAATAAATGTCATAGTTTCCTTTGAAGAAGGGAAAAAGATCTGCAAGCCAGACCATGTGAACATCGTTATACATGACCTAGTAACCAAGCTCTACTATTCGCAGTAGGTGACGAGGTCTGCGAGATGTGAAATTGAAGAAGCCCTATCGCACAACAATTCAAACCATTAAAAATTACACAAATTTGTCAATGCAACTTATCCTACGAATAAAGCTAATTACATAATGTGTTTATGAAAATTGAATGCATTGAGTAAAACGCTAAAATTATTTAGAGCCTACAAAAGAAAAGTGCTTCTAAATGCATTCTTTATCATGGCATTGCATACACAACTATAAAAGAAAAACTCATTGAAAAAAAATGTACTTAAACATGAACTTGGGATCCAAAGTGATTTGATGCCTGCAGATCAGGAACTGGAGGGATGAGTACAACATGCCTAGGCCATATTTTTATTCACCTTTTAAAGGGTAGCATAATCCTCAGCAATTATGAGAAGTTGGTCTTGAAGTTTTTGCTTACTAATGTTGATCAACCAATTATTGAGAAAGGTCAAGTAAGGGAAGGCAAGGCTTTTAAGGACAAAAATTTCCATCAAAGCATCTGAAATAATTAAAAACAAAATGCATACTAGGTTTGGTTTTTTGTGTGAGAAGTCCGCAAGAATGTGGGCTAACAATGCCTTGTAGAAACAATATTGTTTGCTTAAGGAAAGCTTTCCAATTAGTAACCGCACATGACATTTTAGCTTCCAGGCTTTGTCTCATTAGTTTCTACAATGCTGACGATGTCCCCTCTCTTCTTTGTGCATTCTTCAATCTATATGTCAAAGGAAGTCAAACACAAATTAAGACAATCTCTAAAATGTAGTGCCAAGAACAATGGTAGATTTTGAATTTGAAGAAAGGGAAAAAGATTGTACCTCTGCTAGTAGAATTAGTTTTGGCAAAGATTTCTTACTCCTTACCAGCAATTATGCCCAAGCAAGAGCATCAAAGCCCTTTGAAACCCTTTTACTTTCAAAGCCTATCCTAGCTATGAAACACTATAAAAAAATATGAAAAAACATAGCTATCATGGCCTTGACAAACTAAAGAAGAACAAAATAAAATGAAATTGGAAATAAAGAGAGAATCCAGAGATCTCATACCTCTAACAATGCCATAAGATATTATTGTCCCGATTTCACCCGCAGAAAAAGAAATCTAATTTGATCACAACACAAACACAATAGGATGCAGTAAAAGAATTAATGATGAGATGAATATATTCTATTGTCCTATTTATTACTTGTCCCAATTTAACAGTTTACATGGACTTACCATTGCTTAGGTAAAGCACACTTAATTTAAGTAAAAATTATTCGTAGATAAGGTTAAATATAGATAGATTATGCAGAAACAAGTCTATGAACACCACTGATGACATATGTATGAGGATATTGAAACTAGAATTGTTTATAAAATACAAAATTTATATAATTTATGCCAATAGAAATTGGCATAATGGTTTTCTATGCAGTAGAGTTGTATTGTCTTCAACATATTAATCATTACAAAATTGATTAAAATAGTTTACACTTGACCATAAAAGTTTCAAGTGTACTTTATAAAAGTACGAAGTGTACTTTTAAAAAAGAAAACAAACTATTATGTACAAAATTGGGAAAAGTTTATTGCATTGACATCTACAATAGTCAATTAACTTGCAGTTTTCAATAAATGATTGTGTTAATGAAATTAGTTATAATACAATTTTTAAAAGTCAGAATTCTGTGAAATTGTAACTAACAAAAAAGAGAGCATATGTTCAACTTACATAGTCGTCTTCTGGTACAATGGAAGTGATATTGTTGTTCATTGCAATTGTAAAATTGCTTTTAATTTGAAATGTTTGCAACATGTATACAATTACTGACATGTTTTTCTTGTAGTTTTCAAATGGTATTTTTGTTAGTTTTGGTAAGTGTTGATGAAGGATTTCTCCATGCATATTGCACTCGACAATGTCATCTTCATTTTGTATCACGCATTACAAAGAATGGTTGTAAGCAAAGGTTGTAACTTTCTCACATGCAATGCAATGGGCATTTTTGGTTGTTGAGGATGGTGGCAATGATGATGCCTATTGGCATTGAGTGTAGAGCAATTGGTACGGTGGTAAGTATGAATTTTTATTATGTACAAAATTGAGAAAAGTTGATTGCATCGGCATCTATAATAGTCAATTCACTTGCAGTTTTCAATAAATGATTGTGTTAATGAAATTAGTTATAATACAATTTTTAAAAGTCAGAAATTTGTGAAATTGTAACAAACAAAAAAGAGATAAGATAAGATAAAGATAAGAGAGCATATGTTCAACTTACATAGTCATCTTTTGGTACAATGGAAGTGATATTGTTGTTCATTGCAATTGTAAAATTGTCTTTAATTTGAAATGTTTGTAGCATGTATACAACTACTGACATTTTTTTTTGTAGTTTTCAAATGGTATTTTTGTTAGTTTTGGTAAGTGTTGATGAAGGATTTCTCCATGCATATTGCACTCGACAATGTCATCTTCATTTTGTATCACGCATTGTAAAGAATGGTTGTAACTTTCTCACATGCAATGCAATGGGCATTTTTGGTTGTTGAGGATGGTGGCAATGATGATGCCTATTGGCATTGAGTGCAGAACAACTGGTACGGTGGTAAGTATGAATTTTTATTATGTACAGAATTGAGAAAAGTTGATTGCATTGGCATCTACAATAGTCAATTAACTTGCAGTTTTCAATAAATGATTGTGTTAATGAAATTAGTTATAATACAATTTTTAAAAATCAAAATTCTGTGAAATTGTAACTAACAAAAAAGAGATAAGATAAGATAAAGATAAGAGAGCATATGTTCAACTTACATACTCGTCTTCTGGTATAATGGAAGTGATATTGTTGTTCATTGCAATTGTAAAATTGCCTTTAATTTGAAATGTTTGCAGCATGTATACAACTACTGACATGTTTTTTTTGTAGTTTTCAAATGGTATTTTTGTTAGTTCTGGTAAGTGTTGATGAAGGATTTCTCCATGCATATTGCACTTGACAATGTCATCTTCATTTTGTATCACGCATTGCAAAGAATGGTTGTAAGCAAAGGTTGTAACTTTCTCACATGCAATGCAATGGGCATTTTTGGTTGTTGAGGATGGTGGCAATGATGATGCCTATTGGCATTGAGTGCAGAACAACTAGTACGGTGGTAAGTATGAATTTTTTGTTTTAAAATTGCCAATGAGCTGAAATTTGAATCAAAATTAAACTGCAAATTTTAGTGTTCAATTTAAATGTAATTATAACTGTCTTTAAAAGATGATATGGTTTTGTTTCTTACCTGTGTATTTGAGAAAACAATTTTCTATAAAGTAATTGTTGTAGATGCATCATTGAGAGTGTTAATGAAACTGGATGGTGTTGTTTTAATGTTATTTGTTCTTTTTGGTCCACTTCGTACAACATTCTTCAATAGGAGGAATGGTGTTTGTGTAGATGTAACAATTTCTTCTACTTTTGCATAAGCTTGAGCATGGAATTCAGGAACTGTAACTTGGAAATGTAAGAATTTTGTTAGTTTGTGTAGAAAGGTAATTGTAATACAACAGAAAACATAATCCATTATTTGATGAATGAGTTCCATAGCTTACAATTGTTGTGTCTGATGTACAGTTTCCATCTTTTACATATAGTTGATACTCTTTTAGCATATGTTTGTGTGCTGCAACTAATGCCCTATGTACCAATTGAGTAGTTAGCCTGCGAGTCTATAAGTTTACTTACTGTTGTTTCAGGCATAAACTTTTGTTGCTTGTAGACTCGGTCTATTGTTTCAATTGTTGTTTGTGCAGTGAATTGAAGGCAATAATAAACGTCACCTCTTTTATACTGTGTTTTTTGTTTTAATACAAAATAATTTATATGGACACTTGCTCCAGGCAAAAGGTGGATGATAAACTTATCAATCAGCTGATTGGTAATGTTTGTTGTTATTGTCATTCGGCCTTCACTGTCCATGAGGTCAACATGTACTATTGGTGCTTTTGCTAGGCTTGTTGGATTTTTTGCATAGGCAGGACTATTAGTCACAAGGACATCACCTTCAAAACAAGTTGTAGATTGTACTGAACAAATGTCCATAATGGTGGATATCTTTCTTCTTCCATCTTCAACCTGTGAGAAGATGGGGTTAGTTATTTTATATAATGCATTAATATATAAACTTGTGTAAAAAAAATTAAAACTGTACAATAATTGTTACCTTCTTTCTGATTGTCTACCAGAGCAGTTGTTGTCAGCTTGTTCTAGATTTTCTTCTTCATTTGATGATGTGAATAGAGATCTATGCAATTTATTGAAGAAGAGTATGCAAAGGAAATGAATATTGTAAAAAATCATATTTAAATGCGGTAAAATATGTAGTTGGAAATTAATTATGTCAATACTTTTTTTGTTTCAGTTGCCAATTCGTTGGCTGAGGTGTTTGATTTGAGCATTTTCTTCTTTCCAATTAGAAGATTATGTATCAGAATCATGATATTATCTTAACCAGTTTGAGGTCATGCATGTCATCAGAAAGAATAACTACTATGGTCAAGTATGCAATTACTGTTCATCACAGTTCTTATCAGTTCTAATAAAATCAATAATGTGGAAGATTCTACTTAACTGTATTTGTTTGCTCGTATCCACAATCAAGGTAATGAACATTAGTTTTTCCCTTGTTAATTTTTTCGCCCTTTGCAGTTTAATTTCTATACAGGATGTCTCAAACTATGCCTTATAGGCAGGAGACTATAGTTTTTGCCCTATTTATACTATTACTGTTTTTTTCAAAAAGTCTGAAAACATTATCAAATTTTAAATGTGTATCACTATTATTATTAAAAAAACATATTTTTCACACTTAAATGCTATTTTTTTAATTAGTTATTACTATTTTTGCTGGTGGTTTAAATATTTTTAAAAATTTATTGAAATTCTTTTATTGCTATGTGAAAGGAAAGTGGCTTAAATTAAGGACGACCATTTAATTTGGCCTTAGTGGTTGCATTATATTCATTAAACTTCTGCTATATATGCATTCTATTGTGCATTGCATTTCATGCCTAACTCAGTGATTAAAACTTATTATTTTTATAAGTTTAAAATTATCATTTTCAAATTTAATTATAAAATGTATAGTTAGATGCAAGTTTTTTAACTATATAATTTCTATTAAATATTTTTTCATGATTTGATTGGGTGAATTGTTTTGAGTCTTATATGCGCATGATTGAAGGTAAATATTTTTATTTGTGAATAAGTTAGTTTAGATGTTTATACTTTCAATATTCTATTTTTTCGAATTAATTCTTTTCATTCAACTAAAATATTTTTTTAAAAATAATCTATACTTATATTATATAATATTTTAAGAAACACTATAGTATATTATTATTAAAATATTTTTATTTTTATATTATAATTTATTTATAATAGTATACATGATATATATGAATAGAATATAACTATACAAGATTTGTGTTGATTAAAATATTTTATATCTATAATAAATTTATTATTTTAACATTAGATTTATACTAAAAACTATTAAAACTAAGGCAAGTACTAAGCCATTATATGACACTTGTTTTATATTTCATACTTGTTTTAGTGGTCTAAACATTTTTGAAAATTTATTGAAATTATTTTATTGCTACGTGAAAGAAAAGTGGCTTGAATAAAGGACCGGCATTTATTTTGGCCTTAGTGGTTGCATTATATTCATTAAACTTCTACGATATATGTATTTCATTGAGTAGTCATATATGCATTTTATTGTGCATTGCATTTCATGCCTATTAAAACTTATTATTTTTATGAGTTTAAATTTATCATTTTCAAATTTAATTATAAAATGCATAGTTAGATGCAAGTTTTTTAACTACATAATTTCTATTAAATATTTTTTGATGATTTGAGTGGGTGAATTATTTTGAGTCTTATATGTGCATGATTGAAGTTAAATATTTTTATTTGTGAATAAGTTAGTTTAGATGTTTATACTTCAATATTCTAATTTTAAGAATTAATTTATTTCATTCAACTAAAATATTTTTAAAAAATTATCTACACTTATATTATATAATATTTTAAGAAACACTATTATATATTATGATTAAAATATTTTTATTTTCATATTATAATTTATTTATAATAGTATATATGATATATATGAATAGAATTTAACTATATAAGATTTGTGTTGATTTAAATATTTAATATACTATGATAAATTTATTATTTTAACATTAGATTTATAATAAAAACTATTAAAACTAAGGCAAGTACTAAGGCATTATATGGCACTTGTTCTATATTTCATACTTGCTTTCTGAGATACTCACAAAGCTTTGGTGTTTTTTGGGTTGGGTTGGAGATAAGTAAAACCAATGTAGTTGTCTTTCTCCATTTTCTCCATTATATTCTATGGCTCATTTTGCCTTATGGCTTTCTTGTCTTTTATAATATTTGGGTTTTTTTTTTTGTTCATATGACATCAATATTAGATTTGTATTGTATTGCAACAATCTTATATATTTCTATAAAGGGTTTGTATTTGTTGTAGGGATTCCATTCTCAAGAACACATCAAAATAGAGTTATACAGAGTTCATATTCTTCAAGTAATGAAAATCTCAAGTCATAGTGGTATGTTATGTACTCCTTGGATAAAAATGGTGTTCAACATTGTACTTTAGCAGAGGATGTCTACTCTCATTATGAAATTAATAATACATAGTTTTTCTCATTGTATGGAAGACTCCAAACATCTTCATTTTTCTTCTTTCCGTAATTTTCTATGTTCTGGGCATTTTTTATATTTGTAGTTACTAACTTTCAATTTGTGCTACCATTCAATGTGAAGCTCCTCCGTGGCCACATATCCATTCTCCTCCTTAGGTAGGTACATATTCTTTGACATCTCTTTTTAAAGGAAATATTTTTTAAAGATAGGGCTTTGTTTTCACAGTGAATATTCTAGTGTTTGGCCCATCTTGTAGTAAATTTCATAATTTCTTTCTACTATCCGATTAATCTTTTTTTTTTGCCTTCAAATTTTTTGGCCGATTGTTACATGTGATATTTTGAGGGACAAATTGGTGTATTCAAGTATCTTTTCTCTAAAAGATAAAAACATGGTTTAGTAAGAAAAAAAGGTCTGATGGATTAAGCAAGAGTTAAGTAAGAGTCATGGTCATGAATAGGAAGTTTTTCCACATACTACATCAACTTTTGTTGCATGTGCTAGGACAAAAATGCCCCAAGAATCTGGACACAAAGATGAAGATGAGAATGGAAGTGATGGAAAGTTGATTAAAAATGAAAGCCCTTATTCTTAGGTCTAGTTTGAATAGTTCATCTTTCCAGTTAGTCATCATAAAGGCCTTCTAATTAAGAAATAAATTGAAGAAGTTATCGAAAGAAATGATGCAAAGGTTGAGAGTTCTTTAGAAAAAAATTGAGTTTGGAAGATGTGAAAGTAGATGATCTTGCTAGCCAAATTGGCAGTCTAGGGAAGCATTTAAGTAATGTAGAAGATGTTTTCAAAGGCGTGAAGATTTTTCAGTTCTCATGTAATATTATGATATGGAGCTCATTTGAAACCCTCCATCAAGGTATAGAAAATGTTAAGAGGTATTGATTTTTTTCGACAAAGTTAGATACATGTCTCTGAACAAATAAGTTTTTTGTAGCCGTATAATCTAAGTGTTCTAACATAATGTAGAAAAATCTTTGTAGACTCCATGAAAGACATCAAGTAAACTTTTTTTAGTAACCCCAATAGAACTAAATACCTCCATAGTGCCAATCATTTTCTTATGGATTTCAAAAATAACTTAAACACTAAAGGAGGTAAGTATTAAGCGCCTATAAAAATCCATATTTTTAAGGCTCAAATTATTCTCTTTAAAATGCATGTTCTTATGATGTGGTATTTTTGCACGAGAAGAGGAATTTGTGAGACCAGGAATGATGAGACTTGCATATTTATTTGCAAGTTGTGAAGAACTATAATATTGTGGATTCTAGCCATGCCAATAGTGTTGCCAAATTTGATCATCTGACACCTCTATTATTAATGGTGGGGGGGCTTTTGGATTGTTAGGATTGTCTCTTGCTCTTGTAACTATATTTGATATTCCTCCTTGTCTGTCTGTCATGCTTTCTCTAAAGCTTGCCTCATAGTTTGGAAACAACTAGCCCTTACAATAGCTAGAATACTGGTATTTCATGCAATGTACTATGCAATGATTTTCTAGAGTATTTAGAATACTCGAATAAATAAATCTTGATCTCTATTATTTATATTAGATTATGATTTAAAGAACTTGGTTTGTCACACACAATATTACATTTTATTTCATTATTATCATCAATCTTTCTCAACATATACGTCACCACCCATAATAATTTTTCAGAGGATTTTTTTCAACATTATTCAGTTCGCAATAATCATATTGCCCATCCAACTCGAATATTTATTTTTTATGTTTATTTTCAAAAATTTGTTCATTTATGTTTAAATAACTATTCATGGCGTTTCTCCTTTTCTATTCTTTCCACAGTGATTTTCAGGTAGATATTAATTATTTAAAGGTTTGCAGCCTCCTGTTTAGATGTTAACAATGTCTTCAAAAATATTCTATAAAAGTCCCTCATTTTATATTATTTTATCTGAGCACAAACAACAACAATGGTCTTAACAATTTTTTGTCTAATTGTTTTGGGATTTACCAATACACAACTAAAATATTTTTTCTCTTCATTTTAGGAAACATATGAAGATGTTTTGATGCATTTCTTTACTATTTTCCCTCTTGACAAATGGAGAATATTGTTGCTACTGTCCTTAAAATATTATGGCCTATATTACATATTCCTTTCAATATTGTTGATTTTATCCCAAATAAAAAATTCAGATTTATTCCAAGTTCAAACATTATTATAAATATTTCTTATTTATTAGATTCTATTTTGCAATGAAAGATGAATTTTGCTTAATAGACAAATATGATTATTGGTTTTTTACACACAACATAACTTCCCTTTTCTATTCAACATTAATTTCTCCAACAATTTCAACTGCGAATATATATTGAAATAAGTATATACAATTATTTTATTATTGTCTATCTTAAAATAAATTTATTTACAATAACTAGTATTAATTTTGTTTCCATAAAATTGTTTGCAAGAAATGCATTGGATCTTATCCACACTATATATTTGTAAATTATGTTCTAATTACATACTTATAGATTAATATTTTTAAATATATATATGATTAATATAAAATTTGACAAATCAATCTCTAAAACAATCATTTATTTTTTCACCAAAAGGCGGGGACTCTAGCTCTTGCAGAGCCCTTGTTTTATTTATTTTGGAAATAAGATATACTAGGCCATATTCATAAAGGTATGTTATTTATTTGTTTTACAACTTTTTATATTTTAATCTGTAGTTAT
Source organism: Cupressus sempervirens (assembly GCA_028749045.1). NCBI lineage: Eukaryota > Viridiplantae > Streptophyta > Pinopsida > Cupressales > Cupressaceae > Cupressus > Cupressus sempervirens. Next base: position 440,318,850 of record CM053788.1, read on the forward strand.
ATGAACGGATTTCTAGTTTTTGTTTGTTGCAATGTATTTTTATTTGGTTGTAGAAAGGTTAAAGTCTAAAAAATAGCATACTAATTTGTTGAAATATTATTGGTTGCCCATTTTTTCTATTTTCTACAAGTCTCTTGAATTTCATATTCATAGTTTTGAGATATATGTTTATATTTATCTCGGAAGTATTTCTCCATAATAATTTAAGTGATTTAAAAATAAAAGTCATGAGGTAATGTTATGTAAAAATATGTGTATCTTATTGTAAATAGATTTATATACTGGTGAATGCCTAACGATACGATTATAATTAATAAAGAGTATTTTGTAGGAGGGGCATAAATGCCTGTCCGCAAACTCTTGAGGATGGTCATGGACATCCTTCAAGAGGTCTTTCTTGTTCTCTTTTTACATTACTTCTAGTTGATTGTATAAACTTTAATTTAAGTAATAATTTTTATAATCAAATATATGGTTTTTAAATTTTTATGTTAAATAACCTTGCTACTCAATTATAAGTGGTTTGCTAATTAAACAATAACTACATTCCCTTACATTTACAAAAATTTCTTATTCACAAAGCTAGTGAATAATGAATGAATGTAGGAATAAATCCATATATATATATATATATATGAAGGTATGTATGAGTGAATGTATGCATTAAGGTTTGAATGAGGGAATAAATGAATGGAATGTATCAATTAATAAATACATGCATGTATTGATGAATGAATGAATGAATGAATGAATGTATTGATGTATGCATATATGAAGGTATGAATGAAGGAATATATGAGTGAGTGAGTGCATGGATAAATGTATGACTAAAGGAATGAATGTATTAATATGTGCATTATAATTGGATGGTTGTATTAATTTATGAATCTATGAAATTATGAATGAATGGATGTTTGTATGTATAAAAATATGAATGGTGGAGTAAATGAATGAATGAAGGTAGGGGTACATGAATGAATTTATGTATAAAGTATGAATGATTGAATTAATTTATATTTTATGGGTGAATGAATGTTTATATGTTTGTAAGAAAGTATGCATGAAAGAATAAATGAATGTATGTATAAAGCTATGGACAAATAGATCTAATATATGAATATAGGTATGGATGAATGAATGAATGTATGAAGGAATCAAAGTATTGTAAATGTAAGGGTATGACGGAATGTATGAACGTGTGCACATGAATGAATGTAATGGATGAAAGAATGTAAGTATGAAGGTATGAATGTGTGGATGAATGATGAAGGAATCAAGGTATTGTAAGTATGAGGGTATGAAGGAATGCATGAATGAATGTATGAAGGAATGCACATGAATGAATGTAATGGATGAAAGAATATAAGCATGAAGGTATGAATGTGTGGATAAATGAATGAATTCTAAGTATGAGGGTATGAAGGAATATATGAATGAATGTCTGAAGGCATACACATGAATGAATTTAATGGATGAAAGAATGTAAGTATGACAGTATGAATGTGTGGATGAATGAATGAATTGTAAGTATGAAGTTATGAAGGAATAAATGTATGAAGGCATGCATGAAAGAATAAATGAATGTATGTATAAAGCTATGGATGAATGCATCTAATATATGGATGAATGAATGAATGTATGAAGGTGTACATGAATGAATGTAAGTATGAAGGTATGAATGTGTATATGAATGAATGAAGGTATCAAGGTATTGTAAGTATGAAGGGTTGAAGAAATGAATGTATGAAGGTGTGCATGAATGAATGTAATGGATGAATGAATTTAAGTATGAAGGTATGAATGTGTGGATGAATGAATGTATGAAGGGTACAAATGTGTCAATGAATGAATGAAGGTATCAAGGTATTGTAAGTATGAAGCTATGAATGTGTGGATGAATGATGAAGGTATCAAGGTATGTAAATATGAAGGTATGAATCAATGTATGAATGTATTAATGAGTGGATGAATGTATGAAGGTGGTTAATGTATGGATAAATAAATGATGTATGAAGCTTTGAAAGAATGTATTAAGTTATAAATGGATGAATGAATGAATGTTAGTATGTATTAATGTATGGATGAATGTTTGTTTGTATGGAAGAATGCTTGTATGTAGGAATAATCAAATGTATGAATGAATGAAGGAATGGATGAATGACAGTATAAAGACATGTATGTATTAAGAAATGTGTATGTATGAAGGAATGGATGTGTGTGTGTGTGTGTGTGTGTGTGAAGGCATGAAAGCATGGATGAGCAGATGTACCTATTGATGAATCAAAGTATGTATGAAGGTATGGATGAATGTGTGTACTAAGATATGAAGGTATGTATGAATGAATGTGTGAATGTACGAAGTTCTGAATGAATAAAGTTACGAATGTATGGATGAAGAAGTGAAAGTATGAATGAATGCTTGAAGTATGGAGGTATGGATTAATGACTAAATGTATGAAGATATGTGTATATGAATGTGTGTATGTATAGATAGATAGGTAGCTAGATGATGCAGGAGCATCCAGAGGTATAAGGGCAATCCTGTGTCACCCAAAAAAATGTACTTAGACTTAGTTTCTATTTTATGTCTTTGCATTTTTGGATACCCATTTGGCTCAAATAAAGGTTCCAACTCTCATAGTTCAACTATCAGTGCATTTAAAAATCCCAAAAAAATAGGAGCATGCAATTTGACCATCATTTTGGTGACCTAGAAGGTGTGAGTTGGCCAGATGAATGTAATCAAGATTTAGAGCATTCTAGAAAAAGAATCAGGTCAAAAGGCCCCACGGTTTGAAAGTTATTACAGTTTTTCGGGTTTTGGAGACCCCCTAAGAATGCTTCAGAGTCAGGTTTGGGGCATTAAATGACCTCGAAAAGGGTCAAAAAATGGAGGACGAGCGAAGCTGGTCCATAGGGCTATAGAGCACTTCGAGAGCTTTCCGAAAATGTAAACGGTTCGTCAATCGGAGTTACGGTTCAAAAGTTATGCCTCCCGGAAGTTCGGCTACCGTTTCTGGATTCTTCTAGAATTGCACCGACTTCTAACGCAGCTTCCAGAACCTTCTATCTTGTCGGTGGATGCCTACTAGCACTTTCTAGAATGTACTCCTAGTCCTTAACCCTCTGGGGTCTATTTAAGGAGATTTCTGGCATTGTAAAAGGCAGTTCGGATTGGAGCTTGAGAGGAGGTGCTAAAAGGAGAAATATTCTCCAAATTTATGCTATTGTAAGCCCGCAGGGCATGTTTTGAGTTTATTTTCTCTGCACTGTTTGTACCAGCTTAGTTTCTCAGTTAATATAATTTCCCCTTTCTATTGTGTCTATTCTGGTTGTTGGGTTGTGTCCCCATCAAGTGGTATCAGAGCGGGTTTTCCAGAGTGTGTAGACAGAGCGCCGACTGTGAGGCAGTTTGCACCAGGACTGTGTGGTTGTGGGTTCGAAGATGCCTCCACGAAGAGAGCGTGGTGGAAGGGCCAGAGCTGTTGATCCTGAGGAGGTTAGAGCCCTCCAGAGACAGGTACAAGCATTTCAAGAGGAGCTTCGTAGAGGAGCAAATATTGCCGCAGATGACAATAGTGAGGATGACAATGAAGAGGAAGTAATGGAAGTTGACGGGGAAGTTCTGAATCCTGTAGAGGAAAGGCTTTTTAGGGCCATTTCTAGGTTTGGGAAAAGACCTACAATTGAAGTGGGTATATTTTCGGGAAATTTGAAACCAGATGAGTTGATCGATTGGATCAATGAACTGGACGAATACTTTGAGTATGAGGATATAAGGGACCCAGATAGGGTTAAGTTTGCAAAGGCAAAACTAAAAGGCCATGCCAAAATCTGGTGGCAAGAGATTCAACTGGAAAGACTTAGAAGAGGAAAGGAGAAGATCACAAGATGGGATCGCATGGTGGACAAATTGAAGAAGCAGTTCATTCCTGTGCACTACGAGCTTGATCTGTTTAAGAAGATGCATGGGTTAAAGCAAACAGGAAGATCAGTCCAAGAATATACAGAGGAGTTTTACCGACTCCTGATTAGAGCGGGGCATGCAGAAGCAAATAAGGAGAAGGTTGCTCGTTATATCAGTGGGTTACGACCTAGCATCCAGGAGGAATTAAGTCTAGTAAGAATGACCAGCGTTGAAGAAGCATACCAGTTTGCCCTACGAGTTGAAGAGAAGCTGAGTAAAAGGTTTGAAGGAAGACAAAGAGGGCGAGGTCAAGGAGGAAGGGGAAGCGGTAGATCATCTGGAGGCCGCAATGAAACTCAAAAGAAAAATGAAGATGAGGGTACTAGCAGGAACCAGAGGAATGAGGGTTTCAACCGCTCCCGTGATCAAGATTTTGGAAATCAAAGAGGAAGAGGTAGAGGACGTGGGCAAGGAAGAGGAGGCTTCCGTGGTACCTGTTTCCATTGCAATGAAGAAGGTCATCGTGCCTTTGAATGCCCTCAACGACAAGGAAGGACAGATAGGAGAGCTGAGGGCCAAGCTAGGGTTGCTCATGTGGATGAGGATGCACAATCATCACATTCAGAGGATGCAGAAAGAGGAGAGACCTTGGTAAATGAAAGAGTCCTACTAAGTGGTGAAAATGAACCAGGACAACGGAGGAGTTTGTTCCGTACCAGATGCAAGTGTGAGGATAAATGTTGTGATGTGATCATTGATGGTGGTAGCACTGATAACTTGGTATCCGAAGAGATGGTCTCTAAGCTGAAGCTCAAGAGGGAGAAACATCCCCAGCCCTATCGAATTTCTTGGGTAAAAGATGATCATAAGGTCCTGGTAAGTGAACAATGTTTAGTAAAATTCAAAATTGGGAGTTACCATGATGAAGTTCTTTGTGATGTTATTTCGATGGATGTTTGCCATCTATTGTTGGGTAGACCATGGCAGTTTGATAGACATGCAATACATGATGGACATGCAAACACATACTCTCTGATAAAGGATGGAGTTCGCCACAAATTGAAGCCCATGAAAAAGGAAGGTGAAAAGGTATGTAGCAGTGCTAGGATTTGTCTTGTTGATGGAAGGAAGTTTTTAGATGGCATGAAACATCAGCGCATGTGCTATGCTTTGATTCCTAGAAAAGATAAAGAAGGTAGTAGTGAAATACCATTTGAAGTTTCAGATTTACTAGGAGAATTTGGAGATATTATCTCTGATAATGTTCCAGATGGATTGCCACCAGTAAGGCAAATCAGTCATCAAATAGATCTGATTCCAGGAGCTAGTTTGCCTAACAAGGCTGCTCACAGGATGACTCCTACTGAAACAGAGGAGCTAAATAGACAGGTTCAGGAGCTGTTGAGGAAGGGCTTGATTCGAGAGAGCCTGAGTCCATGTGCAGTACCTGCAGTACTCGCACCAAAAAAGGATGGAGAGTGGAGGATGTGTATAGATTCCCGAGCTATAAATAGGATAACCATCAAGTACCGATTTCCTTTGCCAAGGATGGATGATCTTATGGACTACTTGAGTGGAGCTGAGTACTTCACAAAGATAGATCTGAAGAGTGGTTAGCATCAGATACGGATTCGAGAAGGAGATGAGTGGAAAACAGCCTTCAAGACCAAGGAGGGTCTTTATGAGTGGTTAGTCATGCCCTTTGGATTGACGAACGCCCCAAGCACCTTCATGCGGCTCATGAATGAGGTACTTAAGAAGTTCTTGGGAAAATTTGTTATTGTCTATTTGGATGATATTTTAATTTTCAGCAAGACTTTGGAAGAACATTTACTGCATATTCGTAGTGTCTTTGAAAGGCTAAGGGAAGAGAAACTATTAATTAATCTAAAGAAGTGTGTCTTTGCAAAAAGGGAGTTAGTCTATTTGGGATTTGTTATATCGCCTGAAGGTCTCAAAATGGATCCAGAGAAGGTAAAAGCCATCTTGGAATGGCCTACTCCAAGTTCTGCTACTGAGGTAAGATCATTTCATGGTCTGGTTAGTTTTTACAGGAAGTTTATTAAGAATTTCAGTGGCATATGTGCACCCCTAACTGATACAATAAGAGGGGATAGAAAAGAGTTCAAATGGACTGCAGCAGCTGCGAGAAGTTTTGAATTGCTGAAGAAGGTGACTGAACAGCCTGTGTTGGCACTTCCAGATTTCAGAAAAGTATTCCAGGTGGACTGTGATGCTAGTGGTAGCGCTATTGGGGCTTTATTAAGCCAAGAAGGTAAGCCTATTGCATATTTTAGTGAAAAATTGAATGATGCAAAGAAGAAGTATTCTGTTTATGATCAAGAGTTCTATGCGATAGTTCAGGCCTTAAAGAAATGGAGGCATTATTTATTGCCAAAGGAATTTGTTTTGTATACTGATCATCAGGCATTACAGTACCTAAATAGCCAAGGTAAATTGAATCAGAGGCATATGAAGTGGGTAGAATTCTTGCAGAGTTATACATTTGTGTTAAAGCATAGAAGTGGAAAATCTAACAGGGTTGCAGATGCATTAAGTAGGAGACAATTGTTGCTTACAACAATGCAGGTTGAAGTAGTTGGGTTTGATGAACTCAAGAATTTGTACCCTGAGGATCCTGATTTTGCTGAAGCATGGAAAGCTTGTAAAGAACCTGTTGCTGTAGATAGAACCAAGTGGTTAGACTATTTGATTCAGGATGGCATGTTGTTCAAAGGTAGTCAATTGTGCATTCCAAGGAGCTCCATGAGGGAAAATCTGATTAAGGAGAAACACAGTGGAGGGATGGCAGGACATTTTGGTCGGGATAAGACCATTGCCATTCTTAGAGAACATTATTTTTGGCCTCAAATTACACAGGATGTGAAGAAGTTTGTACAGAGTTGTCAGGTTTGTCAAGTTGCCAAGGGGTTTAGTCAAAATACTGGCCTATATCAGCCATTGCCTGTTCCATCAAGGCCATGGGACGACATAAGTATGGATTTTGTTCTTGGATTGCCAAGGACACAAAGGGGTAATGACTCAGTATTTGTGGTGGTTGATAGGTTCTCCAAAATGGCACATTTCATTCCATGCCACAAAACTCATGATGTTGTCCATATTGCAGACTTGTTTTTCAAAGAGGTGGTAAGACTACATGGTCTTCCAAGGAGTATAGTTTCTGACCGAGATACTAAATTTGTGGGGTATTTCTGGAGGACATTGTGGAAGAAGTTGAGAACAGACTTGAAATTCAGTTCCACGCATCACCCACAGACTGATGGCCAAACAGAAGTGGTAAATAGAAGTCTGGGCAATTTGCTGAGATGTTTAGTTGGGGATAAGCCCAAGGGATGGGATTTGATTCTACCACAGGAAGAGTTTGCTTATAATAACTCTGTAAATAGGAGTACTGGAAAATCACCATTTCAAATTGTATATGGAAATAGCCCAAGGACTGCACCAGAATTGAGGAAGATAGAACAAGGGGAGAGAACAAGTGCTGAATCTGAGGAATTTGCTGAACACATCAAGCGTCTACATGAGGAGGTTCAAGCACACATTATCAAGATGAATCAAGAGTATAAAGCTAGGGCTGATCAAAGGAGAAGACATAAGGAATTCCAAGTAGGGGATCTAGTCATGGTGCACTTACGAAAAGAAAGATTTCCAGTTGGTACTTACAACAAGCTGAAAATGAAGAAATTTGGTCCCTGCAAAATTTTGAAGAAACATAACTCAGGAAATGCATATGAGGTTGAGCTGCCAGATGGTATTCACATTTCTCCCATTTTCAACATTGCAGATTTGACAGAGTATCATGATGATGGTACTGATGAGGAGCTGGTTTTAGAGCCATGTCCAATTCCTGCTTCTAAGAAGGAGGAGATAGAAGACATTCTAGATCATCGTGTGGGTAGGAGTACCAGAAACAGACAGTATGAAGAGTATTTGGTCAAATGGAAAGGACGACCGATCGAAGACTCAACTTGGATTTCAGCAGCTGAGGTTTCCCATTTGGGATTTCCTCTACCATCCATAAAGTGACAGGGTCACTTTTCAATCTACCCTGGGTGTCTGATGCAGGAGCATCCAGAGGTATAAGGGCAATCCTGTGTCACCCAAAAAAATGTACTTAGACTTAGTTTCTATTTTATGTCTTTGCATTTTTGGATACCCATTTGGCTCAAATAAAGGTTCCAACTCTCATAGTTCAACTATCAGTGCATTTAAAAATCCCAAAAAAATAGGAGCATGCAATTTGACCATCATTTTGGTGACCTAGAAGGTGTGACTTGGCCATATGAATGTAATCGAGATTTAGAGAATTCCAAAAAAAGAATCAGGTCAAAAGGCCCCACGGTTTGAAAGTTATTGCAGTTTTTCGGGTTTTGGAGACCCCCTAAGAATGCTTCAGAGTCAGGTTTGGGGCATTAAATGACCTCAAAAAGGGTCAAAAAATGGAGGACGAGCGAAGCTGGTCCATAGGGCTATAGAGCACTTCGAGAGCTTTCCGAAAATGTAAACGGTTCGTCAATCGGAGTTACGGTTCAAAAGTTATGCCTCCCGGAAGTTCGGCTACCGTTTCTGGATTCTTCTAGAATTGCACCGACTTCTAACGCAGCTTCCAGAACCTTCTATCTTGTCGGTGGATGCCTACTAGCACTTTCTAGAATGTACTCCTAGTCCTTAACCCTCCGGGGTCTATTTAAGGAGATTTCTGGCATTGTAAAAGGCAGTTCGGATTGGAGCTTGAGAGGAGGTGCTAAAAGGAGAAATATTCTCCAGATTTATGCTATTGTAAGCCCGCAAGGCATGTTTTGAGTTTATTTTCTCTGCACTGTTTGTACCAGCTTAGTTTCTCAGTTAATATAATTTTCCCTTTCTATTGTGTCTATTCTGGTTGTTGGGTTGTGTCCCCATCACTAGATATGCACGTGTACATGTATCTACACATGCATGCAAGTACAAATACAAATTTATTATCAACACATGAATGTGTATATTGATGCATGTATGAAGATATGATGTAAGGTATGGATGAATGAATATATGAAGGTATGCTTGAATATTTGTATTTATGGAGATATGGATTAATGATAAAATGTATGAAGGTATGTGTATATGGATGTGTGTATGTATAGATAGATAAGTAGCTAGATATGTGTGTGTACATGTATCTATGCATGCATGCATGTACAAATACAAATTTATTATCAACACATGAATGTGTATATTGATGCATGTATGAAGGTATGGATGAATGAATGTATGAAGGTATGATTGGGTGGATGAATGAATGCATATATTAAGGCATGAAGGTATGAATGAGAAAATGTATTTATTAATGAATCAAAGTATGAATCAATGAATCAATGTATGAAGGTATGGATGAATATGTGTACTAAGGTATGAATGTATGTATGAATGAATGTGTGAATATAAGAAGTTCTAAATGAATAAAGTTATGAATGTATGGATGAAGAAATGAAGGTGTGAATGAATGTTCGTATGTATGGAGGTATGGATTAATGGCTGGATGTATGAAGGTATGTGTATATGGATGCACGCATGAATGTGTATATTGATGCATGTATGAAGATATGAAGGTATGTATGAATGAATGCATATATGTGTCCATGACTATAAGAAGGTGTGAATTAATTGAGGTATGGATGTATGCATGAAGGTATGGATGAATGAATGTATGTATGTATGAAGGAAGGTATGACTGAATGAATGAATGTATGAAGATATGATTAAATGAGTGCTTGTATGTGCAAGTCCATGTATCTATGTAATTATGTATGAACAAATGCATATCAAAATATATGTATGCATACATACATTTCTGCATACAAATATGGATGCATGTATCTACACATGCATACATGTATGTTTTGAGTGAATGAATGTGTGTATGTGGATATGGATGCATTCATGCATAGATAAATAGGTAGCTAGATATGCATGTGTAAATGGATCTATGCATACATGCATGTATGAAGGTATGATTGAATGAATGAATTTATGAAGGTATGATTGAATGAATGAATGCATGAAGATATGATTGAATGAGTGCTTGTATGTGCAAGTCTATGCATCTATATAATTATATATGAACACAGGCATATCAAAATATATGTTCACATGCATACATTCATGCATACAAATATGTATGCATGTATCTACACATGCATACATATATATTTTGAGTGAATGAATGTGTGTGTGTGGATATAGATGCATGTTTGTATAGATAGATAGCTAGCTAGATATGCATGTATAAATGGATCTATGTATGCATGCATGTAGAAATGCATGTAAGCATGTATTATGTATCTGTCTTTATGAAAGTATGTACGAACAAAGGTATGAATGATGTATTTATGTATGAATATATGTATGGATGAATGGAAGTTTCTATGTATAAATGAATATGGATGTTTCTATGTATGGATGAATGAATGAACCAATTTATGAAGGTATGAATGAATGTTCGTATGTATGAAGGTATGATTGTATGAAAAAATGGATGAACGAATGTATGATTGAATGAATGAAGGCATGGATGAAAAGTATCTATAAGGATGAATAAATGTACTAAGGGATGAGTATATGGATACATTTATGTATAGATAGATAGATAGATATGCATGTGTACATGTATCTATGAATGCATACATGTACATACATATGGATGAATGAATATATGAATAAATAAATGATGTATGAGGTATGAAAAAATGTATGAAGTTATGGATGGATCAATGTATGATGAAATAAATGAATGTTGGTATCTGTTAATATAATGATGAAATATGCTTGTTTGCATGGACAAATTGTAGTGCCTACCCCTAGTTTGCATTTTTGTTATCATTGCCAAACTCTTTTAGGCTAGTTTTATGTTTGATGACTAGTAGTATTGTTTTGAGATTATCAGATATTGTTACATATTCAGTTAATTTTATGATGAGATTACTTGGTACTCTATACTTCATGTATGCATGACGACTATTATAGTATTTTCAATCATTGATGATGATTAGTTAGATGGATTATCATATGTGTTTTCTTATAGATACTTACCCCATACTACATGTGTATGGTGTGCGTATTTGTTTTCTTTATGTATGGTGTTTTGATGTGGTTGAGGAAGGGAGTCATAGTCACCTGCTAGTCAGGATCTACACAATGCACCACTTCCTGCCAATGCCTATTTAGCTTAGAATATTATTTTTGTACATGCATGTATTTTATGCAGGTTACAAGTACCAGGTATCGACTTCCCTCAATTGCCAAGATGAGCGTACCCTATCGCATTATCTCAATGGTAAGAGAGGGGAGATAAATTCTTAAGTCCAAATCCTAAACCTTTAAGCCATTTGTTCTAGAAAATTAAGACAAGTATCTGAGTCGACTACCCTCTGAATGCGTCGAATGACGTTAATTCATGATTATAGCCTTTAGTTTGATTTTGTATGTGTTTTTCTATGATAGGCTTCATATTTTATTTTATGAGTCTTCCATAAATTTTCTATTAATTAAGTCTAATTAAAAAATTAAATTAATGATTTAATTTAATAAAAAATTATTATGATATTTTAATATTTAATTTAATTAATTTGGAAAATTAATTTTTTTTTTTAAAAGAATTAAATTTGAAGATAAAAGTTATAAGTATAAATTTAGAAACATGATAATATTTACTTAATTTAATAATAATATATATTTAGAGTTCATTTATAAATAAATGCTAAATAATATTATTATTTAAGTTAATAAATAGTTATCAAATTTAATGTTCGAAGATAAATTTAGAAGTGGGAAAAGAAATTAATTTATTAAAAGTTTCATGATTGCATGATACGTGCATGAGATTAAATTTAACAAATTAAATTAAAAAGAGCCAAGTGAAAATTAAATAATGTAATTTAATTAAATAATGAATGTGCATGGAGAAGATAAAAGAAAGAAAAAGAAAAGTTAATTTAGAGCTGGAGTCTGGTGAGCAAGGAGTTCTCTCGGGTGATCGCACAATTAGTGCCCCGAATTAAGGAGAGAACTCCTTATCACCAATTGGGGGTTCATTTTCAAGGGACTGAAGTTTTGGGAAGGACCGCAAATTTGGAGAATGAAGGAATTTTCAGAAAGGAGAAGATTATGATAGGAGGAATTTCTCTACAACTTTCTTGGGCATAGTGATTAGTATCAATGTCTAGGTAGACGCTTGTGATTTTTGCATATTTTAATATGCTCTTTTCTTTCCTTTCTTCATCGTGTCTGTTGAATGGCTTTTTGGATATTTCTTATGACAGGTGCTTTTCAATTATGTGAATTTTCAATATGCATGTTAATTCCTTTGTATACGTAGAGGCTGAAAATTCTTAGAAAACCTCGTCCATTAATTTTGCAAATTAGATATAAAAGAAAAAAAAAGGAGGGTTTGAGATTCAAAATAAAATTTAATTTAGAAATTTGAATGTTAATCGAATCTTCCTATCAAATAATTTTGGGAAAGATTTGAATTTGAAGATTGGAAATTATAGATTAGAAATTCGAATGGTTGTTTGTAATTTTCCTTTCAGATTAATATGGCAATTGTTTATGAAATTTTTTTAAAAAAATATATATATATATTAAACTTTTTTTTTTTTTTGGGGGGGGGGGGTGGTGGGTTTATTATTTGGATGGAATTTTATTTTATTTAAACATGATACAAATGTGAAAACAAAATACAAATTATAAATAAATTTTAAAAAAATAATAATAAAATATAATATATTTTAATGAAGGGAGGTTGGTTGTTTTTCCCACACCTTCCCCCACCATTATTGCAAGGTATTTATAAGGCTGTGGCAGCAAGCCTTACTGCCTACCGACAGTAGTAGTAAGACCTACTGTCACAGGCCAAGGTTGTGCGAACCTTTAAATTAATGCATGTTCAATATTTACTTTAAAATTATTTTTAAATTTTTTTATTAAAAGTTTATAATATTAATTGTTAATTATATTATGTTAGTAATTTTATTAATAAGTTTATTTAATAATAAATATTAATTATTTAAGAATTTTAATTAATAAGTTTTTAATTGTTAATTAAATAATATATATTTATTTATTAATATAAGTTTAGTTAATATGTATTATTTAATTTAATTAAATGTAGATTTTAATTAAGGTTTAAATAATAATACTTGTTATAGAATTGTAAATTTATTTTATTATTTTTAGTAATATTGGTTTTAATAAAGTTGTAATCATTTTATTTTGAAAATAAAAAACCAATAGTTATTATTATAACAATTTAAATAAATCTTTATCCTTAAATCATTTTAGAATATATGATTTATAATCGAATAGGGTAAATCATGCATTTTATTCAAAATATAAGGACTGGGATATTTTAGGAAATTGATTTTAAATCAAATAGGAGTAATTATGCAATCATTTAAATATAAGAATGGGTTAATTGTAAGGGTTAACTGTGAACTTATTTACTCAAAAGACATATTAAACTAGAAACTTAAACCTTGTTGTTCAACTCATCTATGTGTTTAAAAACTCAAGCCAAACTATTAGACCACTCTATTTCTATGTGTTGTTTGTGTTTGGGGTTTGGGGTTGACTAGAGTGTTGACCAGTTTAGGATGTTTACCAAAGGCTTGGGAGTTATCTGATTGTAATGTTATGATGTTTTGATCTTGATCTTTTTAAAACCAACCATGGTAATGTGTCAGGTATGCTCTATGAAGTGTGTTGATCTATTGATTGTTATTGCTTTCCAATGTTCTTGTGTGACACTGAGGTGATTGTATAACCTATTTGACTTAACTACTTTTGAGTCCTCGATCAGTTACATTTGAATTACTTTCCAGTCACTTTGATAGGAGTGAGGCGTTTGTTTTCTTGTTATTGGAGATGTCATGTTGTGACATGTTTGACTTGACCATTTTGGAGTCTTTGATCAGTATTTTTGGGATGCTTTCTAGTTGCTCAAAGAGAACTGATGTGATTATTGTGGATTATCTTTTTATGCTTTCTAGTCACTTGTGTATGACTGAGGTGATTTTTGTATGGTTATTAATTTGTACTTTAATGAGCCTAGGGTAGGTTATCTATATGTAATGTCGAGAAGTGGCTTGCAATGGGGGCCAGGGCCCTAAGTGGTTCCCAAGGTAACCCACTGTAAGTTGTTTAATAAGTGAAAAAATTACATTAAATGGAGATTAAAATGAACCTAACAAGAGTCTTTGTATGTTCTCACCCATGCCTTGAGTGATAGTACAGACTAGGGTGGGAGTAGAGAGAATGTTCGGTTGCGAACTTGCATTTCGTAGTATGCCTTGTCAGTACAAGAGGATACTAGTGGCGATATATGGATCACTAGGCACCCAAGGTCCTGAGCGACTGCCAGGGTAACTCTAGCATGATTTGTGTGATGACACTTGCCCACTTACATAGTAGGTTTCCTACGTGTCTTGTATGCCTCTAGGTCTAGATGTCGATCTATTTTGGAACCTTTGAGTTAGTATACTTTTAGGATTTCTTGGATATAGATAGTATTTGTGTTATGTGGTTGATATCATGTTTGGGACTTGAGACTATCTCTTCAATGCAGCAAGAGTGGGCCATTTAGGTTCCATGCAGTCGGGTGGTAGTTCTTTTTACTCTTACCATTGAGATCCGTCTGTAGTCACCGTGGTTGGAGCTTCCTTGTCTACATTTCCTTTCATTCTATCTATGTATCATGTATGGTGGATGTTTTCCTTTATTTTATTGTACTTTGTATCATAGATTCAAGGAGGATGATGTATCTTTAATTCTATATATATATATATAGCTAGCCTTTCATACCCTATGAGATGTATAGTGGATGATTGAGCATTTCGAATTTTATTGCCAAGTGGCATTCTGAACAAATGTATATTATTTAAAAGGACTTTGGACTTTTAATTAGTCTTTCATATGGATGTGGTAGTTTTTAGACTTAGTGTTAATTTAATTTTAATGTGATTCAACGTCATGGGATCTTTAAGGAACGTAACCTATTATGTGTTGCTTATAGATTACTGTATGTGATTGCTTCCACTACTATGTGCTGATGTGTATGATTTATCTTTCTTACTTTTTTTTTAAAAATGTTTGGCAAACTTAGTAAAACTTTAGGTTAATTCTTTTGGATCCCTTGACGGGGCATTACATCTAGTATTAGAGCTCAAGTTTCTATGTTAAGAGCTTTGAGTATATTGGAATGCCACTAGTGTTAACTAGTTGAACAAAAATGAAAACTTTAAACTGTTATGTATATCTTTTTCAAACTGAAACTTGAACTAGTTGAACTAAAATAGAACTTAAACTTTTAGTTGTATATTTTTCATACTTCAACACTTAGACTTCAAAACTAAAATATACTTAAACTTAGATTAGGCAAAACCGAAAATTGAAACTTATTCTGTTTTCGAAACATGTGTCTTTCACATATGCTTATAGTAGTATGGGTTATGGTTATTATAGCATCTTGCATGTTTTCCAATAGATTAGGGATGTTGATCCTTTGTTTAGAATGTTTAGGGGATCTATTTCAGTATTTGTTAAAAGAATGAATGTTGGATCAATATGGTTTTCGGTTTACTATTAAACTAGAATCATATTGCTCTAAGTGACTAAAAGTAGTATGTTATATGGTTATCATAATACCTTGTTATCTCGAATATTATTGTTGTAGTGTTCTCAATGGAGTCATATCCTCCTATGGGGGGAAAGGGTTCAATGAGACCCGCACATTGAGTTCTTTAGTTTTACCATTCTTGTAGGCTTCTAGGAGTAAGCCTAAGTCTGGGGGGGTGGATGTAGTGCATGTCCCTAGTTTGCATCTCTATTATCATTGCCAAACTCTTTTAGCCCAGTTTTATGTTTGATGACTAGTAGTATTCTTTTGAGATTATTAGATATTGTTACATATTCAGTTAATTTTATGATGAGATTACTTGGTACTCTATACTTCATGTATGCACGATGATTATTACAATATTTTTAGTTATTGATGATGATTAGTTAGATGGATTATCATATGTGTTTTCTTATAGATACTTACCCTATACTGCATGTATATGGTGTGCGTGTTTGTTTT
Source organism: Cupressus sempervirens (assembly GCA_028749045.1). NCBI lineage: Eukaryota > Viridiplantae > Streptophyta > Pinopsida > Cupressales > Cupressaceae > Cupressus > Cupressus sempervirens. The sequence goes on from CM053788.1 coordinate 440,334,890, forward strand.
CTTTATGTATGGTGTTTCTGATGTGGTTAAGGAAGGGAGTCATAGTCGCCTGCTAGTCAGGATCTAGATGATGCACCACTTCCTGCCATTGCCTATTTAGCTTAGAATATTGTGTTTGTACGTGTGTGAATTTTATGCAGGTTGTAGTTACCAGGTATCAACTTTCCTAAATTTTCAAGATGAGCATACCCTATCACATTATCTCAATGGTAAGAAAGGGGAGATAAATTCTTAAATCCAAATCCTAAACCTTTAAGCCATTTGTCCTAAAAACTTAGGACAAGCATCTGATTCGACTACCCTCTAAATGCGTCAAATGATGTTAATTCATGATTATACCCTTTAGTTTGATTTTGTATGTGTTTTTCTATGATGGGTTTCATATTTTATTTTATGAGTCTTACATAATTTTTCTATTAATTAAGTTGAATTAAAAGATTAAATTAATGATTTAATTTAATAGAAAATTATTATGATATTTTAATATTTAATTTAATTAATTTGAAAATTTAATTTTTTTAAAAAGAGAATTAAATTTGAAGATAAAAGTTATAAGTATAAATTTGGAAACATGATAATATTTACTTAATTTAATAATAATATATATTTAGAGTTCATTTTTAAATAAATGCTAAATAATATTATTATTTAAGTTAATAAATAGTTATCAAATTTAATGTTCGAAAATAAATTTAGAAGTGGAAAAAGATTTTTAGTTTATTAAAAGTTTCATGATTGCATGATACGTGCATGAGATTAAATTTAACAAATTAAATTAAAAAGAGTCAAGTGAAAATTAAATAAAGTAATTTAATTAATTAATTAATGTGCATGGAAAAGATAAAAGAAAGAAAAAGAAAAGTTAATTTAGAGTTGGAGTTTGGTGAGCAAGGAGTTCTCTCAGGTGATCGCACAATTAGTGCTCCAAATTGAGGAGAGAACTCCTTATCACCAATTGAGGGTTCATTTTCAAGGGACCGAAGTTTTGGGAAGGACCGCAAATTTAAAGAAGGAAGGAATTTTTAGAAAGGAGAAGGTTCTGAGAGGAAGAATTTCTCTACAACTTTCTTGGGCATAGCGATTAGCATCAATGTCTAGGTAGACACTTGTGTTTTTTGCATATTTTAATATGCTCTTTTCTTTCCTATCTTCATTGTGTTTGTTGAATGACTACCAAGATATTTCTTGTTATAGGTGCTTCTCAATTCTATGAATTTCTAATATGCATGTTAATTCCTCTATATACGTAGAGGCTAAAAATTCCCAGAAAACCTTGTCCATTAATTTTACAAATTAGATATAAAAGAAAAAAATGGGGAGGGTTTGAGATTCAAAAAAAAATTTAATTTAGAAATTCGAATGTTAATCGAATCTTTCTATTAGATAATTTTGGGAAAGATTTGAATTTGAAGATTGGAAATTATAGATTAGAAATTCGAATGGTTGTTTGTAATTTTCCTATTAGATTAATATGGCAATTGTTTATAAAAAAAAATAAAAAATAAATATATATATTAAAATATATTCGGGGGGGAGCAGGTTATTGTTTGGATGGAATTTTATTTAATTTAAACATGATAAAATGTGAAAATGAAATACAAATTATAAATAAATTTAAAAAATATATAATAAAATTTAATATATTTTAATGAAGGGAGGCGGGTTATTTTTCCCACATCTTCCCCCTCCGTTATTGCTGCAGTATTTATAAGGCTGCGGCAACAGGCCTTATTGCCTGTCACGGTAGCATTTAATACTTTTGTCGGCAATGGCAGTAAAACCTATCATCGCAAGCCAAGGCCACGCCAGCCTTTAAATAAATGCATGTTCATTGTTTACTTTAAAATTATTTTAAAATTGTTTTATTAAAATTTTATAATAATAATTATTAATTATATTGTGTTAGTAATTTTATTAATAAGTTTATTTAATAATAAATATTAATTATTTAAGAATTTTAATTAATAAGTTTTTAATTATTAATTAAATTATATATATTAATATAAGTTTAATTAATATGTATTATTTAATTTAATTTAATGTAGATTTTAATTAAGGTTTAAATAATAATACTTGTTATAGAATTGTAAATTTATTTTATTATTTTTAATAATATTGGTTTAAATAAATTTGTAATCATTTTATTTTGAAAAAAAAAACAATAGTTATTATTATAATAATTTAAATAAATATTTATCGTTAAATCATTTTAGAATATATGATTTATAATCGAATAGGGTAAATCATGCACTTTATTCCAAATATAAGGATTGGAATATTTTAGGAAATTGATTTAAAATCGAATAGGGGTAATTATGCAACATTTAAATATAAGAAAGGGTTAATTGTAAGGGTTAACTGTGAACTTATTTACTCAAAAAATATATTTAACTGAAAACTTAAACCTTACTGTTTAACTCATCTATGTGTTTAAAAACTCAAGCCAAACTATTAGACTACTCTGTTTCTATGTGTTGTCTATGTTTGGGGTTTGAGATTGACTAGAGTGTTGACTAGTTTAGGATGTTTACCAGAAGCTTGGGAGTTATGTGATTGTGATGTTATGATGTTTTAATCTTGATCTTTTTAAAGCCAACCATGGTAATGTGTCTGGTATGCTCTATGGTGTGTGTTGATCTATTGATTGTTATTGCTTTCCAATGTTCTTGTGTGACACTGAGTAACTGTATAACCTATTTGACTTAACCACTTTTGAGTCCTCAGTCAGTTATATTTGAATTACTTTTCAGTCACTTTGATAGGATTGAGGTGTTTGTTTTCTTGTTCTTGGAGATGTCATGTTGTGACATGTTTGACTTGACCATTTTGGAGCCTTTGATCAGTATTTTTGGGATGCTTTCTAGTTGCTCGTAGAGAACTGATGTGATCATTGTGGATTATCTTTTGATGCTTTCTAGTCACTTGTGTATGACAGAGGTGATTTTTATATGATTATTGATTTGTACTTTAATGAGCCTAGGGTAGGTTATCTATATGTAGTGTTGGGAAGTGGCTTGCAATGGGAGCCAGGGCCTTAAGTGGTTCCCAAGGTAACTCATTGTAAGTTTTTTAATAAGTGAAAACATTACATTAAATGGGGATTAAAATGAACCTAATAAGATTCTTTGTATGTTCTCGCCCATGCCTTGAGTGCTGGTACAGACTAGGGTGGGAGTAGAGAGAATGCTTGGTTGTGACCTTGCACTCTGTAGTATGTCTTGTCAGTACGAGAGGATACTAGTGGCCACATATGGATCACTAGGGCCCCGGGATCTTGAGTGACTGCCAAGGTAACTCTAGCATGATTTGTGTGATGACACTTGCCCACTTACATAGTAGGTTTCCTATGTCTCTTGTATGCCTCTGGGTCTAGATGTCGATCTATTTTGGAACCTTTGAGTTAGTATACTTTTAGGATTTCTTGGACTTAGAGAGTATTTGTGTTATGTGGTTGATATCCTGTTTGGGACTTGAGACTATCTCCTTAGCACAGTGGGAGTGAGCCATTTAGGTTCCACATAGTTGGGTGGTAGTGTTTTTTACTCTTACCATTGAGATCCATCCATAGTCACCGTGGTTGGAGCTTCCTTGTCTACATTTCCTTTCATTCTATCTATGTATCATTATGATGGATGGTTATATTTCATGACAAATGTTTATATCTTTTATGATGGATGGATGTATCATGTATGGTGGATGATTTCCTTTATTTTATTGTACTTTGTATCGTGGATTCGAGGAGGATGATGTATCTTTAATTCTATTTTTATATATGTATATTCTTTTAACCTTTCATACCCTTGGACATGTACAATGGATGATTGAGCATTCCAAATTTTATTGCCAAGTGGCATTCTAAACAAATGTATATTATTTAAATGGAGTTTGGACTTTTAATTATTCTTTCATATGGATGTGGTAGTTGTTAGACTTAGTTTTAATTAAATTTAAATGTGATTCAACATCATGGGATCCTTAAAGAATGTAACCTGTTATGTGTGCTCACTACTACATTTGACCTCATTTTTCTACCAAAATTTTTGACCATCAATTAAATTTTTTTAGGTTGGTCGGAATGTAGAAGGCAAAATTATTATTTTTTACCTATAAGCCTCGTGTTGGTCAAAATTTTAACCAACACATGTTGGTCCAAATGTGTTGGTCAAAATTTCAACCAACACGGGGCTTAGATATTAAAAATAAAAACATTTCTCGCGCGCGGGATCATTTCCTGTTTGTTGCTGTCTCTACTTCCTCTGCCGCTTTTCCACTCCATCTGAGAGACTGTAAATTCTCCAAATTGCTGCCTCTTGTTAGCAGTTTTCCAATTATTACTCTGAGCCATTCTCTACATGACCTCCTTACCTACGAGTCCACTGTACAAACCCCCTCTACAGCCTGGTGAGATCTCTGCTTGGATTTAGTGCAACCCTCTTATAGGAAAAATAATAGTGGAATTGAAGGATAGTATAGAGCTTCGAAATGATGAAATGGAAGTGAACCAATAATCACAAAGTCTTCTCATTGCGCATTCTTCATAAAAGAAGAACTAAGCAATGTAGGATGAAGCATTTCAATCGTTTCATCTTCTACAATCATTTCAATCCCCTGTTAAAAGTTGGTGAGATAATGGACAACCTCGAACTTTACTCAGGGTATAAGTTATACTGCCTTCTAAAGATTTAAAATATCAAATTTGAGAATGATGTGTTTATTTCTTCTTTTCTTGTTGATTATAACAATACTACAATGCTAATTATTTTTTCATTCAAGAGAAACTATAACCTAATAAATGGACTAACTATTTTCAGCTTCGACAAGCTCTCATAACTCAAAATATCATCATAGAAATGCCTGCTAGACTCATTGTTGTTGAGGACACACCCTTTTTATAGTAACAAAATTCATAGGAGCTAGCATAGAAATCTCAAGAAATTGGAATAGTATGCTTAGTATGCTTGAACCTGCATGCCCTATAAATTCTAATTGCTGCTAGTGGTTTCTCTTCAACATCAGCTTCAAAGCATGGCCCCTTGTTGTGGACTTGTCATCAGTTAAATAGTTGGTGATAACATGGACATGGAGGTTTTGCAATGGCCTGAAATATGTGTCCCACTTATGAGATACCTCCCAAACTTAAATAGCAACCTGTATTAGTGAATCCTCAAGATTACCAAGCAGTAAGCATGAGTGCTTTGTAACTTACTGCAACCATGGAAGTCAAGGCAATGCTTTGTCATTGCTTGATTAGTATAACCTCCTTGTAGATACTTACCTTCTTTTTGAAAATTTGATAATCTCTAAAGGGAAACAATAGTAGGATGGGCAGCAGCTGGAGGAGAGTAAGGAGAAATCCTTAGGGGCTTGATTATGGCAAAGCTCATGGGATCTTCATTATAGAAATATCTTTAGCAGACTGCTAAGCTTTAGGGTTTTGAGGTCTGTTGGATTGGGGATGGGAAGAAGGGTTGGTCTAGGATTTTTATACTGGTCCAATTCCTCTTTATCATAAGAATTTTTGTTATGGTGGCAAGTTTATAAGAGCAGAGGTTGCCAAGCAATTCTTTGAATCGTCTTTCAGCACTCACTGCATCTCACTGATGCTCACAAGGGTGTCGCATTGGAATTTCCTAGGATAGGATGCTTACCCATGAAGTGATGAAACTCATAAAGATTACTTGAAACTATGCAGTTGAATCCCAATAAATCATCACATAATTTAGCACATTGTGAAAACAACACTATATATTTGTGAAATTGGTTGAGAATATGATGATGGTCTCCCAGCATTTGAGTTTCCCATCTTTCGAATGACATCTTGAATAGAGTCTTGCAAGAATCAAGAGTTTTCTTAGTAAAAACCATAGAAATTAGATGGGTGTAAGCCTTTATAAGACCCTACCACATGGCTAAAGCTTTAGTACTGTTGTTTGTCTCTAAATTGAGGCCTTAGTGGAATAAACTGGCTGCTTTTTCCTTAGCGTTCTGGCATACGACTCTGCAGATCCAAGATTGTCACTGGATGGCTCGCCAGTATTTCACTTTGCTAAGAGTGATCTCTAGGCGACCACAAAGCATAATTTAGGTTCTATTTTAGCAATTTTTTCCGTTGGGGTTAAAATATTGAGATTCTAAATCTAAAGAGAGAATGAATATTTACTTCAAAATCTTATATTAGATTGTTGCTAGCCAAATAGACAAGCTTTAATATATATGCGGAAGTGCTTTCCAAAGGTTAGCAACTGGATAAGGACAAAAGTTGCATGCAATTTAGGGTATCCTCCATTGGTCTGTAGTTAAAACATTTCATAGAACTAAGAGCAATTGGAAAACTGATATTCTTACCATGGTGACATCTATATCCAAATTTAAATGGAAAATAATGTAGTATTTAATGTTTGTAGTGAGTTTAACTAAAAATACAACATCATGGAAAAAGCAGTCCCACGAGGTCCTGGTGCTTCATCTTTGTGAGCATCACCTATATCCAATGAGTGGTAATTATTCCATTCAATCTTATGAGAGATTGGTTCATGTGAATCACTACTCATGAAACATGGGTCAATGAGTTGGACTCAAACTACATAGTTGAATCTTGATGGCGATATCACAATGGAGAGTAGTTTTTGTTGTCATCATCCTACTTGTTGACCTGCACACCATCATTTTTGGGCTTATAACATAAATTACCAACTTCTCTCCTAGAGTTGATAGTGTCATATTCAAGGCTCAAGAATTTTTGAATTTTTTGTCTTTTGTTATTAGTTCCTTTGTTTTTTGATTCTGATTTATTGGACATATATGGTGGTCAAGCCATTTTCTGGAGATCTTAGTCTTGAATCTCTTTCATAAATTGAATAGTGGAGGACCCTTTCTTTATGAATGCAACTTCTTAACATTACATTACAACCGTTTACAACTGTTTGGACCATTTAAAGAGAATCTTGTATATGTTTTTAATCCCAATTTTGTTTCTTCCTTAAGGGAGACCAGAATGTGGTAGTCTTGGCTTTTATCTCGAGTCCTTGAGCTATTGTAATTTCCTAAAGAAAGCTCAAGTATGTGTTAGGGAATAGTGGTGGTTTGCCTAAGGTGTCAGGAATTAAGATAGATCATAACGGTAAAGATCATTGAGAATGTGCCATATAGAAATCAGAAAATTTCTTCAAAATTTTAATAGTTTTTGTGGACATTGGTTTTAGCGCAATAAAGAAATTGAGACAGTTTAATGAAATAAAAAGTGAAAAGATTATTTAGTATTCTTTGAGAGTTAATTGTTTTTCTTTATTTAAATATGTCAATTTTTGAAGATAAGACCTGAAAACTATAGAGGAATTTCTATACTGATCGGATGGTAAGAATCATTCTCTTAATTTGTTGCAAATTCTTTGCTAGACATCTCTTTGAGTAATGTGCTTTGCAGTTTGAAAAGAGCTAACAACAATGCATCCATAATCATGGGTGATATTATCTGAATTCAACTGTCTAGTTATTTCATTACAGCATGCTTTTGCTTTGCTTTACTGTTATCTAGTTGAAGCTAATAGTCTGTTCTCATTCCCCAAATAGACACGAAAGACACTAAATTTTTTATTTGGAAATTTTTGAATTCTTTCTCTGCTTTCTGTTGCTGGGAATTAAGATTCAGATCTCGATATGAATGTTTTGATCAATTCTTGGATAATTTTGGATACAGAACATGCGTAGATACAGTACATTCTTATCTTTTTGCACATCCAAATTTAATGAGAAAAAGTTGACTGGCTGTATTGTTATATTTGTCCTCCTATGTACTTTTGGATTCCATTAACCTTTCTCTAAATATTGCCAATTCTTCATGCAGGAGTCTATTTTATTGGTGGGTAAAGATGGATGTTTGCATCTTTTACTGAGAAAAACAAATGCAATCTCAATCATATTGTTAAGATTTCTCCCTGTATTTTTATTGGCAGATCCAGCACTGACCGATTATGGTACTCTTCTTCAGAACATAAGGGATTTAAAAGATGGGAAACCTATAAAAATTCCTGTATATGATTTTAAACTCAGCTGTCGCACTGGCTACAGGTTTGACTTTTAGTTTGCATGAAACATATTAATTGTAATTGTCACATGTTTGTAATATAATAGTTTTGAATTTTGAATGCTTTGCAAGAAATATTAAATGCTGTCTAGGAATTGCCTGAACTGAAGTTTAGAGTTGGCTAACATTTTATGTGAATTATTTTCTAGGGATGTTGAAGTTCCATCATCTAAGATTGTTATCATTGAGGGTATCCATGCTCTAAATGAACAATTACGGCCATTACTGGATCTTTGTGTGTCTGTCACTGGAGGTGTTCACTTTGATCTTGTCAAGTGGGTTCTTAGGGATATTGGACGTTGTGGTCAGGAACCTACAGAGATCATTTCTCAAATATCAGAAACAGTAGATTGACTTTTCCTTATAATGTTTGGCAAGGGAGTTCCTTTTGGGAACCAACATACCTATATAGCAAGTTGAGAATAATCTCCTCTTTGTTGGTTCATTTATTTGTTTAAGGGCCATTACACAAGATGAATTATAGGGACAAGATTTTTACATATTTAGTTTGCTTATGCATGTGTCGTATGGCTGCTACTTGCCTGTCTTTCGAGTATTTGAGCTTACACATTGTATCTAATCATAAGTTTGCATCTTTTACTGCAGGACATGCACGTGCACATAGCTGGCTTATTTGTACTTAAAGGAGACATCTGTTCTATTGTTATATCTTTTAAGAATCACATCACTATCTCCAGTTTTTCGTAGTCAATGACTATAGCATATTGATAACTTTACTAGGTCCTGTCATGCTTAAATCTCCTTTGTGTAGTACTGTGGGTAGGTGCACATACCAAATGCAGGACAAACATGCTCAATTCTAATTGGCATTAAATAAGTACCAATAATAATTCTTGGCATATCTTTGACTTAGATCTATTAAATATTTGAAAAAACAACTGTCATAAATTCTACCTTTGTGATTAATGAAACTTTGCTTTCGAAATGCTTTTGTTTGGTCTCAGACCACACCTGCATTTGTTTTTGCTCCCCATAGATGGTCTGGTGTACACTTTTCCCTTGAAGCTCAATACCAAAACACATCTCAGATGATTTGTAATTTTATTTTACTTTCCTCTTTAAAAAACATACTTAATTTTAACAAATATATAATATGATAATTACAGTAGAGCGGAAAATCATTTTAACAAAACCCTACTGAATGAGGAAGTGAGACATGGATGGACAGTTTTTGTTGGCCTATTCAATGTATAATGGTATCATGAATGTCATACTTTACTTCAAGATTTCTTCCATGAAACTCCTCATTTATCCATGATTCAAGTGATGTCTTTTAAGCATGTATTGCTACTAATTGTGGATTCAAAACTTCCCTTCTGAATTTAGATTATTGCTGAACAATACATTAGCCTCTGGTCCAAAACCCATTGCTTTGTGTGACTGGAACCAAGATATGGAGTTCACTGCTAAAGCTTATATTACTTCTGAGAATTCCTTTTGTAAGCATGGGTTATTGTCTGCCTTCGTCTTTTGTATATTGTTATTATTGATTGATCATTGGAATAAAGAAACAAGAGAACAATCTTCAAAATTTAATTTGCATTGCTGGCAGGATCTTATGTATTTTAAATGGTGATGATGCCCAAGAACAAAGCTGCTTGGTGTCTGTTGTCAAGAACTATAGTTTGGATTGTTATCTATAGATATTTGTCTTTGTGTTCTCTAATGAGAGGCATTTACAAATGATATTTTTTAAATTTTTAATTAAATGCGAGAATGGATTTTACAGGTTTATCCAATGTATAAGGTGCATATTGAACCTCAACTGGAGATTGCACATAATAAAATTATCATTAAATTTAATCCTTTTTCTGGGTTTCAAACCCCAACTTACATTTTGAAGGTATTATAATATAACATCTTATGATCTGATGCAAATCATAATTTAGCTAAGTGTCTCAATGGATAATTGTAATTAGACACTTTAGTTTCCTGATACATGTGCCTACTACTTTTTTTGCAATCTAGTCGCGTTATTATAGAGGACCAAATTAGGGAAGTTTTGTGCATAGAAGATCTTGGAAAAACTAAAGAAACTTATGACATCTATCTTTTGCCCCCTGGGGAAGATGCAGAGACATGCCAGTCTTACCTAAGGATGCGAAGTAGAGAGGGAAAATACAACCTTATGTTTGAGGTAATTATGACTCTGTCCCTCGCCTCAATTTATAATAGGATCTAACATATTTTTTGAGTCGCAAGATCTAATATGTAAATTTTATGTTTGTAGTTGCAAATATCTTCCAATTTAAGAAAGACCCATTTCTTTCTTAGTAAAACTGAAATCCACTTTATCCAAGAAGTTGTCTTTCAGATAGTGAAAGTCTTCATTTCAAACTAAAAGTAGTTGCTATGTCATTGTTACTTGGTGCACTTTACTTTTTTGAAATGATAGAATTTCATTGTGATAGTAGGAATGGGTTACAGATCATCCATTTAACATATCTCCAAGGATAACATTTGAAGTTGGTGTCTGTCTTCTTGGAGGCTTGATGGCCCTAGGATAGACAACAACTTCATCATTGAAGAAAACAAGTCATATATTCACAAATGATAGGGTGATAGTGAAAGTTGATAAGCTTGAACAACTACAACAGAAGTACATACAGGTATTCAACACATTTCAAGACTTTTTGGGCTATGAAAGGCATTCATTTGGGAGGTACTGTTGTCTTTTTGATGTTTTGAAAATTGTTGATTTGAATTGTTGTGAATTCATCATCAGGTCCAGGGTAAGGACAGGTCCTTAGTTGCAGAGGTTGCTCGGAAATTGGGCCTTGATGGGTCATATATTCCTCACTCCTATATTGAGCAAATACAACTTGAGAGGTTAACAGCTGAAATAATGGTAGGGATTGAGTCACAAAGCTTCATATCATATTTTTATACACCAAACAAGTCACCGAGTTTTCATTCAAGTTATATTTTGTACTTATGTATTGTGTGTTTTGACAGGCACTTCCCGATGACCTTAAGTCCAAGTTATTGCAAAATGATTCTGAGGCTACCAATCCCAGGTCATTTTCCTAGATATTTGATGCAAAGCTTGGGTTAAAGACTTAGTATAATAAAAGGTATTTTTCTGAAATCCTGAAAAGTGTTTTTGGCCATATCATTTTCACCATGTAATAATATGAAGGCCTATATTTGCATTCTTTTAATGTATATATTTTTTGTCTGTTAAATGGCTTAATTATCATAATTATTTCAGTTAGTACTTTTTTATTTTAGCTGGACATATGGTTAGTTGAAGCTAAGATTCCTTGATCCTCCTTTTCTTTTTTTAAACTGGAAATATAAAGACATACTATTAAACTTTGAGGTGTTTCCATCTGCTATATATTTTGGTTGGAAGATACTCTTTGCTTTTAACTATTTTGTTCCATTGTTATAGGATCCAGATTTGATTTCGACAGGGTACATTGTTATCATTTTCACCATTGTTATTGGCTTGCATGATCTGACATGATTGGTATTTTCAATCTCTTTGTTCGTTGTGTCAAACATGAATTTATGGATTGGGTATCTCTCAAATTCTGATACTCGTCTTTCCTGTGTTCTTTTTCTGATGCTAGATATTAGAGGTTTTCATTTTTATACAAAGAAATCAAGTATAGAATAGTACTGTGGTAGCAATTGAGAAGCAGTGTTTTAGTCATATCATGGGTTTTCCAGTTTGTTATTTATTTGCAATATGTGAAGAATGTCACCTATGGATCATGTTTCAAATTATATCAGAATTTCTGGAAGACAAACTTTATGGAAGATTCATATTATAACAATCTTCTAGAGAATATGTTTACTGAGCTTCTTTGATGGGCTCTAAATGACTAGCAGTGAAATTATTATTTTACTTTTTTTGTTCCATCTATAGTTTGAAATATCACTCAATACAAACTTGCAAGATGTACCATGATTTTTCAAGTCAAAAGTTGCCAAAAATTCACCAAAACTGAGCTAGGTGAGTTAATGTGCAAATTTCTTGGCTGTAAAATTAATTCACTACTTGTAAGATTCTTGATTACTGTAAGTTTCCAAATAATTGCTATCTGATTGCTTAACAATTCCTAGTATATTTATGGAAATTATAGTTATTGCATTATTTTTATGATAGCTGGTACTTTACCGTGAATCTAAAAATTGCTATGAATTCACAGGCATTTTTCACTATAGTTGTGAGTTAGAGTGGTATGATTGATATATAAATGCATTTTGAAATTCAGTGCTATCTTTATTTAGGGCTTATAATGAGTCTAATTTCACTTTATCATAACTTATTTTTATGATGCTTTTTAGTATGTCCAATTTTGTAGGATTGAGAAAATTGCAATTCTAATTGATTTTTTGAGTTTAAATTTGTCGGTTTAGGTTTATCCACTGAAATTGGGCTTATTTAAAGATTTATACATACTTATTGGTTATTGTTACAAAGAGTTTAAATTGGTTATTTCTTTTGCTACTATTAGAATACTAATTGTTTTCCATAACATCCATTGTATCTATAACTGTAAGGAAAATGGTAATGGTTGAAGTTATCCAACTTAAAAAGATTTGATAGAGGCCTGGGTAGTGAATTTACTCCGAAGAGAAGATATCTTTATTGAGATGCCTGTTGACTCGGTTCCCGTCCTCCAACATCATCTTTTTTATACATGTGAATTCTTTCTGTGACAAATGGCTCAGAAATTATTAATTTATTATATTTCCTTTGTTTGGAAGTGGCTGTGATGTTCCCAACAATATCACCATTAAGAGGAGAACATCAATTGGCAAGTTTCAAGAGGTATTGGGAAAATAGGGGTAGCTTAAGAGATTTTACTGTCAACCACTTGGAGAGCTTTTAAATAGTATCTAGACCAAGGCTCAAAACTTATCTTCAAAAGCTTAAAAAGCTTTGATGGTGATTTCACATTGGTTGCTAATTTGCCACATGCATTTATTTTCATGCTTAATGCTATATTTGTATTGAAAAGATTTGCCTCTGCATCTTGCGAAATCACGTGGGGTCTTTAAACTCTTTGTAACAACCTGGACAATTTTATATCCTTATTTGTTATGTTGTGGAACACACATCTCCAACCATAATCCTCAATGCTGGAGAAATTCTAACTTCCACTATCAAATTCCCCTACTTTCTCCCATTTATGTACTATTTTTCTTAACAATCTCCATAATTTTTCATCGTCAGAACTTGTATCTCTTCTATGAGTGGAGCCATCATGAAGTAGCCAATCCATTAAATGAGAAAAGTGATATTGTAAATGTGTGTGTCTTTAAAATCAGCACAATATTTGTGATCATTCTATGAACTCTGCCCTGAACAAAAGAGAGCAATTACTATATTAGATTAGTGCATACCAACCCCGATTAGGGTGATTTAGTGATATTTTGACTAAAAGTGTTCATCCAGTAAAAGAAGATTTTTCTCTAAGGGACCCTTGGAAGAAACGATTATATTGATAACTGTCATGCTATGTTGTATTTTCCTTAATATCAAATGCATAACAATACTTTCCCAAGTGGAAAAACTTGCATAGCTTATCTGCTACATTTAGGACCAACTGAATACTACATGGGAAGATAAAGTTGTATATTTCAAATCAATATGTCTCCTACAAGTGGGATTCAAATATTGTTTGTCATAGATTTGTAAGTGCTAGCTTGTACAAGTTTATTAGAGATATTGTGGCAGCCCTTTGCCATCTGGCCCTCAACAAGATTTTATTTTGTCTCTTGGGATGATAGATAAGTCATCTTTCACACAATGGTATGAGCTTGTTGGTGCAGGGCACCCTTGTGTCAAGGGGGTCATCTAAAGGAAGTTTAATGCTTTATGGTAGGTTTAGGTCATGTTAGTGATTTTTGGTCCACTTGTGAAGGTGTTAGGCCATTTGGTGTTTTATAAACCAATGGATTTTCACCTATAGGACCCTTAGGCTTAGGTTCATGCCAATGGCATCTAGGTCTTTGATTATGCATATCTACATTTTAGGAGTACAGGCTAGGAGTTAGTCTCAATTTTGGTCAATAAGAGCACTTTTTCTTACATAGTTGCTCCAAAATGTTTTAATGTTGGAAAAAATGTTGTAATGCAACATTTTGACAACTTTACAAAAAGTTGTCAAATGGAAAAACTGAATTTAGTTAGGAAATTCAACTGTTCCTGCGATCCAAAGCAGTTGGATCAGGCAGGAAGTCTTTAAAACCATTGGTGAACCTGTCACAAGGCAGAGTTCAATCATTTTGTACGAGTTATTTTGATATCAATAAAATTTTCTCTGTTTTCTCTCTAATTTTGCTGTTGCAAACAACCTTTCCATACTTGTACAGATTGGCACGGGTCTAAAAGTCATATGAACGAATAGTGCTCTGAGTCTTCTTTCAAATGCAACAAGTTTGAAGGAATTTGGTTCAGTTTGGAGCGAGATCTTGCTGTTTCACTCTGACTAGGTCAGAAACCCTCACCAATCTGTTTCATGCAAATGGACGCGGCTTTGTTACAATAACTGACCAAATTACTTGAAACTCTGGTGTTGTATAGTTTGATGAGTCTATTTAAGGATTTCAAAAGGAGAGACTCGGAGGATGTGGTTTACTATTTTTAAACCCGTGCCCTAGGACAAGCAGTCAGGTGAGTTTGGCCTAGGAACAGTTCAAATGGAACTCACAGACCAAATGTGTGGACTCAATCAATCAAGGTGGATAGTGCAAGTCATGAGGCAATTGTAAGACATTCCTAACATTAACATTTTGGCTTATGTACCCATTTTGGTAGGGTTTCTTTGCAATCAAGCCTAGATAGGCCTGCTAGGACTGCATGCGCATTGAACACTTTCATTATGCTGGAGTAAGTTTAGATGTTAGATGTTGGGGAAGACTATCAAATGTTTAAAAATACATTGATTCACCATCCTTTGTCTGGTCAAGGATTGGAAGTCTGTGCTTTTCAACAAAAACAACAGAATCATAGATTGGCATGACTGTCATATATCATACCCTATCAAGACTGAGTTTAGAGAATCCATAAACATCTCCTTATGTCAGATCAGTGACTTGGAATGTTCCAAAGTTACTAATAGATCAGTGAGGTACAGTTTTGTAATGACTGTCACAGTCAAGCGGTGGCTATTTGGTTCAAAGGTGGACAGCAAGAAGTTTGGGGTTGTGTTAGTGATTTCAAAGAATCAACAAAGGCAAGTCTTAAATAGTGTAAAGCTTGTAAATGACTTGGAGTCTTCAAGGTTTGTGTTAACCTTTGGGAGTACACTTGTGTTATATCTGTCACTATGATTGTTGGGATACAATTTGTGTGGGCAGAAAGCGAGTTATCTGTGAGTCTAGTGTTCTTTGGGCAGAGTTGATGGTCATAGGGATTTGTCAAGGGTAAGGCACATAGAAACCTTCAAGGGGTCCTTGAACATTGAAGTGGTGTGTGTTGGGAATTGTACGAAGCAGAAACAAATTTTCTTTGTTGCAGTGCCATTAAGAGATTGTAAGATCATTGATTTCTTGTAGATTCCTTGAAGGACAGAAGGACTACAAATTGAAACAAGTACCATTGATTGATGACAAGTATAAAGACTATAAAGAAGTACAAGAGGCATTGAAGTTGCTTCCGTTGCCACTCTGCATCACTTGTATACTCTAATGCTGCAATACTTACACTACCAAAGAAAACTCTCATCACCAGGCATTTGCTTAATCATTGTTTATAACGCCAAGTGGTGAAGCTGCATCAATTTAAATAGAGCTATTATAACTTCTTTGGTAGTGAACTAGAACTTCTATGTCCGACCATTATGTATGAATAATGAACATTAAATGGAAAATTTTACTGGAAAATTTTGAAAAATGTTTGGCATTATACCTCTTATAATGCATAAGAAGTTTTGAATTTGTTTCAAAATTACTTTAAAAATTAAAGAAATAAAAACAATACTATAAGAAATTCTCTCAATTCCCTTATTTGATTTCAATGCTCTCTCTATGTTAGTTTCAAAGATCAGATTTGATGCTAGTTTCTTATAGAATTGCCTTTTTATAATACAAAACAATGTAAATCTGTCCATACAGATGCAAGTAAAGGAAGGTTGAGGTTCTGGGTTAATAGAGATATTGTGCACATCACAGTTGACATGGATATGATGCTCCAGTTATTAAATGATCCAATCTCTAAATTGGGCAGGAGGATAAGAGCTCTCAACTCCTTGAATTGATTTCAAGTTTCAATGCTGCCTCTATGACTGATTTGGTCCTAGATTTGTGTTAGATTTTACTTCCCTTGCTAGAAGTAATATTTAGGTGCAATCTGTCTCTTACAACTCTCTATTTTGTTTCCATTGTACTCGATTGGTTTAGGTTCCTAAAGGAAGGGTTTGGTTTGTGGCATAATAGGAGATGGCACACAACAATGGTGATGGATTTGGGGTGTTCCCAGCTATAAGACGATACAAATAACTCTAATTTGGACAAGAGGATAAGAACTCTTCAACTCCCTGATTGATTTCAACGCTGCCTCTATGATTGATTTTGTATATCTAATTTGGTCCTAGATATTGTTAGATTTTTATTAGCATTCTAGAAGTAATGTTTAGCTGCAATCGTTGTCTCTTATAACTCTTATTTTGTTTCCTTTGTACTTGATTTGTTTAGATTCCTAAAGGAGGGTTCAGTTTGTGGCATAGTAGGAGATAGTACGCCACAGTGGTCATGGATCTGTTGTTTCCACCTATAAAGATAATACAACTAATTGCAGAAGGATAAGAAATTCTTAACTCAATTATATGATTTCAGAACTCTCTTTATGATTGATTTTAAAGAATCGATTTGATCCTATAATTTTTTCGCCACAGTGGTCATGAATTTGGTGTTTCCACCTAAAAGACAATACAACTAACTGTGGCAAGAGGATAATAAATTCTCGACTCAAAAGGAGGGTTCAGTTTGTGGCATAGTAGGAGATAGCACACCACAATAGTCATGGATCTGTTGTTTCCAGCTATAATGACAATACAACCAATTGTGGCAGAAGGATAACAAACTCTTAACTCAATTATATGATTTCAGCACTATCTCTAATTGATTTTAAAGAATTGATTAGATCCTATAATTTTGTTTGAATTGTGCTATTCATACAGTTTTTATACTCCTGCTAGAAGTACTCACGTACAATAACCATAGGCAAGTAGATCTTGTGCATAAGGTTTAATGTATATGTTGGATGTCGTCAAGACTGTCAAGACTGTTTAGCTATTTTGTTGGAGTGCTGGATTTGTTCAGGTTTGTGAAGGGAGGTATATCAGAGGCAACCACTCAAATGTGTACATGGATTTGGTGTTTCTAGCTATAAAACAATACATCTAGTTTTGCTAGAAGTATATGAAATTCTGAACTCCCTGATTTGTATCCGGCGCTCTCTCTATGTTTAGTTTAAAATAACCGATCTTACTTTAGTTTTCTTTGTAGAATTGTCTTTTTGTAACACAAAAAAATGTTAATCTGTCCATACAGATGCTTTTAAAAAAAGGTTTGAGGTTCTTGGCTAATACACATATTGTGCACATAATGACATGGATCCATCTATTAAATGATTTCTATTAAATGATTCGATCTCTAATTTGTGCAGGAGGATAAGAACTCTTTAGCTATCATATTTGAATTCTACGCTGCTTCTAAATGATTTTAAAGGTTCTCGGCTAATAGACATATTGTGCACATGACAGTTGACATGGATCTAGTTATTAAATTTTGTATAAATGTATTTGTTTAATAACAGGTGTGAGAAATTAGATGTTTTCTCAAATAAGCACAAAAAACTCTTAATGACAAACAATATTGCCTGTGTGATTGTTTGGGTTATATCAAATATTTTGATGCACACTTCAAAAATTTCACTGGAGGAGTTGAAACTATTGAGAATTGTGTCTTCTTGCATGAGGAAGATCATGGGATTCTTTGGAAACATCAAGATTGGAGGACAGGCTTAGGACAAGTTCGCAGATCTAGGTGTCTAACAGTGTCCTTTATCTGTACTGTTGCAAACTATGAATATGGCTTCTTTTGGCACTTTTATCAAGTACAAATGTTGTTTAGTCTAGAACTTTTATCAGGTTTTGATTTCACACTCATGTTGCTACTATTTCGATATTCAGACATAAGAATCAAGCATTCCATATAAGACTGAGAATTTGCAAACCTAAAAATGTAAAGTTGAAATGATAGAGAATGGATGGCAAAGAATTTAATTCAGTTTGTTTTGGCTCATACTTTGTAATGATAGTTTTAGTGGCTGCAAATATATTTAGGTTTTCTGGGGTCAATATTTTAGTGGTAGACTTCCACAGTCGGAACATTTTGGAAAAATAAAATAATTTGCTCATTATGTATTGTACAGTGATGCTTTTTGGTGGTTATATTAATAATTGAAAATTTGTATGTAGGTTGTAGAGGTGAATGTTGAAGTTGAAGAACTTGGTGCCAATAACATTCATAGCAATGCATTCTATGCCAAAGAGGACTTATTACGAACAGAACTGCAAGCCCAGTGAGATTATACTAGGTTATGGTGTATGCTTAATGACTGCTACAATTATGCCTTATATAGCAGATTTCAAGCCTGCCCACATGGTTGTGGACTCTCAGAGCTATCACGTGGAAGATTCTAATGTAAGTATGCAACACAATGTTTTCTATTGACTTCTGGTTCTATTGAAATTTTGGTCCACGAGGATACACGGCTCAAGAAGAGTATTGCCTGTCACACACAGATAAATGACCATGCACAGGTGATAAACATGAACTCAGTGCAACTCATAAGAGGATACAAGAATTAGCATCCTCAATCTTGGAGTGTGTCACTTCCCTAAATTTAACATTTCTATTATAAAGCAGGTCATTCTCAACAAATTAGTCACCTTTTGAAGCATATCTGGGTCATTTGCCCTCAACTCCACTTGACATAGCTTTGGAATAATAGGAAGAGAATGTAGGAGAAGATTTCTAAGGAGTTAGACATTAAAATTTGTTAAGAGGTCTAGACAAATTTAAGACATTAAAATTTGTTGAGAGGTCTAAACAAATTTAACTCCAAGTAAACTACCAACTGTAAAAAAATTCAAAATATGTACTACCAAAGAAATGATCTGCATACTTCTTTTGATATGAAAAAATTTCAATAATGTGAGGATAAATTAGTCCCCGTCAGACGGATTGAAGTTACAATGAAAGTTCTTTTGGTTCAGTTCTGCGTATTTTTTGCAGAGAAGCTTTCCTATTTGGATTCTTTTATCAAATTTGATTTTGACTGAATTTTTTTTAGTCACTTCACAATGAAAATGTCCTTTGCAAAGATGTTAGGCTTGCAATATATATTAGAACTTCAGTGTGGGTGTTTGTTGGATGAGGAGTTCTAGTTGTGAAGGTTTATTTTCTACTCAATGATTATGCTATATGTCTTCAACTACTAAGCTCATGTTTTTGAACTTTAAACTTTAAAAGTAATTTAGACATTTTATCTCGCGACTTCCAATTTTATCATGTTCTGATCTTCTTTGGGTAATAATTTTCACTTTTGGACAATTTTATATTATCTTTTAATAGATTTATATTTATTTTTGGGCAAATGTATAGACACCACAATGTATATGGGAGGTCCTTTGCTTATGAAAGTGCATGCATCCACTATATGTAGATGCTTTTTTAATGTAAAATTGTAAGTGGATCTGCATGATAGTGGTTATTGGTTAAACATTTTTAGGTAGAAGGAAGTATAGTGCATATACTGAAGGCATTGGCTAGTTGCCACAGAGCAGCACAAAGTCTGATTGAAGATGATTCACTTCAACTTTTATTTCAAATGGTTGCAAAAGGGAAAAATATTGGTACACTTCCTTTGTACATAGTTCAACTTCACCGACATGCTGTGCAGGTTAGATTTAGCCATAATTTATGCCAATTCTAGGAATAATATGAGGGTTTCCTTTGAAATTTTGAGCTCTATTAATTATAAGATTTTAACTGCCATTTCAGTTGTAATGCAAATACTTGGTCTCCTTTTGGTCAATGATAATGGAAACACGGCCAAGTACATTAACACTCAGCATTTGGTGTGTTTTCTGATGACTAATTAGGCTTATTAATTCAATGTATTGAGCAGTCAAATAATCATTCAGTGGATGAATGGCCTTGAACTTATTATGGTTTTATAACTTGTTAAATATTTGATTTCTATGGATTTTAATTTTCTAAGCTAAAGTGCACGTTGATATTTGTTACTATTAGAGTTATTTCTTTATCTAGGGGCAAAGATAAAATGATTGTTTTCTATTTCAAGTTTCAAAATTTTTGTAATCAATCGTTTGTTTCCTAGCTAGATTTTCCTTTGTTGGTTCTTGGTCATTGCTGTCTCGAAACCATTCCATTAATTCTCAAAATACATCTAATCAAATGGCTAATGTAGATAGTGAACGAAGAGGAAGGTCTCTATATTGTTGCAAATATTATGAATTTGAGGTATACTTTGATTGTTATTCAGGCATTTGATGCTGAAGTTGGCTCATCCATAATATTTCTCCATCAGAGCTATTCCACTTTTTGCTATGTCATATTTTAGATTCATAAAGATGGATACAGTTTCTAGCTCAAGTGATTTATCTTTAATACACATGCTATTCTTATGCATTACTAGCAGAGTGACATGGATCAAGCATCTAATAGGATGGGGCTAGGCCAAGTTAAAAATATTGGTATTGTTGAAAATAAAAGATACAGTCAAAATAAGCTTGCCAGAGATCAAGTCCACCTATAGCAAGGGATACAGATGACCTGGAGAGTTGACTTAGGGGGTAGACTTGGTGAGCAAACTTAAAGAGTCGACTTGGTGAGTGTACTTGAATTTTTAGCTTGGCAAGTTCACTTGGGGAGCCAGCCTGGCGATTTGACATGGTGAGTGGGCTTAAAGTGGCGACTTGGTGGGGCAAGTTAGCGAGCTGACTTAGTGAGGCCACTTGGAGAGGCGACTTGGCGAGCTAACTTGGTGAGCGGACTCAAAGACTAACCTTGATGAGGCACTTTGGTGGGGTGACTTGATGGACGAACTCAAAGTCAACTTGGCGAGTGTACTTGAACAGTCGACTTGGTGGGGTGACTTGGCGAGCCCACCTAGTGAGCGTACTTGAACAGTCGACTTGGTGAGCCAACCAAGTGAGCTGACATGGTGAGTGGGCTTAGAGAAGCAACTCAGTGGGGCAACTTGGCAAGCACACATAACAAGCCAACTTGCCGAAGTAAGGTGGTAAAACCATTGGGTGAGCCGACTTGGTGAGTTGACTTACAGAGTTGACTCGTTGAGGTGACTGGGTGGGGGTGACTTGGTGAGCTAACCTAGGGGGTAGGCTTGGTGAGCAAACATAAAGAGTCGACTTGGTGAGTGTACTTGAATTATCGGCTTGGCGAGCTGACTAGGGGAGTCAGCCTGGCGAGCTGACATGGCGAGTTGACTTAAAGTGACGAGTTGGTGGGGCAAGTGGGGGTGACTTGGTGACCTGACTTGGAGAGTTGGCCTAGGGGGCGGACTTGGTGAGCGAACTTAGAGAGTTGACTTGCTGAGCGTACTTCAATTGTCAGCTTGGCAAGTTGACTATGGGAGCTGGCCTGATGATCTAACATGGTGAGTGGGCTTAAAGTGGCAACTTGGTGGGGCAAGTTGGCGAGCCGACTTAGCGAGGCCACTTAGAGACGTAACATGGCGAGCTAACTTGGTGAGCAAGCTCGATGAGCAGACCTAAAGACTAACCTTGATGAGGCACTTTGGTGGGGTGACTTGATGACCGAACTCAAAGAGTCAACTTGGCGAGCATAAAAGAATAGTCGACTTGATGGGGCAAGTTGGCGAGTCAACTTAGCAAGTCCACTTGGTGAGGCGAGATGGTAAGTTGACTTGGTGGGGTGACTTGGCGAGCTGACTTGGTGAGAAGACTTAAAGACTGACCTTGATGAGGCACTTTGGTGGGGTGACTTGATGAGCGAACTTAAAGAGTCAACTTTGAGAGCGTACTCGAATAGTCGACTTGGTGACATGACTTGGTGGGCTGGCTTAGCGGTCCGACCTGGCATGCATACTTGAACAGTAGACTTGGTGAGCTGACTGAAAGAGTCAACTCATTAAGGTGACTGGGTGGGAGTTACTTGGCGAGCTGACCTGGAGAGTTGACCTAGGGGATGGGCTTGGTGAGCAAACTTAAAGAGTCAACTTGGTGAGTGCACTTGAATTGTCGGCTTAGCGAGCAAACTTGGGGACTTGGTGGGACATGTGGGCGAGCCAACTTGGTGAGGTGACTTGGCGAGCTAACTTGGTGAGCGGATTTAAGGACTGACCTTGATGAGGCGCTTTGGTGGGGCAACTTGATGAATAAACTCTGAGTCAACTCAGCGAGCGTACTTGAATAGTCGACTTGGAGAGCGTACTTCAATTGTCAGCTTGGCGAGCTGACTTGGGGAGTTGGCCTAGCGATCTAACATGGTGAGTGGGCTTAAAGTGGCAACTTGGTGGGGCAAGTTGGCGAGCCGACTTAGCGAGGCCACTTAGAGACGCGACATGGCAAGCTGACTTGCTGAGCAAGCTCGATGAGCAGACCTAAAGACTAACCTTGATGAGGTACTTTAGTGGGGTGACTTGATGATCGAACTCAAAGAGTCAACTTGGCGAGCATACTTGCACTAGTACATTTGGGTTCATTTTTTGACCTTTATTGGTCAAATTTTTGACCAAATTTTAACCAAATTCGACCAACCCATTGGTCAAAATTTTTTTGTCACTGGTACATGATTTTTCTCAATCATATAACTAATTATGTATTCTTCATATTAGTTACTGTCGGTGTTTTTCAGGCATTCTATAAAACAGTTCACATGCCTTGCGTATGATTTGACATTTTACATGCATCCTGCACTCTCTCTCATCCGACTAATGATGGATTATGCAGAGTGATCTGAAACCATGATGCTAAAAAACACACAATCAAATCCAAAATGAACTTGCACTACAAATGGATTGTGGAAATATGATATTGGTAAGTCTACCAGGACAATCACAACCTAAACATATATTTGTCTTGGTAGACATGCATGCAAAATTAACAATATCAGATTTCCACAATCCATTTGTAGTGCAAATTCATTTTGGATTTGATTGTGTGTGTTTTTTAGAATCATGGTTTTAGATCACTCTGCGTAATCCATCATTAGCCGGATGAGAGAGTGTAGGATGCATGTAAAATGTCATATCATAGGCAAAACATGTGAACTGTTTTATAGAATGCCTAAAAAAAATTTACACCTACCTATTGGTGGAAATTTCCACCTTCATTGGTCAAAATTTCCACCAACACCTGGGTTTTTTCTACCTTTGTTGGTGGAAATTTCCACCAACGCCTAAATTTTTTTCTACCTTTGTTGGTCAAAATTTCCACCTTCATTGGTCAAAATTTCCACCAATGCCTAATTTTTTTTCTACCTTTGTTGGTCAAAATTTCGACGTTAATTGGTCAAAATTTTGACCAATTCCTGTATGAACTTAGACAATGGCTTTGGTGGGTTTTCAACCAATAGATTGGTCAAAATTTTGACCAACCAGTGAGTTGGTCAAAATTTTGACCAGAAAAATATTGACCAATGGGTTGGTCGAATTTGGTCAAAATTTGGTTGAAAATTGGTTCAAAAATTCGACCAATAAAGGTCAAAAAATGAACCCAAATGTACTAGTGGCTTATAGATGACTATATGTGATTGCTTCCGCTACTATGTGCTAATGTGTATGATTTATCTTTCTTGCTTTTTAAAAAAAAATAAAAATTGGCAAACTTGGTAAAACTTTAGGTTAATTCTTTTGTATCCCTTGGCGAGGTGTTACACAAATGCTTGTTTGTATAAAGGTATGATTGAATGAATGAATGAATGCATATAAATGTACAAAGAATGAACAAATGAATAAAGGAATGAGTGAATGTTGGTATTTTAAATGTATGGATGAATGAAAGAATGCATGAAGGTATAAATGAATGAATGGGTGAATGAAGGTACAATTGAATGGATGCATGATTGTATGTATGAAGGTATGAATGCATGGATCAGTGTGTATATATGGATGAAATATTGAATGAATGTATCAAGACATGTATGAACAAATGTATGTATGAAGGTATGAATGAATGACTAGATGAATAAATGTGAAGGTATGTATGAATGTATGGAATAATGAATGAATGAGGTATGAAAGAATGTATAAAGTTAAATGAATGTATGAAGGTATGAAAGAGTGCATAAAGGTATATGAATGTATGAAGGTATGATTAAATGGATGAATGAATGTATATATGAAGGCATGGATGAATGTGTGTATGAATATAAGAAATTGTGAATGAATAAAAGTATGAATGTGTGGCTGAATAAATGAAGGTATGATTAATTGTTCGTATGTATGGAGGTATGGATTAATGATTGAATAAATGAGCACATGTATGAAAAATTGTATACAAGGATGAATGAATGTATGAAGGAATCTGTATATGGATTCAAATATGTATAGATAGAAAGGTAGCTAGATATGCATGTATAGATGTATCTATGCATGCATGCATGTACAAATACAACTACATTATCAATGCATGCATGTGTATATTGATGCATGTATGAAGATATGAAGGTTTGTATGAATAAATGCATGCATGTGTCCATGAATGCAAGAAGGAAAGAATGAATAAATGTGTAGATGTATGTATCAAGGCATGGATGAATGAATATATGTATGCAAATATGATTGAATGAATGAATGTATGAAGATATGATTCAATGAGTGAATGTATGGGAAAATCCATGCATCTATGTGTTTATGTACATGAAAAGATTCATATTGAAATATATGTATGTATACATACATTTGTGCATACAAACATGGATTCATGTATCGATACATGCATTCATGTATGTGTGGATGTTAATATGTTTTGAGTGAATAAATGTGTGTATGTGTATATGGATGCATGTATGTATAGATAGATAGGTAGCTAGATATGCATGTGTAAATGGATCTATGCATGCATGCATGTGCGTATTTATGCATGTAAGCATGAATTATGTATGTGTGTATATGAAAGTATATATAAACAAAGGTACAAATGAATGTATGTATGTACAAATATAAGAAGGTGTGAATGAATATTTGTATGTATGAATGAATGTTTGTATGTATGGATTAATGTAAGAATGATGGATGAATGGAGGTGTGAAGGTGTGAATGAAGTGTGAGGAGTTCTTAGCTATTATTCCTGTTTCTTGGTTCTTTTGTTTTTTTTCCTTCACATTCTTTTTGCGGATGTTGTTTAGCGCTCCCTCTACTAGCGTTTGCTCTTTGTATTGTTTCCAACCCCTTAGACCCTCGTTGGTCTCTTTTTGGACATTAATAAATTTATCTTATCTATCTTATCTTATGAATAAACCAATGTATGAAGACATGGGTGAATGTATCTATCAGATGTAAGAAGGCATGGATGAATAAAAGTTTGTATGTGTGAAGATATGATTATATGAGTTTATGTACAGGTCGATGCATCCATGTATTTAGTATGCACACATGAATTTTTTTTGCATTCAATAATTTTGTCAATAGGAGTATTGGTAAATCACCATTCTAGATTGTATATGGTAGCAATCCCCAAAATATCTTTGAATTGAGGTAGTTGTATAAAAGAGAGATAAGTAGTGTTGAAGTGGAGGATTTTGTTGAACATTTGAAGAACATCCATGAGGAGGTACAAAAGCACATTAAAAAGATTAATACACAATAAAAGGATTAGGAAGATGTGAAAAACATGTGTAAGAAATTTTGGATTGTAGATCAAGTTATGGTTCATTTGAGTAAGGAGAGAATTCTAGTGGGTGCATATAATAATATGAAAATTAAGAATTTTGGACCATGCAAAATACTAAAAAGGTATGATTCTCCAGATCCATAAATTTGGGCAGACCTTCGATCTGAGAAACTATAGGACCATCATGATTGAGCATACATTTGCCAAACTTTATGCTACAACATTGAATACTATTTTATCAAGTGATTTCAACAGGAGGAATTGTAGGGCTAAGGGTCAAGCAAGATTCAGGGTAGACTACCAGACCATGGATCATATCTTTACACTATGGGATATTATTAAGAAGGCTCGGCACCACTCAAAGAAAGTCTACTATTGTTTTGTGGATTTTTGTAAGGCTTTTGATTCCATCCCTAGAGCAACCCTTTTTTAGAGACTGAGAGATATTGGTATTTCTGATATTTTATTGACAACTATCATGAGGTTATATGAGATAGTGATTGGTAGACTCAGGACCACAAAGGACCTCTTTGACCCTATCTAGAGCACCATCGGGGTGAAGCAGGGATGCCATCTCTTGCCCACCTTGTTCAGGATCTACATTGATGAGCTCAAGGATTTTCTCAGCGACTCCTCACTTCCAGGTGATGGTTGTCATCTACACCAACTATTGATCTCCATCCTTCTCTTTTTTGATGATGTGGTTCTTCTTGCTTCTTCTCCTGAGGGTCTTTAGAGGATTTTGGATAGACTTGCATCTTTTTGTGACAT
The DNA here is from genome assembly GCA_028749045.1 of Cupressus sempervirens. Classification (NCBI taxonomy): domain Eukaryota; kingdom Viridiplantae; phylum Streptophyta; class Pinopsida; order Cupressales; family Cupressaceae; genus Cupressus; species Cupressus sempervirens. Next base: position 440,361,629 of record CM053788.1, read on the forward strand.
AAGACAGCTGGTCGTGAACCTTGAGAAGACTTGTGTTATTGTCTTCAACAGTTTGAAGACCTCACATCTCCATTTTCACTTCTAGGGTTAGGAAGTTGAGATTACATCATCTTACACATACCTTGGGGTTAAGTTTTTTGGATCTCATTTTAGCTTGAGATCAGCCATTCAGCCTCAGATTAGTAAAAGGGTTGGGTTACCTTGCCATGATCAAGAGACATTGCTTCAGACACCACTTCCAGGACACATCATCTAAGTTATCCCTCTTGGATTCCTTAGTAAGACACATAGTTCTCTATGGTGTGGTGGTTTGGGTTCCTTCCCTTTTAGACTTGAATTGGGCCATGATCAAGCATACCTAAACTCTTCTCCTCCATCGGATTATCAGATGTCGCAAATCTACCCCCCGCAGTAATATTTTGGCTGAGTTTGGAGCTCACCCATTCAGGCTTGTAGCCATTTTTAACCTGATCTGGTTTCTCCACCATCTTCATGGTATTGAAAACTCGTTTGAAGGCCAACACAGATACCCTTACTTAGCCTACTGCTCCTTAGTTGTTATTGCAGACTCTGATCTAGCTACTAGAGCCCGCTATTGGTATGCTCAGGCTACTATCCTACTAAGTTCAGTTGGGATCAACATCGACCATTTCCCTTCATACCAATTCTCATTAGATGCTCTTGCTCATCTACTCCCCTCTTGGCAGGAGTTGAACAAGCATGTCAAACTTGACATCTACAAGCAGTATAACATACAGACCTAGGTGGATCCTCTAGGGGGTCTACGTCCGAGAATGACTTTCTACGCCGAGCACTACTTAGATATTTGAGATGAGATTATTGTTCACCCTAAGTACTTACACAAATACTAGACACACCCCCTGTGTATCTCCCTTGGCTCCTTCACGGTGGACTCGCACAGACTCTGGATCTAGGTCGATCACCATATTGCTAGAGAGGATTGGGTGTGCACACTTTGTACCTTAGCTAAAGAAAAATCTGAGACTCATTTTCTTTTCATATGCCCCATATACTACAAAATTAGAGGGAGATTTTACTATCTATTTGGAGATTGTAGATCCTCTCAGATTTTTCCAAGTACATCGATTAGTGTTGCATTGTGCTCTATCTCCGTGAGTCCTTGCAGCTTCGTGATCATACTTTGTAGATTTCATTTCCTAGAAGTCAGGCCCAAACACATCTAATTATGACCTTCTTCTCGCCCTTAATTCCAGTTTAGGGTGTGAAGCATTTGTACAATTTCCCTAATACAAGCCATTCCAAATCTGTGAGACCCAGCAAGGGATTAGTTTGCCAATCACACTCCTCTTGTAGCACTCAACTTCATCATAGGGCCTCTGGTAGCCACATTGATCAATCATTGTTGGACTTTTTCACTGCGAGGATGGATACCTAATCTTTTCTATGTTGTCTCCTACTTTCTTCTTCTTCTTCTTTTGTTGTACTTGTTCTTTTGTGGTCACCATTTGGTGCTCTGTTTGTCTACTATTTTCTTGATGTAAACTTTCAATCCCATAGACCCTTATTGTGGTCTAGTGTTGGATATTAATAATATTATCTTATCTTATCTTATCTTATGAAGTGCAGTTGCCTACTGAACTAAATACTTCACTAGTATTAACATTTAAGATTTGATAGAATATTATAAAGAACATAATGGAGATGAAATTAAAAAATCACAACAGAGTATTCTAGAAGCTACTTCAACTATGAAAGAGATCAAGGAGATATTGAACAATAATGTTGGAAGAAGCATAAGGAAGAAAACATATAAGGAGTATCTAGTTAAATGGAAAGGGAGACCATTATAGGATTTATCATAGCTTTCAAGGGAGGAAGTTGACCATCTTGGTTTTCATCTAACTATCTAAGACTTACTGGGGTCACTTCTCAATTTACCCCAAATGTCGAATGGAGGAGCATCCTTGGTGTAAGAGAAATCTTGTATCACTCAAAAACATTTCTTTTATATTTCATGAATATGGATTGTCTTAGTGTAAATATATTGTTTTTGGAGGACTTTTACTTAGTAAGTTAGCCATTTGAGCTTGAAATATCCCAATTTCATAGGTAGATGTTTATATTTGGCATATAAACTTGTCAATTAAGGTGTAGGGCCATATCATGAGTATTCATGAAGTTATTATAGATTTTTGGTGTAAACTTTTGGTAGAAAAACTTCAAGCTCATTTTTTAAGGTTGTAGAGGCCCTATATGGGCTATGAAATGGGGTTGAATGGAGCTTGCACAACAAAGGCCTTGGAGATCAAAAGTTGAGAATTTTGGAATGGAGCCATTATAGCCAACCAAAACAATGGTTTCCAAGTTATGATCTTCCAAAGTTGGGCCAACTGAATTTTTTTTTTAAAATGTCATAATTAATTTGAGCAGACTCTATATGGAATTTTATGGTTGGTTAGCCTTAGGGGTTAGGGTTTGATGTCTAGAAACTTCTTGAGTAGTGTAAAACTACCAATATAAGGAAGGCTCGTAGATTGTCTAGGACAACTCTAGGTGATAGTTCGCAACTATCTTGTAAATTATTTTAATTAATGCACCCATGTGGGTTTACATATTATATTTCAAAATTATATAATTCTGCATTTGCAGTGATGATAAGAATCCCATATTTTGTTCTCGTAAATTGTTGTTATTTCTTTATTATTCATATATTTTTAGTATAAAAGGGAACACCCTTCATCAAGTAAGCATTATGAGAATGTGCGTGTACATACCTTATGAATATTTTGAGTACATGGTGAATGTTATGCAAATTGACATTCAAGAGGCTAATACATAGAGTATTTGGTGAATATTATATGAGATGGCATTCCAGAGGCCATTGCTCATAAGACTTGATGAATATCTTGGAACTCAACATTCCAAAGGCCATTGCTCAAAGAGTAAATGGAAAATGCCATATGAGATGACATTTAGAAGGATATTACTCCAAATTTCATTAGCTAGAGTATTTGGTGAATATCATTTGTTGATATTCTGGAGGCCAATATTCATGAATACAAAAATATGGTCACATATATTACATTGAGGTAATATATGGACCTGTGTTTATCCTCCCTAACTAAAAGGGAGTGCTAATGTTAGTGTGGTTTCACTTTGATAGAAATCACTAAAGATGTATGTGTGTGTGTGTGTATGTGTGTGTGTGTGAAATAAAAAACTATTATATGAAGTACTAATGAATATTCATGTCTCTTAAAGGGGCATGGGACATGTCTGTCCATATTACAACTAATATTAGAGAGATGAATTCCATTTGTAATGTAAATACCAAAATTAAATGGTGGTGCTATTACATTTGTAGAGATCTCAGAAACTCAATGCAAATGAATAATATTGAAGAGACATATTATTTTTCCTTACAGGTAGAGGAAAATATAAACAAGAAGTTTGAGAGAAAAAAAGGGGAAGAGGCAATGGAGGAAGATCTGGTGGACGGTCTTATGAAATCCAAAATAAATATCAAAAGAAGAAGGATGAGGCATGTAGTACCAATCACAACCTAAGGGAAAATAATTTCAATCATTTCCATGATCATAATAAAAGAGATCAGAGAGGAAGAGGAAGAAGGAAATGATTTAGAACAAGAGGTTTCCATGGAACATGTTTTCACTTTGTCAAAGAAGGGTGTGTCCTCACTTCCAAGGAATGATAAATACGAGAGTTGAAGGCCATGCCAAAGTTACACATGTAGATAAAGATGCAAAATTATCACATTCTAAAGATGCTAAAAAAGGTGAGGTCCTAGTTAACAAAAGAGTCCTTCTAAGTGGTGAGAATGAACTAGATCAAAGGATTAAAATAAGTCTTTAAAAAGTAATTTAAGCTAGGTGATATAATCCTATTAAATGAAAATCAAGACAATTCAAGAAAGATGTCATAATTTTGATTCTCTAAGATTAGGTTGCTATTAGAGTCTTTTTATTATAATAATACATATTAATAGTGAAAAATAGAAAGAAATCGACTACTACATAGCTAGTGGTGTCAAAAGGAAGCCAAGAAATTTGTAAGAAAGGCTAGTATTCTAAAGTGTTATAAACCAACCAAATAATCAAGGGTGTAATTGAATTAATATAATACATTAATCAAATGATGAGTGTCAATAGGATTTAAGACATAACCACCTTGCTAACTAAATTTCTTCCTAAGAAATTTTTTTTTAAGCTATGCCCCCTTGGTCTCTTTATCACGTGAAATTTCATACTTGGTTATACAACTTGGTTTAATCTCTTTATCATGTGAAATGCCATACTTGGTATAATCAACTTGATTTCAAGGGAATTAACCAATTCAACTTTTGGTGCACCAAAAACCAAACATTAGTATCAGATCCTAGGTCATAAATTTAAACCTCATGCTTACATTGGTAGGATTCTTGCAAGGTTTGTAACTTTTATCTCTAGGTGATTTGAAGCATGGTAACTACCTTCGTGTTCTATAAGTCTAGTGGTTTTATCAAGCAATAACATGTCAATATTTTTGGTGCAATAAAAATCAACATGATTAGCCTATACAAGACAAAAATAAAACTCATGAGATAAGGTGAGTTAAGGTTTTTACATTAAAACCCCACTCAAGAACATCTTCGGTGGTGATAAGAAATTAATCCAAAAACTAAAGCCTAATAAGGTACACAAGTATGACATAACTCATAAGGAAGAGAATAAACTCTGTGGGAAAAAGCTTACTCATAAATGAAGATAAAGAAATATGGTCTTTAAAGGATAAGAAGTATAAATCCCATCTTAGGAAAATGTCCTATCCTTAGGAATAAGGAAGAGATATCATACAACCTCCCTCAATGTGAAATCTATGCAGTGAAAATAAAAGCTAAACAATGAATGTTGAAGATAACCTTATCCTATCAAACAACATTCCTCCCCTCAAGAAGAGATAGAAGCGCATAATTCTAGAAGGTTTCTTCCAATCCCTTAAAGAAATATGAGGGAGGAAAAATCAATAATGATCCCTCCAAAAATTTCTCATATATATTCACATCAATACCAAAATATGACAAATTTTGATAGAGAGAAGGAACAAGAGGATCTATGTCCTCATAACATCTAAATAAGATAATATAACTCCATTCAAGTTATAACCAAAGAGAGTATGAATATTTGTGATCATCTCTTTCATTTATACTAGATAGGAAGGAAACAAGATGATAGATCCTATTTCAAAAGGATGAAAACATTTATACCTTCTTTATCCCAAGTTTTCAAGGCATATTATTCTAAAGTTATCTTGAAATCTAAAGGATTGAAATTAAATTCAAAAGACATGATGAATCCCCCAAAATAGAACTTTATGTTAATTCATGGCCATAAGATACAAAATAACCCCCACAAGAATGATACTAAACAATAGAAGGAACTAAAAAAGTATATAAGAAACAAAAGAAAAGAGTCCTTGGATTTAGTAGTAGAGAGTTGAGACCCCTCCAAATTATCCCACTTTATAATTTTACAGTGTAGAAAAATCTAATTCAAAACATAAAAGAAACTAGAGGGAATTAACTAGTTGATATTTTGGCAAAACAATAACCAAACATTAGTATGAAAGCCTAGGTAACAAGTTTAAACCTCATTCTTACAGTAGTAGGATTCTTGCAAGGTGTGTACCCTTGGTCTCTAGGTGACGTGAAGTACGGTAACAACCTCGTGTGTTCAACAAGTCTAGTGATTTTATCAAGCAATAATAGGTCAATCTTTTGGTGCAAGAAAACCAACATTATTAGCCTATACAAGACAAGATAGAGGTCATAAAATAAGGAGGATTATGGTTTTTGCATGGAACCCCAGTCAAGAACATCTTAGGTGGAAATAAGAGATTAATTCAAAAAAATAAGGCCTAATAAGGTAGACAAGTATGACATATTCTCAAGTAAGGAAGAAAATATAACTCTACGGGAAAAATATTACTTATGAAAGAATATAAGGAAATATGGTCTCTAAAGGATGAAAAGTATAAAATCCCATGTGAGGAAAATGTCCTATCCTTAAGAAAGAAGAAGAGAGATCATACAACCTATAGTGCCTCTCATGTTTGCAGTTTGTACCTTGTTTATTTTAATCTGAGTGATACCTGATACTCTTGTTAAGTTACTTTTGAGATGACATGAGGGTTGGATATTATACCTTGATTCAATATCATAGATGCTATAATACTATGTTGTTCAGTTTATCATATTTGTGTGTTGATGCCATTTTGAGATGACAGTAGGTCTATGATGATATCTGGTTATCTGTTATTTTGGACATATGTTAGATTTGGTTATATGTGGATTTATGCTATGGTGATTTACTTCATTCTTGTTTCATTATGCTTTATGAGAACATGAGTGATGTAAATGGATTATTTCAGTATAATTGAACAAATGGTTAAATTAGGTATTTAATGCATTTATTTCTTCGGCTATGTTATTATATGCAATTACACTTGATCACGTGTTTTAGTAATATCACTGGTATTAGCACATGGAGTTAGTGATTCAACTATTCATATTTTACCAATGTCGTCCCTGTATGGTCAACGTATCTTTTAAATGTTAAATTAAACCCTCCACTGATTTGTTAAATCTAGACTCATTTGCATTATGTGATTAGACCAATGAGCGTGTCTATGCATTTAGAGTTTTACATTGTCGCAAAGTTGTTAAGGCCTTATGTGACTTTGGCTTCAAGGTTTTCAGGCTTTATTTAATTAATTTTTAATTTTTGGTAGCTTTTCCATAGATGAAATCCAATTACTTGGAATAGCCTATTTTCATTTGGGTTGATTCAAAGTCTAGCTAGTCTAACCAGCTATTTACCTTGATCAATTATTCACTTGAAAAGTGAATAAGTATTGAATGAGGAATTGAATTCCTCACTTTTCAATTTTGTAATTTGGAAAATTAAGAGCTTTTTCTAAAATCCTTTTTTGAAGGATCGCGTTTCTATTCATTGTGAGAGCTACGGATGTGGGATCTTTACAAGGCGATCTTGTTGGATCCAACTCAAGGATACCTTGCTTTGTCATCATTTTTGATATTATCTAAGAATTATTTATCGTACCTGGTTGTTTTCCATTTTAGCCCTTTTGGCTATCATGTAGGCTCTCCCATTTTCATGTTTCAGCTTCATTTCTACTTTTTTTTTTGGTAGTTGTTTGTTTGGAGGCTGAGAACTAGTATTACCCTCCATTTTTGTTTGTTGGTTCTAACTAGTTGGTCGGGTATGAACATTTTTCCAAACTTTGGGATGAGGGTTTGGGGTTTCGCACTATTATGCTGGTCATTTTTGCATATGGTGTCCGAACTTGATTTTTATTGGATTTTCGTGGGTTTAGTGCCCAAGAACCAAATGGGTTCTATTTTTGAAGTTTTCTAGTTTTGGGGTTTTTACTTCATTTTGTGTATTGCCCTATTTTCTTAGGTTTTCTTGGCATGATGTTGGGTTGTGGACCTAGATCATCAATTTGGATGTCAGTCAGACCATTGTTGCACTCTTATGTTACATTGGATGCGTTCTACATCCATCCTCCTGAGCTTATTTTCGTTTGAGTGATATTTTCTCATGTTCTCATCCAATCCTTATGTTATGATCTTTGTGATGGTGGCGTTCCACACACGAGTACATACATGTACATTGTCAGGTGACTTACAAAGCCTAATCTCCTGTTGATACTTTGATGGAGTTTTGATCGTTTAGGGTTGGGTTGGGAATATGCATGCCTAAGGGCACCCATTGTTGGATGAGCATGGGTAGGGTAGGGTAGCACATGGAGGGGCTTCTATCTCACAACCTGGTGACTATTTTCCATAGGTTGGCAGAGGAAGTTTTAATTAAGTGATAACTAAATAAATATATTGGGTGGTAATAAATTTAAGATAATTAAAAAGTGGTATTGTGCACCTTTCATTGGGGAGTGGTGTTGCCTAGATTGTGTGCCTTCCATTGGGAAGTGTTGCTACCAATACTATCTTCGGCTTTTCGATGCCAAGTGACTCTTCATGATGTTAGCCCCTACATAGTTACTCGTTGAGTGTCTAACTAGGACCTAGATTATACCTGCATTATCTCATGATCTTGGTTTTAGTCATCATTACTATCTGGCGTGAGTGTTAGCCATGGATATTTTCTTTATGTGTGTTTGTGGTTGAATCATTTTCTCCATCATCACGATGAGAGTGGACCTATGGGTTTCACATGGTTGGGAGGTGTAGCTATCAATAACATTGCTGGGGACTGGTGTATAGAGACAGTCTACTTTTCCAGTGTGACCATTGCTTGATGTTTTTACTTGGTACTTTGGGTTCTAACACTAGTACATTTGCACTTGTTTTTCTACCAAAATTTTTGACCAAAGCTATGATTCCTTCTTTTTTTTCATTCCCACATTGGTCGAAAATAAAAATTCTATGCTTGATTTGGTCAAAATTTTGACCAACCTATGTTTCCCAAGTTGAATTTCAACCACAAAAAAAAAAGTTTCATTCATTCACGGGTAAAAGAGAAGAAGTTTCATTCATCCATGGGTAATACTAAAGGTATGAGCACAAGCAAGAGAAAATTAGGGACTTCATTCCCGCAAGGACGAATTCACCTATGTACTAGGGCTTTTCCCATTGTGGTTGTGTAGATCAATCTACATACACTGAGTCTTGGGCATGGAGCTAAGCCGGGATTCTATTGTTTTAGGTTCTTCAACTTCTCTTCCTATGTTATTTTCTTGGATGCCCTTGTTTTGTGTGTTGAGATTGAAAAAAATTAAAATGATGCTGAAAGCTCTATGGGTGGTTTCATTGTTGTTGAGCTTAAACAAGGAGTAGAAGCTAGCCCTAATTAGCAAGATTCAAAGGACAACAAGAAAGGATGTTGCCTACATGGGTAAGAAACAGAAGAAAGAGGATTCAGCGAGAAGGAAGGACTTGAGCCACATCAAGTGCTTAAAGTGCCAGCTGAAAGTTTGGGCACTTTTTCAGCCAACTTCTCGGTGTCATGTCCATGGGATCATTTGGAGGCCCAACTGGCTGTGAAGCCTGGAAACCATCAGACCAAAAGGATTCCTAAATATGTCAAAGGTATTATATTGGGTTTTCATCTTGTAGAAATTTTTTGTGTGTTGCTCTCTCATTGGGATGTCTATAAGTTGCTCTTTGATTTCTTTCTACTCAGGTATTTGGATTGATTTCAAAAGGCTTATCATTGTTTTTCAATTTAGATTTCTACAGTTCAACATTCAAAAGAATTTTTTTGGAATCAACAGTTAATAATTTAAATCAAATTGACATCTCAAGGTTTTAAGATACAATTTATTGAGCTGAGTCGCTCTTTCTATTCAGATATTAGGAAATGCTTCAAAACAAGTGCTACTATTTTCTTCGACAAATGTAAATTAAGTTCATCACTACTGAGTTATGCCTCTGCTTAGTTTAAATAAAATTAATATAGGACCATGAAGTTGCTACATTTTTAACCTAATGTAAGATCTATCTATGAAAACTTTAGCATCTGGGTCTAAAATAAAGATTCCCACTCCTGAAACAAAAAATCATTACATTAAAGTCCATCTTTTTATTATTATTATTTTGTTGAGAAATGAGGTTTGTATGCTCCCTGACTTTTACACATCATGTAAATGTACTATTATTCTCTATCTTAGGTATTGCTTGTCTATTCATTATTTATTTATTTGTTTCAATGTCAATACTTTTTGAAACACTAATTTTGGTCATAGGAGAAACATAGGAAAAGAAGAAAGGCATGGGAAGAAAGCATATAGCACAGAAGAGAGCTCTTCTATATACCATGGTGGGCCTGATGAGCTGCTATACAATGTCTTTAGGAAGACAATGGAGGATAGACATGAGGTACGCTCTCATTATTATCTTACTAGCAAGTTCAACTTTCAGTTGTAATCATCACATATTAATCACTAATCACTAATTCTTAAGAAGATTAATGTATGCTACTAATAATTGAATTATCAATTTGTTAGTCCTTGTCGCCCATATGCAGGGACTAATGTTTTCACCTAACTTTTTGATTTAATCATGCCTTGGGAATCATTCAAAAAGGAAAGTAATCCCATCAAATAAACATCATTTGTCATTTTCTATTAAACATTAGTTTTATTCTCAAATTCGCAGCTGTCTCATTGGTTTGAACTTATTTTCTCAGTAGTCTTTTGTTTTTTGGAATGCAAAATTTTGCTAAAAATATGTATGCCCAGGTCATGGAAAGAAAACCACATGTGCTTTGTACAACCCATTACATGTGTTTTTGGCATGTGCTCATCACAATGGTTTCAATATTATTACTACAGCTATGTTTAATTATTTTTGCAAGTGATTATGTTTTTGAAATGCACCAAATGCAGCTTTAGATCAACAGGTATGGCCATTGGGCTATGTTTAATGTGATGGTTCTCATTTCTTTCTTATTTCCACAGTAGATGAAAATCACTTGTTCCTCCTATTTTGCAATTGTACTACAAATAGTTTTGTGATCAGATTGTTGGTTTGAATGTTTTTGTTTCCAACATTCTTCCTTAGCACCTTTCACACTTCTCCCATGTGAATTTTACTCCCCCATTCCATAGTGCACAATAAAAATTGATAAGCCATTCAAAAAAAATTGTTGTGTTTATTGCATGCAAGTGTCTCTCTTCATGAGATAGTTTATCTAATGATTAGCCTTATTGTGTTTTGTAGGCATTCTCATGAGATAGTTTATCTAATGATTAGCCTTATTATTTTGCATGGTTTCTAAACAGGAGAAATTAGCTCCTTCCAACATATATGTGGCCTTTAAATGCATTTGTCTTTTCTAAAAGTTAGATTTTGTTATAGTTTCATGTAGGCAGACATAATATGAAATGAAGATCTTAGGGATATGATCTATTTAGTTGAGGATGTAATGATATTTCTATGATTTTGATAGAATGTATTACTTTCTTTGATAAGCCGAAACATATGGCCTGTCATTTTTGCCACCATATTTAAGGAGACTTGCAAACTACAGTTTTGGAATGAATTCTATTGTTGTCGGCTCCACAACCTTTGAAAGCCTCATGTTTATACATAAGCAGATACCAATTATTGTAAACTTGAGCCTAAGAACTCAAACCTAATGGTTCAAGGATTTTAAGGAGGTTTATGGTTCTAGCACTCAAGATTGGTTCGTGTTTTATAGTTTTATTATAGTCAATGTAGAGATGTAACTTTATTTATTGTTATGACTTGACTAATTTCCCATTTGGCCTAGGGATATCCATAAACATAGTCAAACCTTCTAAACCTCTAATCATCCAAGAAATTAAAAAAGCCTCCTTGAGGTTGGATATTTTTTTTAATGTTTTCACTATGTAGTTTTATAACGATTATATATTCATTAACATTCAAGATTTATGCAACTCTAATGTATCTTGAATGTTGGTTTGTTGTTAATTCAAGAAAATAAAAAGAAGAGTCTGGACATTCAATACAATTTTCCCATACGATGTTCACCATTCTATTTATCTACACGTCCAAGTAATGATTCATGTGATTTTGATGATATTGGTTGTCTAGTCAAGTTTAACAAACTCTCTCAAAGAAATGACAAGCTTATCCAAAAAGATTGTCCAAATGTCTCAATTGTATATGCAGACTATTCTTCAGCTGCACTGAAAATTTTAAGAAACCCTGAGCATTATGGTGAGCTATATTTTAAATGCTTTTATGTTAACTAGGATGGTATTCATCTTACATAAACTCTACAAACTGGTGACATAGATGTTGATTAATGGAAAGATTAACATTCCATCATTGAATTTGGTAAACAAGGATCATAAAAGTCTAAAAAGAATCTAGGTATTTCACTTGACTTTTTCAATAATTTAAAGTTATTATAATAATAAATGGATTGTCAAAAAAGTCTCATGCCTCTTGTCAAGGTTTCCTAGCTTCTCAAGTCTTGTATTTGTTCTTGCAATTTAAGCAAAACTTCTAGCTAATGGCATAAGATAAACTCTAAGGTAGGTAAAGTATTACATATAACTCTAGAATTTTCTCATAGTTAAACCCAAATCCTAGATCCCAACATCCTTCCAGCTCATCTAAATCCACATCTATAAGAATTTTTATCCTTGTACAAGACTTAGCATTCTGATTAAGGGGATTCTCCACACCTTCAAGAAGAGCGTGAAGTCCCTTCATCTCATCATTTCCAATAGGTTCATCAACAAAAGCTCCCTAATCCTATTCTAGAAGGCCTCTTCGAGGACTCTACCTCTAACGTTGAGTTTTGGCTTCTTAATACTCTGATAAGCAATATCAGTTTGTTGCACTTCCTTGTTTCTTTCATCTAATTACATCTCTCTGGGATCAAAATTAGAGATAGAAACATCATTATACACAGACTCATCATTATTCTTCACTACAACATGTAGTTGGGTGAATCAACATTTTTATAGATTTGGGACATGAGCAACTAGGTCTCTACAATCCGCATTTGTAAACTTTAAGGAACTCCTATATCCTCCTTCCAAATCACTAATCTTACTGATTAGGGTTAATAGGAGCAATAGGATCCAACTTTAACCCCACCTCATTAATGTCCATTTGTAATCTTGATCTATCATAAATTCTCTTCATTCTCCTCCACTACTTTCTCGCACTCCTACTTGTTTACAAGCCCATTGACTGCTACATTAAATTTGACAATCTCATCATGGTTTGGAATTTACCATTTGACTTTTTTTTAAAGAAGAACCACTTCCAAAGTCATTCACAAATATACCTTAGACCTACCTCACCATAGGCAACTTAGACCTACTCAACATATGCAGGGACTAGAGCTGCACTTAGCCCTTGTTGTATAGTGTTCCATTCACACCTCTCTCAAATCTTCAATTTTTTATTGAAACAAGGTATGCTTTCTAAAGTATAATTTACTTTTAAGACATGATCATGGAGCAGAGGAGAGATTTTAGTGCTACACAAAGAGAGCATGATTGATCTGCATTCAAAACACTGAACAGGAACTGTTGTGTGCCCATGCAACTCCAGATGCGTTGAGTCTCTGTTATCAATAGTTCAAAGGAGTTTTTAGACAAATATTAGAGACAATAAAATTAAAAAGCTTATTGTGTAATCTTCCATGAGTATGTTTTCCAAACTTGAATTATTTTTTAAACAACCATGCTGCTTAAAATCTTGTTTATCTGCAAGACATTTGCATTCACAAAGATTTTACTGTTGCATCACAGAGTGTGATTCATTTGTGTCGCACAGAAAAAACAATGTGTCGGTTTTCCATAATTTTTAAGCTAATAAATTAAAAGTTGTCAAGAAAAAAGCTTAAAGTTCAATACAAAACTCTCAAACTCTTCTTTAATCATGCATGATCTAAAGCAGTTACTTGTATCACATATACACAATCCAATATAATACTTCGGCCTTGCAACTAAATAAATCCTTGAAATAGGTTTCCTTCTATTGTAAATCCGAAGATATTTGTACATTGCAAGCATAAATGTAAAAATTCTAAAATGTAGAAGTCAAGGAAAATGGTCCATTACACAAAAACAAGCATCATCAAATAGCAATGTGCCACTTAAAATGATCTTCATTGCAGATTATGCTATTTGTACCAATATGAAGCTACAGAATGCCACCACAGAGACTAGGATATTTATCAGTTGTGTTGTAGGAAAAATGTGTTGCCTATTGGAACAATAGATGACATTCCCAACTCCGGGGCATCCTGTATGTTTACAAAAGTGGTAGCTATTGTGATTTTAATAACAGAAGTGTTAATCTCCGATGATAATTGTATATGGACATAAAATATATTCCAAGTTGGCATCCCTCCAACTGACGATCCGAAAAATGCAGTGCAAATTTATCAATATGAAGATAAACATTTAATTAAAATATCATTTTTGTTGTACCCTAAAAATATTAAGGAAACCATGACTTACTTTCATCGATCATATCATGTAAGAAGTCTTGTTGGCAAAGTTAAAGCTGTATCATTTAATAATACTAAACATGAGACGGAGAGAGAAAAACACAAACTCCCATCTGCAATTGACATACAAGAAGTTGGGTTTGAAGTTTTCGGATGAAACCCTGTAGAGATTTTTAATATAACAGTCTGTGTTTCATCATCAGAATGATAATGTAAAGCAATTTTAAAATTGTTGAACGTTATTAATCATTTTAAGTCTCTTAAGGTCCCCAACACATTGTGCATATTTCAACCCACAGACCTGATTGTTCTTTGCTTATCCTCCAAATATCCATACTTCCACAGATATTGGGGCAGCAGAAACCCGCCATTAGAAATACAATAATGCCAGAACAATAGGATATCAATAGGTCATTCATAAAAATTATATAATTGTACAAAAATAGAATTTGAAATTAAGTTGTGATATAAGCATGTTGAAACTAACTTGTGATATAATCATGCCATTGACATGAATATCAATTCTCCAATTCTCAAAAAAAGTTTAAAAATATTTTTTCAGAAACTAATCCTTCTAGAAAATCAAGTTTGTTTCAACAATATAAAGGTAAAATTCAAACAGCCAAAACTCAAAATTCAAATACTCTATGATTTCACCATTTTGTACATGGGAATAATGGAGGTGACACACAATAAACTTATACCATAAGAATTCAAATGAAAATAATCTGTGGAACAAGCCCCTCGTTAAGAACCATTGGTCACAACCAGCTACATTTTACACCTTTATGTATTGCTCATCTTCCGTCTTGTAGATTTTAAACCTGGATGCTTTTTGGATATTGCTCTGCAATGGCTCATCTAGCACTTTTGTGAGTTTTAAACCCAAATATCTTCGGAACATAACTCTGTACTGGCTTTGATGGCTTTGCATGTCCATATGTCATCAAAAAAAGATGTGGAAATGTTGTTCCAACATATGCCCCATCAGTATCTATCTTAGTTGAGGAAATTATATAGGCATATAACACCATTAGTGATGCATATTTGTATCTCAAAGTATTGATTTGCTCTCAAAAGCAAAATTGTTAAAATACCTCCACATTACAGATTTAGCCAAAAAAAATAAAATATTATATATGAAATTAAATGAAAACCCTAACATACAGAAATGCCCATTTACTCATGCTATAAATGCATGACTTCTTAAAGACCAAACTTTATGCAAACATGCTTTATTAAGGATATTGCCTTGATATTTGGACCTTGGATAGTAAACATCTTCACATTTTGGACAATAAATTTTCACTCTGCTTGTCCGTGGAATATCTGACTAGCCCACTAGGAGACATGGCTGACCTGAATAGTAAACTCTTGGGCACCTTCCAAAAACAGTATTCTTGTACTTCTCCAACCGCACATGTAATATCAAGAGCAAAAAAAGATCATATGCAATTGGCACAAGCACCTAAATCCTATTTAGGTTCAACTAATTTATGATCACATCATACCATAGCATTCATCCCCTTGCTTGTTAAAATATTATGGACATGGATCAAACCATAAAGCATCTCAGTAGCAGACTCCACCAACTCATTCTATTCCTTGGTTAATATATCATCTATAAGAAAAAAATATAGAAGATTTCAGTCATTTTTTATTTTGATACTTAAAATTAAACAAATACAAAAGGAGGTGTTGCATATCATTCATATAATTGATTTCATGTAGCAACTTTGCCAAAATACAATAAATGGACTTCATAGAAACATCATGAAAAACAAATGGTATTGAGATTTATTATAATGAAGGAAGATTTAATAAGTTTCCCAGCTCCTACAATGTTGATGAATATTTGGAGTTGTATCACCTTGATTGGGATGATCAACAAAATGTGCCAAAAGCTCCACATAGAAAGTAAGCATCAGTAAGCTCCAAACTAAATCCTAGTAATCACCTTTTTGATGGAATCAGTAAACACCAAACTTGCATATGGATGCACACCTTAAGATGTTGAATAAGCTTATATATATATAATCGATCAACAATTAAGATAAATGATAGTTGTTGAGATTTTAAATTGATTCGAAACATCTAATGATATTTCATATGTGCTTGTGCAAGCTAGATGGTGGGAAGGGGATATTTAATTAGGGCAAGCCTAAGAAGAAATAGGCCTAAAATAATGCACAGAGAAACTGTGTAGCTTTAGTTAGAGTCTAGACAATGATGTGTATGGAACCAATAATTTAAATCAATTCTTCTTAATGGTCATTTTTGGAGTTTTATCAACATCTATTGAAATTTCAAAGTTTCCAGGAGGCAACAATGTGTGTCTGAGGTGCTTCTTGAAGGTAATAATTTAGCACAATCTAATAGACTTTTTACTTCATCATTTTTAAAGTTGCCTACATTGTTAGTCTATGCCTAAAAGAAAATTAAGTGTTGAACTAGACTTATATGGGGATAACCACTATCTAATGAATGCCACAAGAGCCATGGTTAAATGCCACAATCAATTTCATGTTAACTGGTGGCAGAAGTATCAATTTCCTCTTCCTCAATTACTTCCAAGTTTACCTTAAATACTTTCTTGGTTTTCTTGGTTGGCACTAATGATAGGAAAGCTTACATTTGATAATGTTTATTAGCCAAACATAGAACAATGTGATAATATTTGCACAATATGGAGCTTTTGTTCTTGTGTATGATGGCAAAGAGAGCAACACCAGTAAGGGTGACAATAACCAAATTCTAGTTTTTTATTCTTGCCAACAACAATTATAGTCATTCATATCCAAACAGGTTAATGAAAGATGCTACAGTGGCTTAGATCTAAACCCAAGCTGTGTGGTCCATGCAATAGACTTCCGCCAATAGCATAGGCAAACTAGAAGTTGTTTACTAAAATCTTCCAAAACTATAGATATATCTTTGTTTGAAACATCTTGCCTTTTGGTTATCGTAGATGGTAAAATCCCCTCCATATAGATTTGCTTTTTACTGTGAGATGCTAGTTTTTGGTTCAGATTCTAGTTTAAATTTTGGTTTGACATTTGCTCAAAAGTTTTTTGGTTTGAGTTTTTTGTTCAAGATTTTTGTATATATATATATATATATGTGTGTGTGTGTGTGTGTGTGTGTGTGTGTGTGTGTGTGTGTGTGTGTGTGTGTGTGTGTGTGTGTGTGTGTGTGTGTGTGTGTGTGTGTAAAAATATGCTACAAAAAAGAATTGAAGGTTTTGGTCTAAATTACCTTAACAGATGTGTTTTATAATCCTAAAACTTTTTGTTTGTCCAATCCGCAAATAGCACTTCTTTGTTCCTGTTAAAAGCATTATCTGTTCTGGTGGCTAGTTATAATGCTTTATTCAGTTATTTATCATTTGATAGCCCTCTATCTGCTAATTACCCTCAATACACAATTCTCTTGCGATCACAAACTTTCAATAAACGATAGCTTAGTAATCTTGAAACTTAGTCTTCCCATTATCATAGATGGTAATGCACTTTTCATATAGATCTTCTTTTTACTATTTGTAGTATTATTCAGTTGTTTCAAAGTTTTAGTCTACAACGATGCCTTTACTTTAGAATAGTTCTTGTTTTTAAACTATAAACAAAAAACAAACTTAGATCTGCAATCTGCAATTTTATCTATAGTGCTTTAAGAAATATGCTAGACATGAAATTATAGCTATTAATTAGAATTATGTTGATTTCTATTAGCTTTTCTCAATCATAGGAAATTTTAATGCAAGGCTATGAGAGAAGGGCACAACACCTAAAAGTGAGGCACAATCTCCTAAAGCTATTGCAGACATCTAAAACTTGAATAGAGTATAAGTTGTCTCAAGGTTATCGACTTTAGACAAATAGAAACCTTGTGGAGCTGTATAATTCACATCACAATGTTCAACTCCTATTTTTATGAATGCAAAACCATGTTTTCTTCACAAGATATATTCTCTCCCTTTTCCCTACACAAGATTTAATCTTTTTTTTCCCTTCTCCAGGTGTCCACATTATGATGTATCTATTTGAGGATCTTGCTTGGAAGACTTTATCTACTCTTCCAAGGTGTGCAATATGGCACGATGACATTTCTATTTATATCTCAATGTAGCCACCAATTAGTGGTATGCAAGCATAAAAAGTAGTTTTCATGCAATTTTCTTTAGTAGAAAGTTAAGTGATGAAGTATCATTCATGATCAAAAAAATGTAAATTTGCATAGATTGATTTCAAACATGGCAACTTTTAATTGACACTAAAATTAAAATATCAGGTAGAGTTATAGAGTATTATCTCACTGATTAGTCTTATGGAATTTCAAGCCAACCATTTGGATTCTACTTTTTTTGCATTCTGCTCCACCCAAAAATTGTTAAAACATCACAAACGAAACTAAATCCTAGTACACAGCATTTTGACAAAATCAATAACACCAAATCGATCAGCAATCAAATAGAATGATAATAGTTGAGATTTTAAAATATCTTGAACATTTGATGATATTCCCTACTTATTTGTGACAATCTAGATGTTGGTAAGGGAATACTTAAGGATAACAAGCCAAAGATATAGGTCCAAGTGCTACAAAAACTATTGAGCTACATTTAGAAAATGGTGCAAATGGTACGAATAATGTAAATCATTTTTTCTCAGCACTGGTAGAAATTTCAAGATTTCCATGAGGCAACAATGTCTTTGAGATGCTCTTGAAGGCAATAGTGTAGCCTATTCAAATTATGGTTAAGCATTTAGTTAATCATTTTTTAAAGTTGCCTACATTGTTAGTCTATGCTAAATAGAAAATTAAGTGCTCTAAACTAGACTAAGATAGGAGTTACCAGTATCAACTTGCAAACAATATATTTTTAATCACACATGATGCATGATAACAATTGAATTCCATAATGAGTTTCTTTTTAACTGGTGGTAGATGTATCAATTTTCCTCTTCCTCTTTTACTTTCAAATTTGTCTAAAATGCTTTCTTCCTTTTCCCGATTGGAACTAATGGTAGGAAAGCTTGTATTTGATAATGTTTGTCAACCAAACATAGAACAATGTGATTATGTTTGTCAAAACATGTTTCTTTGGGCCTTGTTTGAAGGTAAACACAACAATACCAATAAAGAGTGGCAGTAACTAGAATGAAGTATGAGACTACACCCTTCACTTTGTGCTTATTGGTCTATTTGCTAATGCTTTAGATAAAGACAATGCCTTAGAAGAAAGAAGGGTAGACTTGGTAAGCATAATGTTGGTTTTCAATTTTTGAGAGTAATTTTTTCTATAATATTGTTAGACAAATAGGAATGCTCATTTTACTTCAATGATATTTTTTAGTGCTTTTGATAATTGAACTATTTATGTTAACATATACATTCGACTGCAACTATCTTGGACAAAAATAATTTAGTGTAATATGATCGAAAAAGTGGATATTTCTAGGTTACTGATCTTGGACGGGTAGCTAGTTATTATTACATAACTCATGGGACAATTGCTACATATAATGAGCTCTTTCACCCACATTTGTTGGGGGATTCACCTGCTCTATTTTTTTTAGAACTTAGTTTTTGACCAATCATTGGTGATACAGTACACCATTTAATATCTATTTCTCAGCCCACAACAAAGATGAAGACCATCATTGATGAAGCAGACAATGAAGAAGTGCCCTCTCCACAACCCTTACAACCACAATGTCAACCTTGTGGAGATTAAAATCTTATATTAATTGGTGGCTTTGACCCCAAAAAATTTGGCTGCATCTGCATCACTCACATAATTGATGGTGCCCTATGCATAAATGTCCATTTCTTTTATGTTGTATCAAGCAATTATTTCTTATCCAAGCCATTTAATTTGCAACCTTTTAAATCTCTGCAAAGATAAAGTTGGAGAAGGAGAATTTTTCTTCTCAAAGGTGTCATTTGATTGTAAAGTGTCCATTCCATTATCAGTTGAACTAGATATGTCTTGTTTGTTGAACAGATAATGGAATGGACGCTTTATAATCAAAGGACACTTTTGAGAAGAAAATTTTTCCTGCTCCAACTTTATCTTTGTAGAGATTTAAAAGGTTGCAAATTAAATGGCTTGGATAAGAAACAATTGCTTGATATAGCATAAAAAGAAAAGAAAAAATTTGACCAAACATTGGTGAAAATTTTGACCAATTCTGGGTAGTTTTCTACCAAGACTTGGTCAAAATTTCCACCAATTATAAAATAATTCAACCAAACATTGGTGAAAATTTTGACCAATTCTTGATAGTTTTCTACCAAGACTTGGTTGAAATTTCCACTAATTATTTTTTTAAAAATTGACCAAACATTGGTGGAAATTTTGAGTAATTCTTGATAGTTTTCTACCAGGAATTGGTCAAAATTTTCACCAATTCTAAAAAAATTGACCAAACATTGGTGAAAATTTTGACCAACAATGACAAATCAAAGCTAGAAAAAATTAAAAAATTTTGATGAATGTATTGGTTGAAATTTCAACCAACCTATAGGTTGGTCAAATTTTTGACAAGAAAAATTTCCATGAATGGCTTAATTGAAATTTTGACCAACTTGGGTCAAAATTTTGACCAATATTCATTGAAAATTGGGTTCAAATTTACTAGTGTGAAGTATGCTTTCTTGTAATTTATGCTTTCATTGAAATGTCTGGATATCATGTTTAGATGATGTTAGTTATTTGATGCATTTCCTTATATTGAAATTTAGCATATGATTATATGATGTTATTTTCTTAGTTGAAATATCTATTGCTTTATTTGTTAGCATATTAGATTTTTTGTTCTTATGATGTTATTACGCCTTGGTAGTGATGCCTCATTAGATAACTTTGACTATCTAGTTGGTCTTCTTTGGATGTTACATGCGGGAGATAGCTAGGACCTTCAAGGTCTCATGATGCTATTATGGTTGGGAGGAACTATGCATGTGATTGGTTATGTTCTTTTTGTACATTGTGATGTTGCTTTCAGTTCTTTCCCTTTACTACTATGTTAGATGGTTAAATGAAGTTATGTCTTTCTGATATTATGTTCGAGTGCCTACGCCTTGATTTATGAATCCAATACCTGTTGGTGTGGAGGATTTTTTTCCCTTGTCTTCTTATTTTAAGTTTTTCTTGCTTCTTGTTGCTAATCCTCACGCAAGATTTTATGCTCTCCTACACAAGATTGTACACTTTAAGGCGTGACACTTGGTGTTTCCTTGTGAGGTCCATTGCACTTCCTCGCATGGCTCTTAGTACTTCCTCGTGTGAGCCTTGGCACCAATTTTGTGAGTTTGGTGGCCAAGTCAAGTATCCCTTTGCATGAGAGGGTAGTTCCTCATGTGGTATGGTTCACTTCCTTGCGCAAAATTGTCATTTGTGTTTTCTCGCATGAAAAATAGGGGGCATCGATGCTATTTTTTTGAGAACACAATTTGGACTCTTGAGTACCTTTTCAAAGTGCTAGGGTTTCCTTTCCTCCACAGATCAAATATTTTTTCTTGTAATATTGTCCTTGGTTTTCATCCTTTAGTTTGGTCATGTCAGTTTAGTAGTGGCATTTGGAGATCCATTGGTGTTTGGATGTTTGGTTAGTCTTTCGTTGCAACCTTTGTAATCCTTGTATGTGATTGTCATGTGCATCCATATTTTTTTTTTTTAAATTTATCTTGGCTTATATTTATCCTTGTTCCAAGGATCTCTAGGTGGGGCATTACACAACCTCCCTTGATGTAAAATCTATTGCAGTGACAATAGAAGCTAAACAATGAATGTTGAAGATAAACATATTTTATCAAACAACATTTCTCCTCTCAAGAAGAGATAGAAGAACATAATTATGTAAGATGTCTTCCAATCCCTTAAAGGAATATCAAGGAGGAAAAATCAATAATGATCCCTCCAAATATATCTTATATATCTCCAACCAATAAAAAAATTGGACAAATCATAATGTAGAGAAGAAACAAGAGGGTCTATGTCCTCATAACATCTAAAGAAGATAATAATAGTTCATTAAAGTTATAACCCAAGAGAATATGTACATATTTTTGATTGTCTCTTTTATTTCTACTAGATAGGACTCACTAAATAAGTTAATAAAATAATCACAATTAGCTATGTCTAGAGGATGATGGATATCTTAATACATTGACCAGCTAGAATCTCTTAAGGGAGTGACACTAAAACTCATAGATACAAAAGTAGAAAGAGAATCAATATATATGTCAAATGAATAAAATAATCATCCATGAGATTTTTTCCATAAAAGATGGGGCAACAAAAGCCTTAATATCATCCAATGAAATATCACTATTAGATGAAGACTCGAGGTCTTGACACAATTATTTGATGATTACCCAAGAAATGAAAGGGCATAATTTAGTATATGATTTATGTAAAGCAGGGAATACTTTGAAACTATAAGATATGTTAGTCTACAAACCTCAGCATATTGCAATTACACTTTACAATTTTTTGTGTATAGTCATTTGGTTCATGAACTTGCTAAAAGAGAAAAGATGATAGATCCTAGTTCAAAAGGATGAAAATTTGTATACCTTCTTTATTCCATGTTTTCAAGACAAATATTTTTCTAAAGATATCTTGAAACCTAAAGAATAAAAATGCAATTCAAAAGACATGATGAACCCCCCTAAATAGAACTTTATCTTAGTTCATGATCATAAGATACCTAAATAATCCCCCCAAGAATAATACTAAAATGTAGAAGGAACTAAAAAAGTATATAATAAACAAAACAAATGAGTCCCCTTGATTTAGTAGTAGAGACTTCTCCAAATTTTGCCATTTTATAATTTTAGAGTGTAGAAAAATCTAATTGAAAACATAAATTTGTGACTTCAATGAATTTGGAATGTTTGATTTAGTTCACAGTTCATGCCTGAAATAACCCTGACAGGTTATTGCTTCCTTTTTACACCCAAAACTTAAAACTTCAAAGGGTCGACATTTCGTCAAACAATTAGCAGTCGAGCTTTGATACCACTGAGATATTCCCTCTACTATATAGGTTAGAGAAGAGCAATATTGGATTGGGTCGTTTGTTAAGAATTTATCAAGAAACCCTCAGATTGAATTATGAGAATGATGCAATCAAAAACTGCTAGTAATATTCATGGAAAATCTTATTCATTACCGACTCAAAGTTTGAACATCAAAGCCTTAATATAGATAGCTAATATCTAAAGAACCTGGTTTTTCCTTGGCAATACATTTTGCTTTCCCCCAATGTTCTCCATCCATCGCGATGAGGTCCCTGGTGGTAGATCAGTAAATTATTGAGACGCCTTCCTCTCCAGATCGCACCTGCGGAAGGGACCGGTTGTTTGCAGTCTCTATCCAAAGAAAATGGGACGGCCACCAATGCCCAAGGGATCTGCTATTCAAGGCTCTGTACACTAGTCCCCCGCAGTTGATTCCGTAGCCGCTTCAAGTCATTAGATTGCTGTTTGGATCAGTGATCACCTTCATTTCTAGCGGCAAGCTATACTGGACTGCAATTAATTTCCCAAACTCCTAGCGCCACAGCGAATGTTGATCATGTGTGGATATCCAACCTTCGATGGATCCTACTAAATCGTTGCGTTTGGCACTTCCTCCTTGACGAGATGCTTTGCCCTGAATCCGTCGGCTGCGACCCATGATATTAGATTGTTTGCTGGAATGGAGGACGAACTTTGGACTAGTTGTCTTTCCACGCAATCGGTCCTCTTTCGATTTTATCACCAAAATTTGCCAACCCTGGTGCGGTCTGAGACATTTTTGGGGTTGATACTATCTCTTCAACTAGCTGCCGGTCTTGACAATTCACCTTAAATTGTGTATGGTTCGGACAGTGGCCAGAATAATGAATTGCGCAAACTTTCCTTTCTCTGTTTATTTCTTGGCGTCTTCGGCCTGATCTTGATGTTGCATCAAAGTAGATCGTCGCCCCTTCCTCGTCCACGCTACCCTCTTCCCTACAATCTTACGGGATGTCCAACAACAGCATGACAGGTGCAGTATCAGATCGTGTTCTCCTGCAGAACAGTTCGAGGCTGGAAGAATTGGATGTGTCTCGCAGTGGGTTGAATATCAACATTGACTCGACGCCATGGATTCCACCTTTTCAGATTTCGGAACTTGAATTTGAGGAGTTGTAGGATTGGAGGCCTGATTCCCAGCTGGATTTCACTCCAGGTGTTGGATTTGTCTATTAATGAATTGAATGGCCCTTTATTGGTAGATGCTCCTGTGCCTGCACAAACAAGCTTGGAGGTGCTCTCATGGAACGTTATCTCTCCAACGATGCTGACTGGTTCTGTATTAAGTCAGGACTGCAGTCGTTCTTGCTTCAAGTACCCCCAAGATCTGTCAATAGTAAACCTCCAATTGAATCGATGATCTGAATCAAATCCCTTCAATGAATAGTGAAACAAAACTACAAATTGGCCTTAAGCCACGGATAATCACCCTGATGAAATGACTGCAGCGTCACCTCCAATCTGCAATAATTCGGATGATATTTCACACCCTCAAAATTGCGTACCGATTGAGAGTTATCGTTCTCAATGGCCAACTGTGACAATTGCCGAAACCCTAGGTTCCACAATGCACCCGTGATTGAATCACAATCTGAAATCAAAAGAGAGATAAACAACTACTTTCATTCGAATGGATCCCCGGGGTGCCTATTTATTCTTTTCTCTCCACCTTCTCCAGAGACTTCTAGAACAATTTTGATCTTATCTCATAAGTGACTTTATTAAATATTTTCCAAGTCACTTTATTAAATACAAGGTTATCTTTTAATATTATGTATTTAATTAAAATAATTAATTAGTCGTCCTTGGACAACCAATATTAATTAAATTAATTAAATCGAACTGTCACCAAAAAATTGGGGACATGACAGTCCGCCCTTCCTGAAATTTCTTGTCCCCAAGCAATGGTTGAACCAATCAGTCTTCCTGGATCCCAAATGTAAATCTGTGTATCATCCCAATCCTCACCATACTCTCGTGGAGAAATCATCAATACCAATATCTGAGAAACTGTACTCAATATCCAAACAACTGACAATTCTGATGAAATCATCTGAAAACCAACTGTAGATGTCAGTAGAAGAAACCATTCTGCGGAACTCAAGCCAACTGAAACATCAACTCTATCAAAACTCAAGCTCCTGTCAAAAAGACACCTGCACCCAACTGGATTGTAGATATGACAATAGCCATAGGTACCTGAATCACTGCCATCGAATCCAATTTCTGAAAAACTGCTCCGAGTGTGTTGATGCTGCAGGCTGAATAACTTGCTACTACCACTTCTTTTTTCGAAAGAAGGTGCCAATCTATCCCCTAATGGATGGTAAGAAACTGGAGCCAATCTACATCTGCGTGAAATAAAATCCTCTATCTCTGTGTCAAAAGGAAATTGATGAGCGTACCCTACCGTATAATGCCGGTAAGAACCTCCAAACTCTGCTGCTGGCTCATCATCACTAAATTGGGAATCAAAATATGGCTCCATTTTCTGACTCCGAGTGACTGTAGGCTGGATAGGATCCCGTGCATTCTGCTCAACAAACCCTTCCTCGAGATCCCTGTGAGGTAGCATAGTAGAAAGGACCCCTATAATCTTCTCAACCAATCTGCAAATAACACTAGTATCATGGATGAGAACACCTTCTGTCACTTTATGCGAGTCCAACTGAACACATGCACTATCCAACAAATACTTCATGAACGATTCAGTGCAGTAAAAATTATATGAGGAAACATTAACATACTCTCCTTTACACCACAACTGGTCCTCCTGTAAGGGTGGCATACTCAACTGTGCCACACTATCAACTATCTGAGAAGAATCAATCTGGAAACTTGACTCTACTGGTATCCCAAACTCATTAGGACCAGCTACTACCAAATCCTGAATATGTGTGTCAGCCTCAACAATATGCTCCTTAGTAGTAACTGCGGAAGTGTACTTACCATCATCCACCTCAGTAGTCAAATGAACTGGGTCTGGGGCTAGTTTTGACCGCAAATGCTCCAACTCCACGGTCACCTCCTTCAACTGAAACTGCGACTTCTGTAGATCTCGCTGTGTGTCCTCTAATGCCTCAGTAGTCGCTAGGAGCTCTTGGGAAAGCTCACTCACCTCCTCTTCACGATCCAAGAGTGCCTCATAGGCTATACTCCCCCACTCAACCAAGTGATCACGGTCGGCTACCAATCGTAAATAATCCTGCTTCAAAATCCGGACAGCTTCACGCAAGGCATGAATCTCTGCCAAAGAAAAGTAACCACCGCTGGACTCATCTGTCATGGAAGTACCCCAACCAGTAACTGCCAACAACTGACGAGCAGTATCAAAATGCTCACAAGCGATAGCAATGTCTCGCTCACTAACTTTCAATTGGCTAATCACATGATGGTTCTGGCTATACTGTCTTCTATAAATTCCCTTTGACACATTGTCTAAAGGAGTATCTTCAAAGATATTACCATCCATATTTTGCGAATCAACTCCAAAATTCATATCAACATCCAGAGTGTCAAAATCTGTAGTTCTGCTGTCAAGCTCTTCTGTACCTAAAGAAACTGTCAAGGAAGTTGAATCTTCAAAATTGTTCACTTCATTCTCCCGGATGTCATCAAGGTCAAAACGATCCTGGGACTCATCTGTACATGCTTCCAAATATGAAAACCCTTCAACACCTTTCAGCAAGGATGGTCGACTGGAAATATGAACCAAACCCAACAACGGTGCATAAAAACTAATACCAACATCGGTCAGGCTGCTAGCACAAAGAAAGACAACATCGGGTGTTCTGCTAATCCAGTCCATGATATCATTTAAACAATCATTGCTACCATTAAGTGTTCTCCAGTCAATTGAATCCCAGACGTTGCTAAAACATTCTTGAGTCCATATCCGTAAACAAGGAACAGCCGGTAACTCAAGCAAACTACTTACCTGAGTAATGTGACCAATACCAATTAACTTCACATACCTGTCTGCCATTGTCCTTGTATCCTGGATGTGAATGCAAGATGAACTCGTAACATTATCATCTACCATATATGATCCCTCTTCTGTCAAAAACTGAGTGCAAGATGATCTTAAGCTCAGCTCCATGTCGTGCTCTTGCCCTTGTTTCTCCCAATCCTGTAATGCCAAAGTTGCTCGAGTGTCCTCAAGCTCGCAAGAAAGCTTGACAACTTCTTCTTCCTTTCTCCTCAAGGCATCTGAATAGTCTTTGGCAAGGCTTAGAAGATGGTCACGATCTGATAGAAGATGTAAATAGCTCAGCTTCGTCGTCCCCATCCCTTCACCAATTGCATGTAAGTCACAGCAGGAAGAATTTGCCTGAACTCCCTTATGTCTTCCTCGTAACTGAATCATCTGGATGTGCGCTTCTAACATCTCTCGCATTCTGTCATGATGAGATAAAGAAGCCACAATACTATCTATGCTTACCTTCAGCTGGCTGGACAAATCATGTGAAGTACTGCCATTCTCATCCTCATGTGATGAAGCATCTAACTGAGCCTGGTATTCTCTCTTAGCAAAATCATAAATGCTCGATGTCTGCTCATTTTCACCAGGTACCTCATCACCATGCACAATGACATCATCATCATCTGAACCCACCTTACTGTAATCATTGCTTGTCGGAACCAAACTACCTTGAGTATTTGAGACATCACCCTTGGAAAGCTCGTATTCAACTGTCTCAACTTGAGTGTCAGGTTGACAGTTACTATCCATCAGAGTAATGTCCTTCACCGCTTCTTCCTGTGACCGAACTGAAGCCTCTGACTGGTTGCACACTTGTTTCTCGAACTCCTCATTAAGGTTCCTAGTAGCATCTCTCATTGTATCTGTCAACGCTTCGTGAGAAGATTTGTCAAAACGAAATCCAGTTGATTTATTCACCTTAGCTGGGACGGACAGCCTGTCAAGCATACGGTGGTGTTTAACCAACAGTTCAGACATGTTATGTTTGATCTTTCTGAGCTCATCCTGAATACCTGAATAGTCCTCATTTCCACATTTCCGGCTCTGAATATTGCGTCTATTACTTGTCCGAGATTGTGTCCTTGGAGACTTTGTGCTGAACCTGTCCATCTTGGTTGAAGTAAGGCGCTGATCACCCATGTAATTCGGTTCTCACCCCACAGGATGGCAAGAAAACCGCTCTGATACCACTGAAATAACCCTGACAGGTTATTGCTTCCTTTTTACACCCAAAACTTAAAACTTCAAAGGGTCGACATTTCGTCAAACAATTAGCAGTCGAGCTTTGATACCACTGAGATATTCCCTCTACTATATAGGTTAGAGAAGAGCAATATTGGATTGGGTCGTTTGTTAAGAATTTATCAAGAAACCCTCAGATTGAATTATGAGAATGATGCAATCAAAAACTGCTAGTAATATTCATGGGAAATCTTATTCATTACCGACTCAAAGTTTGAACATCAAAGCCTTAATATAGATAGCTAATATCTAAAGAACCTGGTTTTTCCTTGGCAATACATTTTGCTTTCCCCCAATGTTCTCCATCCATCGCGATGAGGTCCCTGGTGGTAGATCAGTAAATTATTGAGACGCCTTCCTCTCCAGATCGCACCTGCGGAAGGGACCGGTTGTTTGCAGTCTCTATCCAAAGAAAATGGGACGGCCACCAATGCCCAAGGGATCTGCTATTCAAGGCTCTGTATACTAGTCCCCCGCAGTTGATTCCGTAGCCGCTTCAAGTCATTAGATTGCTGTTTGGATCAGTGATCACCTTCATTTCTAGCGGCAAGCTATACTGGACTACAATTAATTTCCCAAACTCCTAGCGCCACAGCGAATGTTGATCATGTGTGGATATCCAACCTTCGATGGATCCTACTAAATCGTTGCGTTTGGCACTTCCTCCTTGACGAGATGCTTTGCCCTGAATCCGTCGGCTGCGACCCACGATATTAGATTGTTTGCTGGAACGGAGGACGAACTTTGGACTAGTTGTCTTTCCACGCAATCGGTCCTCTTTCAATTTTATCACCAAAATTTGCCAACCCTAGTGTGGTCTGAGACATTTTTGGGGTTGATACTATCTCTTCAACTAGCTGTCGGTCTTGACAATTCACCTTAAATTGTGTATGGTTCGGACAGTGGCCAGAATAATGAATTGCGCAAACCTTCCTTTCTCTGTTTATTTCTTGGCATCTTCGGCCTGATCTTGATGTTGCATCAAACTAGATCGTCGCCCCTTCCTCGCCCACGCTACCCTCTTCCCTGCAATCTTACGGGATGTCCAACAACAGCATGACAAGTGCAGTATCAGATCGTGTTCTCCTACAGAACAGTTCGAGGCTGGAAGAATTGGATGTGTCGCGCAGTGGGTTGAATATCAACATTGACTCGACGCCATGGATTCCACCTTTTCAGATTTCGAAACTTGAATTTGAGGAGTTGTAGGATTGGAGGCCTGATTCCCAGCTGGATTTCACTCCAGGTGTTGGATTTGTCTATTAATGAATTGAATGGCCCTTTATTGGTAGATGCTCCTGTGCCTACACAAACAAGCTTGGAGGTGCTCTCATGAAACGTTATCTCTCCAACGATGCTGACTGGTTCTGTATTAAGTCAGGACTGCAGTCGTTCTTGCTTCAAGTACCCCCAAGATCTGTCAATAGTAAACCTCCAATTGAATCGATGATCTGAATCAAATCCCTTCAATGAATAGTGAAACAAAACTACAAATTGGCCTTAAGCCACGGATAATCGCCCTGATGAAATGACTGCAGCGTCACCTCCAATCTGCAATAATTCGGATGATATTTCACACCCTTAAAATTGCGTACCGATTGAGAGTTATCGTTCTCAATGGCCAACTGTGACAATTGCCGAAACCCTAGGTTCCACAATGCACCCGTGATTGAATGACAATCTGAAATCAAAAGAGAGATAAACAACTGCTTTCATTCGAATGGAGCCCCGGGGTGCCTATTTATTCTTTTCTCTCCACCTTCTCCAGAGACTTCTAGAACAATTTTGATCTTATCTCATAAGTGACTTTATTAAATATTTTCCAAGTCACTTTATTAAATACAAGGTTATCTTTTAATATTATGTATTTAATTAAAATAATTAATTAGTCGTCCTTGGACAACCAATATTAATTAAATTAATTAAATCGAACTGTCACCAAAAAATTGGGGACATGACAATGCCTCCTTTTGATTTTCTAACTTTTATCTCTATTTTAGGTGTTTGTATTATGTGTACTAGTAATTATATAAGGCTTGAATTCTCATGTTAATCTTGATCTTTTTATTGAAAGGTGTTCCCCTTAATACCATAAACACATAACAGAAACAAAGAAACAACAATAATTTGAGAGAACAAAATATGGGCTTCTTATTATCATTGCAAATGTGGAATTATAAAATTCAAAATTACAATATGCTAACCCACATGGGCTCCTTCATTATAGTAATCTGTAAGACAAAGCTAGGAACTATCACCCAGAGTTGTCCTAGACAATGTGTTCTTAAATAGGCAATTATATGTCACTCGAGAAGGTTCTAGACACTCAAACTTAATACTTAGGGCCAACAAACCCTAACAATACATATAGAGTCGGCCAAATCCACTTTTGACATTTATTTTGGACATTTTGGTCAGCCCAACTTTGGAAGGCCATAACTCTCAAGCCGTTGCTCTAATTAGCTATTATAAGCACTTTTCAAAAATGTTAACTCCTAATCTATAGGCTTGGATTCATGCCAGTACCCATCTATTGATTTTTTTTGGGCACATTTAGGCCTCCAACGGTGAGCCTAAATTTTATATACCAAAATTACAAACCAAAAAGCCACAATAAATCCATGAATACACATGATATGACACTCAGCTTCAACTAGTAGGCTGATATATCTAAGAGGAATATCCACCTCTAAAATTAGGAAATTTTGAGCTTGTATAACTGACTTATTAAGTAGCAAGCCTCAATAGACAACAACTCTGCATAACTTAGACAACCCTTATTTAAACAATTAAACTAAAATATTTTTGGTTGATGCAAGATTGCTCTTACATCCAAGATGCTCCTGCATCAAACACTTAGGGTAAGTTGAGAAGTGACAATATCATGTCTCAAGTGTTCAAAGGAAAACCAAGATGGTTGACGTCCTCCCTTGCTAGCCATGAAAAATCTTCTACTAGCCTCCCTTTCCATTTGACTAGGTATTCTTCATAAGTTATGTTCCTTGTACTTTTTCCAACACAACTATCTAGTATTTCCTCAATCTCCTTTGTAGCCAAACTAGCTGTTGGAATACTCCACTGTGCTTCTACAACTTCATCTCCATCACCTCCTTTATAATAGCCTATTAAATCTAAAATGTTAAATACTAGTGAAATATTCAATTCAATAGGCAACTCCACCTCATAGGCATTTCTAGAATCATGCCTTTTCATTATCTTACATAGTCCAAACTTCTTCTTTTTCAGCTTATTATATGTACCCACTAGAAAACACTCCTTTCTCAAAAGAATAATGACTTCATCTTCAATCTAAAATTCTTTATACCTCATTTTCATATCTTCTTTTTCCTTGCACTTTGTATTCATCTTTATAATGTGCTTCCCCACCTCCTCATCGATGTTCTTCAAATTTTCAACAAATTCTTCTGCTTCAGCACTACTTAACTCTCATTTATCTAACTATTGCAATTCAAAATCATTTCTGGGACTACTCCCATATACAATTTGGAATGGTGATTTACCAGTACTCTTGTCTAGCAAATTCTACCTATGCTAAACCATATCTCATCCTTTTTGTTTATCTCCAACCAAGCATCTCAATAAGTTTTCGAAACTACAATTGACAACTTCAATCTGACCATCAGTCTATGGATGATGTGATGAACTAAACTTCAAATCTATCTTCAATTTCTTCCACAATGTATGCCAAAAATATTCAACAAAAATGGTATCTCGATCTAAAACTATACTCTTTGGTAGACCATGTAGTCTCGCCACTTCTTTGAAAAATAACTCTGCCACATGAACAACATGTTGGGAATATTCAAGACTATACTAAGTTACTGAGAGGTGAGGGTTGAATCAGTAACTCCTACAAATTTAACACTTTCAATTCTTAATCCAATAATTCAATCAGAATTTAACTCATCGCATCTGATCTAAATGCATGCATGAGAAACTAAAAATATGAAAGCATTCACAACACTTTGACATAAATATTTGGTGACCCAGAAACCTTCTGAATAGAAAGTAAAACTAGGGTGGGGATGATACCCACAACCTTTAGTACTACAACATAAAGTTGACTTGTTAAGGCTTACATTAATCACTTTTGATGATCTGCCCTATTAGGAGCAATTAGTACTGCTAGGTCCACCTTGTGAGAGGATTTACAAACATACAATGAAGTATGCACTCAGTAAAGAGATTTATGAAAGACTATTAGGTCTACCTTGTTAAAGGATTTTGACTGGTTCACCTATTAGGATGATGTAGTAGTAGATCTATGATTTGCAACTAGGTTTGCTAAAAGAGATTCTTTTGTGTACTGATCACCTTTCTGTGATAGATATGTCTCTACTACTCCTTATGCTATTATAGCTTTTACAATTCACTCTTCTTTTGCTACATTCATAACTTTAACTTTTGCATCCAAATTCACATTACCAATATAATGATATGGTACAATACATTACATATATATACCAATCCAAATTTTATAATTACAAAGTTAGCCCACATGGAGACACTCGGGTTTTGAAGACTAACTCGATGAGGTTTTGATACTCAGCATCCACTTTCAATGCTTGACATCATCATGCACTTGGTAGACATAGAAGCTTAGTCCATATTGATCACTTTCAATTAGTCTTGAAGTTGGTTTGCACTGGTGACTCGGTAGATATTGTGCAACTCAGCAAACACTGAATCACTTGGTTAGCATAGAGTAGTTCGGTTAACACTGGCTTCACATCACATGAATTGCAAACTCGGTAGACATTGCAATGCTCAGTAACTACTGATAAACTCGGCATATACTAAAATGCATGGTTTGAACTGCTAGACTTCACACTGATTGAATCTACTCGGTAACCACTGGGATTTGTCCGAAGGACTTAGTAACAACTGTAGAACTCAGTGACAACTAAATTACATGGCAAACATTGTAAACTATTTAATAAGCTTAGCAGCTATACACAATCTGAATAAGTGTGTGTCAACACACTTGACTGATATGTCAACACAACATCACTAGTCTTCTTGCAAGGAATGAAATGTGTCATCTTTGAAAACCAGTCAACCACCACAAAAATAGAATCATGCCCTCTCAAAGTTCTTGGTAATCCAAGAAAAAAATTCATGCTAACATCCTCCCACAGCTTCTCTGGCATAGGTAATGATTGATACAACATTCTGCTTCATTCCTTTTTCCATTTCACATACTCTGCAACTCTATGGAAGCTTCTTTACATCTTGCTACAACTATGGCCAATAATAGTTCTCTACAACCAAAGCAATGGCTTTATCTCTACGAAAGTTTCCATCCTGTTAAGTAACATGGATTGTTTCTACAAATGCAATAGTATTTTGATTGCTATAGATATGTTTCAAATGCAGATTTGGATCTCATATAAGTATGAGAGAAGGAGACAAGCCTTTAGAAGAGACATGTCTCCATTATTTTAAAAATCATTAATTAGTATAAAATATTATAACTATCCATATGTATAATATATATATATAAAGGAATATTTATATTATTATCAATAATCAAACTAATGATCATATCAATCTGACTATAACTACAAACTTAACAATTCCTCTTAGTTAGAAAGGATTGATACAAAACATATTATGTTCTTGAGTATACGGAGATATATCATCTCAATATGATATTCCTAGAATGACATATTTAAGGATATCAACATAAATCCATCAACACACACATATTACTTATGGATTTGTTACAATTCATAATGAGACTAAATTTCTCAACACTTTTCCTTTTAGCAAGGGGGAAAATTAAGCAATTATTATAACTTTAATATAAGTTTGAATACCACTTGAAGTGTGGTCTATAATAGATTTAAGTTATGGTTTCCAGCAATATCTAGCTCAAAGAACCATAACAACTTTCATGGTTTTTGGAAAAATCTAACCTAATAGCAATGGCACCAATAATTTTCATGGTGTCCAACAAGATCCATCCTAGTAATCATGATGGATATCAATGTGTCCAACAAAATCCAACCTAATAACAATGGCACCAATAATTTTTATGGTGTTTGGCAAGATCTGACTTAATAGCCATAATGAATATCAATGTGTCCAGCAAAATACAACCTAATAACAATGACACCAATAATTTTCATGGTGTCCAGCAAGATCCGCCCTAGTAACCATGATGGATAGCAATGTGTCTGGCAAAATTTGACCTAATAAAAATGACACCAATAACCCTCAATACTTTTTTTGTTAGAACGTTGGTCATCTATTGATAAGATCGTCACCTTACAATAGTTACCTTTTGTTCATTATCATAACTTCTGGGACACTGGGACAACAACTTAATGTAGTTTGTTATGATAACAAGTCTAGTTATTGATAAGATTGTCACCTTTCAATAACTCATCTCTAAATATATACATCAATGAAACATTGTCATCTTTCATAACATAATTACAATAGCATCATGTAGTAACTTACATGATATCCACCATGAACCAAGGCAGAGGGTGGATGCACTATAGCTACTACTAGAGGGTGGAACAAAGGGTTTTCACCTTATACTTCTCTCTCATAGAGAAGAGAGCATTACAAATAATTTCTCTTAGAACTTCACCTCATAGAAAAAATATCATCTACGAAGGATTGCATCTCAAAATTTCTCCCTTTGAACGTCGATCCTAGGAAATTGGATCCTCTAGTTACTTCCACAAAAATTCTCTTCACCGACGGATGCTTGTCAAACTCACTCTGAATCTTATATCAATTTTTATATTTTCTAGTGATAAGTCAATACTTCCTCATAATATACATAGGAGTAGGCCCATCAACATCATGCAGTCACCCACATGTATTTCTAGACTCCCTTTGAGTATCAATCTTCTAAGCTCCCATGATATCTTCAAAGAAGTTTCATACTCCCTCTTAATTTAGAAAACTCTCATAATCTTAATCATCAAAGATGAGATCCTCATTTTATCCATCTTGATCATCAAGGTCTTTGGAGCTACTATCATTAGGTTGAGTTTGCACAATATCTAGCAGCATGTTTAAAGTACCCACTTTTTTTTCCTGTAAGAACATCCTCAACCATAAAGGAAAAGATCAAGGCAAATAAACTTTATAGTATATATAAAAATTAAAAATAAGAGAGAGATAAATTTCATTAATAAGAATACTTATATGCACATGAAGATTCATAATTTTCTTCTTAGATTATTTGAGAATGGAACATCTCCCCTCTAAAAGTGGGAATGGAACATTATTTATCATTCCCCCCCACAATGTGAAGTTCCCACTCTTGAATGATGACATATAGTGAATCAACTACTCATTATTATCAAGGATTGCTTCAAATGTAGATATCCATGCACAAAAAATTAGTCGCCAAGACTACCTAGATTTCTATGTAAGAAGAAGACTTGGATTGTCTCTTGATTAATTTAACTTTGTATGCTTAAATTAGTATCTCTAAATAATCTGCAATACTATCTCTTATAGATACACTGATCTTCAATTATAATAAGACGATGTGATCTTTATTTGTAGAGGTTACACAATCATCCTTCTTGAGAGTCCTTGTTCTCTTAAGAAATAGACATGTCCTTGCCCTCTAGACTCTTCTTCTATATTGTTTCAATATATATATTGTGTGTCATTGGCACTAATGTTTGATATGTCAGTTTACCTAACTAATTCATTTCTAAAGGATATCAACCCTCATTATAACAGGTTTGAATGGTAACATAATTGTTATTTGGCATCTTTAGCAATATGACAATATTTGACTAGTTTGAACTCTCATCTTTTGCAGATCATTATTTAACAGATACAAAATCTTAGTTTCCATCATTTTACAAATGTTGCAATGATGTTATTATCAGCTCTATAAGAGGCATGTGTGAGGTTAGCTAGTCTTTAACCTGATAACAACTTTTAAAGTTAAACTTACCCTAAATACAATTGCAAAATTTTTTTATTAGTTTATCTTTCTGCACCTTTAAATCTATGAAGGATCACATCTAGGAATACACTACTAGTTTTAAAATGAACCCACGAAGAACTTTAATTGATCATATAAAAATAATGAAGTTCTTTTTAGCAAACATTATCATTTGTCCCAAACCTTGCATGTATATGCCAAATCTTTAATGCGGGTTATAAAGCTTCATGTAGAATACAAGATTTGTATTAGATGTAGCTTCAATAGTCAAGAATGACACATTAGGCAGTCATAGAATTCAGCAAGCACACATGTTTTTGCTAAATATATTATTTAGGTACAACTAGGAGAATATTCTTTGTTAAGGCACATGTCTCTTCAATATTTGAGCCAGGTTGGAGATGATCACAGGTAATGTACCAAATATGTCATTTTAAAATACATCCAGATTTTATAGTTGGGTTAGATGTTTAAGATGATTGGGTATTCATCGGTTAAGTAGTTAACAGTTAAATCTAGTAAACCAAATTTGTACACTTTGACAGAGAATCATGACTTTTGGCCAATGAAATTGTTATCAGTATAATGAGAGGTCTGATTCCTTCGTGGCTTGGCTAAACACAATTCCTAGAACAGTTATGGATGGAAAAAAAATTATGGAAGGGGCCCAATCTTTCTTTGCAAAGGAACCTATTGTCTCTCACCTGTTAGTCATCTGTAGAATTATCTTACGGGAAATATTCTCTAAGGTCTTCGATCATTGTATCAGAGAACATTATTAAATGAAACCAGCGGTTATGGAAATCTACTCAAGCAATAACTATATTATCATGGCCCATGGACTTGAGTATTATTGTGTTTATATAAACTACCCTCTCTTTTTCTGAAATGTAATTATCATGATGGTCAATGAGGAATCATCGAGGTATTGCATCAAACTATAGCATTTTTTCTCAGAATGATAAACTTTAGATCTCTACTACCTCTTTTAGTTGTTTGGTTCTCTTATAAATTCTAACCAACTCTGAATCGATTGATTAAAATTGTGTGTATATTCAAGGTCTACATGTCTAGTATCAGTCTAAGTATTGACACCCAAATTCATTTACAAATACCAGTTCCTACAATGTCTCCAGTAGATTTAATTCTACCATTGAAGGTTCTCTAATATGCTTCGACCATTCACTCTCACATTTGTCTTTATGGAAACCCACTGTAAATGTATTTTCAAAATCTATATCATTCCTCTTATTAGTTCACTGCATATTATGGTAAATAAATTGTGGAATTTTAACAATGAATCATTATTCATGAACTCTCTTATCCTCGATTGTAACAAAATTGTATCTTTCGTGTATTGAGTCGCTATTGTGCGTTATGGATCGCTGTTGCTCATTATATGTATAACTTGATTTTATCTTCATTAAGAAAATTATCATCATTGTTTCTGTAAGTGTAAAATTTGAAGGGACCAACACAGATCTTTCTTTTTTATTGTTATTAATGCGTCTTTGTCAAATATAAACAATATCTAGGGTGCTTTCTCTGAGTTGTTAAACAACTGGAAACAATAATGGCCTTGAACAGAGTGTTGTAGTCTAGGCAACAAATACAATATTGTCCCAATTTACTTATCTCATTTTGTGAATGTTGTTCAGTTGAGTAGGCAATATCCACACAGACACGGCTAATATTGTTTCAAAATTTTAGATGAAGTTAGGCCCCGTTTGGTTGGGGAAGATGATTTTTTGACATAACCAGGTTATCTTATAACCAGGTTTTCAAAAACCTGGTTTTGTGGTTTGGAAAGCCAATGGTCCATTTGGTTGACACGGAAGATGAATATACTGTGAACCCCACAATATTATTAAAAAAACTGTCATAAAATTCAAAACCTGGTTTTAATTTCGAATTCCACCTTTTTGTTGGAAGAAACTTCTTCCAATTTTTGACCAAAATTGGAAGATGAAATTGAAAACCAGGTTATAATTTTAACCAACCAAACACCAAAGTTTTTTTACAAAACCTGGTTTTGCCTCTGATAACCCGGTTTTGGCCCTCATCTTCCAGCAACCAAACGGGGCCTTAAGGTTCTCTCATATGAAATATGTAAGTTTCAAATTGAAATGAATTTTGTATTTTCATCTTCTTCAATTTTTTCTTGCCCATACAAGCTCATGTCTGACAAAATATTCCCTACCCGAATGTAGTCTTTTGATAAAAATGAACCTCCTTAATATGCTTAATTCATTTCATTTGTTTCTATTGCTCATAGATTCAAACATTTTATGAATCCTATCTTCTTATGTGCTCATCTGATATTGATGATCCATTTGCATGCTTGCCAAAGATGTATGAGATGTTAGGTTTATATATTTTAAGCTTGACTAGAACTCTATTTTCCACATTTTATAATAATCTTTTACTAATTTCTTGATAAACTGATTTATTTACTTTTCCTTGTATGCATGCTTCTCCATATCATTTCTATTCTTTCTCATAGTTGTAGCCCTGCTCTAATACCTAGTTAAGTAACATGGATCGTCTTTATAAATGTAATAATATTGTCATTGTTATAGATATGTTTCAAGTGTAGATTTGGATCTCATATAAGTATGAGAGAAGGATATGTATCCTTTGAAGAGACATTTCTAGCTCTAAGGTTTAAACATCATTAGTTAGTATAAAATAATATAACTAACCATATGTATAATATATACATTATTATATATATAAATAATATAATATAATATATGTAATATATATATATGATATCTTATATATAATAAATATAAAGGAATATTTATATTATTATCAACAATCAAACTCATAATCATATCAATCTGACTATAACTACAAACTTAACATGACCAATCGTCCACTATGCTTCTCCTTGATAAGATTCTCTCTCATTGAACTTCTTGGAATGCACAGCTGACTTCCTTTGAACAACATACCATCTTGGATTATGAAATCTAATCACTTTTTCCTATCAAGAGTAATAGGTTCTATACAAGCCTTCCACGCTTCACCAAAATTAGAATCCTCAGGATACAAATTAATTAGTTCCTTGAACCCAACCACCTCAATCTGCATTTCTATCAACAAAAGTTGTCTTCTATTAAGAGCATCTACACCTATGTTAGACTTCCCACTCCTTTTTTCATAAAAAATGTATAACTCTACAAAAAATCAACCCACTTCAAACGTCTTTGGTTTAATTTTCCTTGACTATTCAAATATTGCAAAGGTTGATTTGATCAGTATGCAAAATAGACTCCTTAGAAAGACAATAGTGTCTCCACTTCTTCAATTCCTAAACAATAACATAGGATTTCTGATCATAAACATAATATTTTCTTTTGGCATCATTCAACTTGTCACTAAAATAAGCAACAGGTCTACCTTCTTGGCTCAAAACAACTCCTATTGTAGTACCATTAGCATCACAATCTACTTGAAATGCCTTATTAAAATTTGAAAGTGCTAAAATAGGCTGCTCTGTAACTTTTTGTTTCAACATATTTAAACTCTTATCTGCTCCTACAGTCCACTTAAATTCTTTCCTATCCTCTCTCATGGTTTGAGTCAAGGGTCCACAAATACTGCTAAAACCTTTTATAAACTTTCTGTAAAAACTAGCCAGTCCATGAAAAGATCTTACATCTGTAGTGCTCTTTGGAGTAGACCATTCAAGTACAGCCTTCACTTTCTTTGGGTCCATTTTTAGACCTTGTTCTCGGACTACAAATCCCAAGTACACTAACTCCTTCTTCACAAAACTACACTTCTTCAAGTTTATCAACAACTTTTCTTCCCTCAACTTATCAAACACCTTCTAAACATGTATCAAATGCTCTCCCAATATCATATTAAAGATTAAAATATCATCTAGGTAAAAAATGATAAACTTACCTAGAAACTCCTTTAGTACCTCATTCATGAGCCTCATGAAAGTACTCAGTGCATTGGTTAGCCCAAAAGGCTTGACTAACCACTCATATAGTTCTTCCCTTGTCTTGAAGGTAGTCTTCCACTTATCACCTTCTCTAATGCAAATTTGATGGTATCTACTCTTCAAATCTATCTTTTTGAAATACACTACTCCCTTCATATAGTAAATAATATCATCCATCGTCGAAAATGGAAATCTTTACTTGATTGTGATCTTGTTAATAGCACAAGAATATGTATACATCCTCCATTCTCCATTCTTCTTAGGTGCTAATATTGTTTGTACAACACATGGAGTCAAACTCTCTTGAATCAAACCCTTTTGCAACAACTCATGAACTTGTCTGTTCAACTCTTCACTTTTTTTTAGTGTCATTCTATGCACTTCCTTGTTTGGAAAGTTGGCTCCTAGAATCAAATCCATTTGGTGATTGATCTTCCTCACTAGGCGTAAACCATTAGGTACATTATATGACATAATATCATAAAACTCTCCAAACATGTCTGTAAGTTCTATAGGTACTTCCTCTACTTCTAATTTACCATCTTTTGAAATTATAGAAAAACACATATGTTTACACTTCATACCTTGCAGAGACTCATTTCCATCAATGAAACATATTCTGGCAGCACTAAATACCTTCTCTTCTTTCTCTTTCAATGGCTTCAACTTATGTTTCACTCCATGCTTGGTCAAAGTGTAAGTATTTTCTTGCCCATCATGTACAACATGCCTGTCAAACTTCCACAGCCTATCCAGTAACATATGGCATATGTCCATAGGTATGATATCACAAAGTACCTCATCCTAGTAGCTTCCAAACTTGAACTTCACTGAGCATTTCTCACTAACCATGATCTTGTGGTCATCTTGCACCCAAGAAATACAGTATAGATGCAAGTGTTTCTATCTATTCGGCTTCAATATTGTAACTGTAATTTTTGACACTAGATTGTCAATACTTCCATCATCAATGATCACATCTAAATACTTATCTTCACATCTGCACCTTGTGCAAAATAAGCTCTTTCTTTGATCAGGTTCATTCTCACCACTTAGTAGGACTCTTCTGTTAACTAGGACTTCTCCTCTTTCAACATCTTCAAAGTATGGTGATCTGGCATCTTCATCAACATGTGCAATTCTTGCTTAGCCTTCTATTTTTTGATCTGTCCTTCCTTGGTGTTGGGAACATTCAAATGATGTATGCCCTTCTTCTCTATAGTGACAACATTTCTCACAGAAGCCTCCTCTTCCAAATCCTTGTCCTCTGCCTCTTTCTATTTGGTCTCTATTGTTTTGATTATGGAATCAATTGGAATTATTCCCCCTCTAGTTCTAACTTCTACTACTTTCCTCATCAAACTTTTTTCTTAGCTCCTCCTCAACTCTTAGGGAAAACTAGTATGCCTCCTCAATATTGATCACTTAAATAACGCTCATATCCTCTTGAATGCTTGGCCTTAACCCATTAAGATAATAGATCACTTTCTCCTTATCATCTTCTACATGGCCAGTTCTAATGAGAACTCAATATAACTTTTAGGTATACTCTTGAACAAATTTTCTCACTTGCTTCAACCCTTGCATTTTCTTCAATAGATCAAGCTCATAATCCACGAGAATTAATTGTTGCTTCATTTTAGCCACCATTCGATCTCATCTAGTAATTTTGTCTTTCCTCTTTTATTTTGATCCAACTGGATCTCCTACCACCAAATCTTTGCATGACCCTCAGTTTGGCCTTCACAAACTTGACCCTATGTGGATCTTCAATATCTTCAGATTCAAAGTACTCTTCCAATTCATTGATCCAATCAATCAATTCCTCTGGGTCGAGATTGCCTAAAAATGTGGGAACATCAAACTTAGGTCTTTTTCTAATACTGGAAATGGCCTTTAAAAACCTCACCTTCTCTAGGTTAAGAACTTCCTCTACTCTGGCTCAATCCATGTTTCCTTCTTCTCTTTCATCCTCATTTTCATCATCTCTATGGCAAGATTCATTCTTCTACGCATCTATTCTTGCAATGCTTGCATTTGACTCTTTCACCATGCTCTCTTCTTGGAGGCATTTTCACACTTCTATTGAAACCCTAGTACAAACTGCCTCACAATTGGTGATTTCTCTACATGCTCAACCCAAACCATGATCCTAGTGCAAAGTGCCTTATAGTCGGCGATCTATCCACACACTCAAGGACTCCAACTCTGATACCAGTTAATAAAGGGTGCTCCCCTTATACCATAAACACATAACAGAAACAAAGAAATAACAATAATTTGTGAGAATAAAATATGGTCTTCTTATTATTGCTGCAAATGATAAATTTTAGAATTTAGAATTATAATATGCTAACCACATGGGCACCTTCATTACAAAAATCTATATGACAAAGCTATGAAATATCACCTAGTGTTATCCTAGACAATGCTTGAGCATTTCTTAAATACACTCAAACTTCATACCTAGGGCCAACAGACCCTAACAATACATATAGAGTCATCCAAATACACTTTTGACATTTATTATGGACATTTTGTTTATCCCAAATTTGTAAGGCCATAACTCTCAAACCATTGTAACCACTTTTTGGAAACCTCAGCTCATGACCTAAAGGCTTGAATTTGTACAAGCACCCATCTTTTGAGTTTTCAGGTCTCATCCAGGCACATTTAGGCCTCCAATAATGAGTCTAAACTCTACATACCAAAACTAAAAACCAAAAATCCATAATAAATCCATGGATACACATGGTATAGCACTGAGCCTCAACTGGTAGGCTGATATATCTAAGATGAATATCCACCTCTAAAATTAGGACATTCTGAGCTCATATGAATGATTTATTAATTAGAAAGCTTCAAAAAACAACAACTCTGCATAAAAACAACCCTTATTCAAACAACTAAAATGAAATAATTTTGGTTGATGCAAGATTGCTCTTACACCCAAGATGCTCCTACATCACTTTTGTAGAAAGGTTGCATGAAAAAATGGTTGTCCTCTTAAGACAATTTAATGATGGCAATTGACAAGTTCCTCACTTAGAATTCCATGGATAGGTTCCAAGTATGGAGATTCTTTTAATTCTAGTGTCGGCTCTATTTTGAGAGTTGAGATACCCATGAAAATTTAGTAAGTTTTACTAAGGAAGACATTAATACTTATATTAGAATGCATAGTATAAAAATAGTATACTATGTTTCTTAGTTTCTAATACTTAAATGTTAATCTATATTCCATAGTACGCAGGAACCTAGCTTAGTCATCCCCTACTCCTGCTCCTTCAAATTGTTCTCTATACCATGGCTAGTAATGCCTCCCTAATTTTAGGTTACATGATAACTAAATTGAAGATAATGAAAAGTTGTAAGAGATTGCATAGTACTAGGAGTTCCACTTCTCTGGTTAACTATATCTTTCTTCCATGGTTTCAACATATCCAATTCATCTTTCTTTCTACCATGTCTATCAACTTTTCCACATATCTTACTCATCTGATTCTCTGTTATATCTATGTCATCTATGTCTTTTAAACTCTGCCAATTCTTCATGAGAACTTGAATGACTATTATAGCACCTCACTATTAGATAGTACATAAATTTTAGAATATTTACCATTCTATTGCTATGCCTCTATGATACATGTTTGTCATTTTTCTCCTAAATGTTCTCTTCTTATATTAGTGTTTGGGCCTTGACATAATTATCATGTTACATTATA
Source organism: Cupressus sempervirens (assembly GCA_028749045.1). Lineage (NCBI taxonomy): Eukaryota > Viridiplantae > Streptophyta > Pinopsida > Cupressales > Cupressaceae > Cupressus > Cupressus sempervirens. The sequence goes on from CM053788.1 coordinate 440,405,532, forward strand.
TATCATAAAAAGTTAAAACTATCCACCTTTTCCAACAGTTTGTATGACTTGGAGAAATAGAAAAATTATGTTTTACGTGAAGAACTCACAGATTTTGTCTTGCTATTGTTATGTGCGGGAAGAGAATTTGTCTTTAGAAATGTTGTAGCTCTGTCCATCACTTGGAAAAAATTATTCCTCCTTACTTTCAATGTAAGCACCATCATCACTGTAGAGAATTCCATTCCAACTAACAATCCAAAAAAAATCTCATACCATGGAAATGATTCTTCTTTCCCTTTCTTAACAACCTTATTGGGAGGAGGACAAAGTTTTTGATGAGGGTGAGAACACTTCCTTTCAAGCAAGCATCCCCATAAATTTTAGTTTACTAAAAATTATAAATTCCAACAGTATCCTTCCCCATAGATTGTTGCAAGACATATTTAAGTATCCCAAATGATCTAGAAAGCTAATTTGGAAAGGAGTTGGCCCTAAGAAATTATTCAAAGAAATGTCCAAGGGTTCCAACTATTTTAGGTTTTCCAGAATCTTTGGAATTGGCCTAGTGAGAGTGTTCATGGAGAGATTCAGAAACATTAAGCCTTTGAGATTTTCATTTATAGGTGGAATGTTTCCCTTGAATCTATTATTCAACAAACCAATGCATGTGAAGCTAGAAAGAATGTAGTCATTTTATATAAGTTTGAATTGTATCTGATATGAAATTAGAAGTCCATTGAACTGTCTCCTCCTAGGATGTGAAACTACATTAGTTTCACATTGTTCATAGCTGAAAGAATGGTGTATCTTTCTCAAATTTTACCACTTAAAAGATTCAAAGAAAGTTATATAATCTAAATCCAAGGCATTTTACCTATCTGGGGAGGAAGTTCACCCTTGAATTTTTTATGTCTCATGACCAAAACTTGTAGAACATGATAAATTAGCAACCCAATATGGGATAATGGAACTCATATTCTCTTGAAGCATGATATGTCTTTTGTGGCCTCTTGGGCTAGACTTTGTCAAAATGCTATGCTTTTTTAAAAGAATCTCAAAATTTTAAATTAGTTCACTATCCTGAACTTCTACTACATCTAGGATTCTGATTTCTTTTTATAATTTCTACCATTCTTTCCACTAACCCTTTTGCCCTTTTTATGATCCTTGGATTATTGTGGACTGTCTAACCCTTGTGCTCTTTTTGTGATCCTTGCATTATTATGGACTGTTATTTATTACTATCATCTAGATGGCAATTTTTTATTTAGTTTAAATTTATCACTTTTATGTATATCATGTCAATGGCCCTATCATATGCACTTAACCATGTCTAATTATAGTTTTCTAGCCCATAGTCCTCATAACTTTTTAACAAGTTTTCTCACTCTGTTAGTTCAATTAACCATGTATTCCAACAATAAATATATAACCTGATCCAAGACACACAAGCTTAATGAACTGAGTATGGTAGAATTTTTTGGAAATTTAAGAGGAGTAACTAAGAGGGGAGGGGTGAATTAGTTATCACTAAAATAAATCCTGATCCCCTCGATGTCAATGCAAAATATAAAATTTCCAAAAATATTGTTGCTCGATAAACACATAGGCACTCAATTAATATTGATTTATGTTGAAACTCAGTCTCCACTGAAATAATAACTGTAACTCAACAAATGAAAATCTTAAGATATTGTATGTGATTAACCTTACTTAACTTATTTGCATACACATAAAAGAATAGTATGAACACAAGTGACACCAAGATTTAAAGTGGAAACCCAATTTGATAAAAAACCACCAATTGCAACTAGTTACTGATTTTCACTCTTCTAATGTGGGCCTTGATAGGACCCAACATTGTTAAAGGTTACAAAATACATTGTAAGGTGTGATCCTATTAGAAGATTTAAACACCCTGTTAGGAGTGGCCTTATTAGAGGTCTTTAGACACTTCAATAGAAATTCTACCTTATTAGAGGATTTACAAATAGTTGTTAAGCCAACTTTGTTAAGAGATTCAGACCACTGCTATAATGGTTAGAGAGTAACAATGAGATGACCCAATTTTTGATGCAACTAAATTTCTAATTATAGATCTGAATTCTAGCTTGTATACTTGATGCTTCCTAATTGAATGTAGCTTTGCAGCTCCATAAGGGTATTCTTCTTATCCTTCTAGTTCACTTCCTCTAAGCATCTTCTATTCTTTCATTCACTTGCACACATTCAATCCTCAACTTGACCTTATACTTATGCATTATCAATTCATCCTCAATACATATTAAAATTATTAATATTCAACACCTCAATCAGCTAGAACCAACAACCAAATTTATTAAGCTTAATATGCCAAAATAATAAAATCCTTTCTTAGTTGACCCTACTCGGTAGACACTAACTAAGAAATGATTTTCTTGTGTTAACCAAGTGAACTCAGTTAACACTGCATCTTCACAAACTTTCTTTGGTAACTGAGTGAGCTTGGATAACACTGGTTCCATCCAACTTTTCCTTCATTAACTAAGTTAGCTTGGTTAACACTGAACTTTTGTGAATTTCTATTTGGTTCTTGAGTGAACTCGATAGTCACTAACTTTTGAATTTGGAAAATGAGTTGAAATTCTCGGTAGAAATAGGAAATTGTCTTCATCACCCAAGTGATCTCGGCATACACTGACTGGCAAAGATATGACATTTTTGTAACATCAAAGACAATACACAATTGTATTCAATAGAATTTTTACTTTACGAAATAGTTTAGAAATTTGTAAGACCTCTCCTTGTATGTACTTATTTAAATATGAATTTATCTTTTAAATCCTTTATAGAAGATTTGAATGGACATATGAGCATGATACAATAATGGTATGGGGAAATGTTGTTGTTCTTGCTAAAAACCATGTAGAGGACATTAGTGTGATAAATTATTGCTATTTTATGTATAATGATTATGATGATGGATATGAATTAACATTTTATGGTTTAGGTGTCCTAATGGAAATTGAGGTCAATTGATATATTCATATTTTGACACTCCATGATTCGAGACCTACTACATTGTTTGACTATTTAAATATTGATTTGTACTAACAATGATATTAGGTGTTTAACCTTATGATGGTGATGATTAATTATGGTACCTTGATGATTAGGTTATATGCATTCAGATAGTTCAGTATGCCCTACTGATGATGTTTAGGATGTTTAAGGTATAAGTATGCATTACAATTATTATTTTAGTATTTTAATTTGAATTGATGAATATTTTATGATGATTTAATTATGAGATTTTTTATTGTTAAATATGTGTGTATAAATAAGAAAGGTTATTTAAATAAAAATTTGAATATTTTGATCAATGTGATTATAAAAATTTGGTTTAAATATATGAATGTGATGTTATCAAACTACTGATATTCAAATTGAGTGCGTAGGATAATTAACCATGGAATTAATTGGAGAATTTGTAATTAGCCCCATGTGAAAACTATGAGAGTAAGGTTGAATCCAATAAAGTGATTTGAACCTCATTGTCAAGTGTTTAATTTGCATCATAATCTAAATGTGGGTGTATCATTCTGTATTTTGGGACATGTTGAGTGTTATGTAAAAGTAAATCTTATGGTGTCACTTGACACTTGTTATATGCATATGTGTACTGACATGTCAATTTAGGGTTAGCAGAGTAACCTGTTAATCTAAGAATAATTAGTCAATAACCTAAATTAGTTCCCCTTAATTACGATTTAGTGGAAAGGTTACATCTTAGGGAGTTTTGGAGATCAAATATTTCACGCCACTTGTTTAAATCCTAAATTGATCCTAGAGGAAAAATTTAATATAATCCAAGTGCCTAAGTGGTATGTGTATGGGCTAGGAACCCTTTCCACCCTTCTAGAACTTCCTAGCAATATTTATGATCCCTAAAATATCTCAATTTCCCTTTTGTGCCAAAATGGATCATCACCATGAGGTTACCCAAGTTTTCACTCTTTCTTAAAGGTTTTATTTATAATAGGGGCAAGTGAGAAGGCCATGGGAAGCTTAAGTCAAGTTTGGAGTTATTTCTATTTTGGGTAGATAAATTTGGAGGCTATTTAGAGTCCCTTTGAAGAGTTGAACGTTATTCACCTATTCTGTACATTTAGAAAAGTAAAGTGTGGAGTTGCAAGAAGGAGAGGATTTAGCTCATCTCAAATTTCATTGCCATAACCTTTGTGAAGGTAGGTTCTCCATTTCCATGGTTATGTTGCTTGCTTCATTGTTGTATGTGTTAAATTCTTGCATATTATAGTATGTGTGTGTTTGTATCATGTGAGGGATGGGTATTATGGATTTTATTTTATTTTTTTTCATGTTTCTTTTCATTTTTTTATTAGGAAAACTATGAAGGAAGTGTTCACATTACTCACCCTCGAATAGGGTAGAAGTGGCCATGTACAGGAGAAGGGCTTTAGTTGGACTCTGGGTCAATGTAGAGTATCTTCTCTTGTTGAGAAGAGGGAGAAAGTAAAGTGGTATGGACCATTTCTTGTCAATAAAAAACTAATTTTGTTCTGGGGAAATATGGATAGAAAGAAATGGAACTTTATGTGATTTGGTAGCCTTGGAAGAGGCATATGATTTGTATTCATGATTGACATCTCCTACCTAGAAAAATTCACCTTCTCCCTAGTCATAAGTTTATTATGAAACCTATTGTGCATACCTTGGATAAAAATTATATGTTTTAGATTACGGTAAAAAAAGGTTTTGAAGGGACCTCGAAACCTTTTCACATCCTCAAAAAAGGAAAAAACAAGCCTTCCATCAGGAAAGAGTCCTTATACCTACTAGAAGCAATACCAAAATCAGGTTTTACAAGGACTTGAAACCACTAAAAAAGTCCAAATAAAGTACCCAAGTTTTACAAGGACCTAGAACCATTAGTACAGTTTTAAAAACTAAAAGCCAGAAAACAGGACCAAACACAGGAACCAGAAGTAACAACCAGCAAACAAGACCTGAACAGGAACCCAACCAGAAAAGAAGACCTAGGAAACTTTTGTAATTTCGTAATCATCTTAATTGCCTCCTTACCAATCTTAGCCATGTCCTAGATGGAGTTAGTAGCCAAAGAAGTAGCAACAATCAAAGCTTTCTTCCTCGAACTTTGTCTTGTCCTCTTGCTAGGGCCCTCCAAAGATATGGTTCCTTCATTTGTTCTTTTTCCCAATGTCGTCGCAGCTGCACAGATGCTTGAGGTTACTTGCTCCATTTTTGTTCCACTTTCCTTGATGAGCATTCTAAGATTCTGCTCATAATCCTTTAGTTTTTTTGGGATATCTCCCATTTGCACCTCCATGTGTTGAATAATAGCCCGGTCAACCTCCTGGTTATGTTGCAAGGTATCCACTTTCTTCTTCAGCCCCATTATTTCATTATAAATCTAGGAGTCAACCTGAAGGAAAGAGTCAACTTTTTGTTTGGCAGAGTGAAGGAAGGAAAGTTTGGTTTCCCTCGTCCGAGAGTCACCCGCATCATTAGTACTGGTGTGTGGTAAGGGGCCAACTTTATCAATTTGAACCTCTCCATCCAACGGCTCCTCCTCGGCAGGCTCTACATGAATATGATGGCTCAAGACCTCCTTATCTTGTCCCTCAGTCTCCTTTATAGGAGTGGAAGCTATCCCCATATTTTCCTCCTCACTCAAAATGGCTGGATCATCGATTAAATTTTCTTTCTCTTTATCACCTCCCCCAAACACAATATGAGTATCCTCATTATCAGACTTGTTATGTTCCAAGTTATCCTCATTAGTATCTTCCTCTGTCCCTTCCTCATTTTTCTCTTTCGTATCCGGATAACCATCTAGGTTAGAGCTAAACTCCCTAGCATCCATCCCTTCCTCTTCCTCAGGGACATCCTTATCTAAGCCTTCAGTACTAACCATCTCTGTATCCTCTTCCACAATTTTTCTTCGAGAGCTAGAGGGTTTCATTTTAGCCTTAACTTTCTCTTTAACATTCTCATCAGTTTTACCTTTCAAGGGTTTAGGATTCTCATGCTTGCCAATGGAAGGAGATGAAGCAATGGATTTATTTTTACAAAAACCATCAATGATAAAAATCAGACCTTCATGTAAGATGGGTCAAGACTATTTCTTTCTATGGGCATTCAAACTATGGAGCAAAGAAAACTACAAATAGAAAGGGAAGGAAATTATGTCCTTGTACCTAAAATGGTTAAGAAAGACAAAGTGGAATTTGTGCACCCTTTTATTCCTTCTGTCAAGGATAAAATACTCACGAATACAACCAAGCACATCATGCCAAATACTTTTAATCTATTGCACATCAAAGAAGTCTCCATTCTTCTCCAATTGCATCTCCTCTTCATCTGTCTTTGGGAATTTTTTGTAGGCCGCATTGGAAATACTGGTCTGCTTTGAGAATTTGATACCTTTCATGGGGAGACTAGTGACCTCGGCAATGAATTCCTTAGTAAGCTTTACAGAGACTCCATGTAAAGTAACTTTTTCGTCCACCCAATTTTTGAAGAAGGCGATGGTGACACGGGGTTTGAATCCATGCAACCGCTCTAGGTAGCTGACCACCTTCCCTTTTTGGAGAATCTTCCAAACGTCCTACCTAGCCTTCCAATCATCACATTTTTTGGGTTCCTGCTTCCTCAGTTCACCCCCCATTTTACAAAGCGAACAAAAAACTAGAGACACCCAGATACCAATAGCAGAGAGGTTGAAGTGAGACCATTTTTTTGTGACACGATATTGAGGTTGCTTTTTTGATGATACATGCAGAGAACACATAACCTTCACATAAATGTACCTCCTTGGGGATGGTAATCTGATAGTCGTAAGGCCACTCTTACAAATCATTAAATTTTTAATCCAAGCAAATCTTTCCCACTTTGCAATGAATAACATCATAATTAATAATCACTTTAAGATCCACATGTTTGTTTAATTTTTCGAGCCACCTCATCTTTTGCCCCATTTGAATTGCATGATTTTCTATCCAATCAGCAACCCTGTTGGCTTCTCTATAAGTATGGTAAATAACCACTTTTTCAAAATTTTGAAATAAGGTTTTGATTTTCATAACCGTTGCCTCTATAGACCAAGAGATAGAATTTTTATTATTAAGGATATTTATAATATTCAGAGAATCACCTTCCAACCATAATTTGGAGTACCCCAATTCAACAGCTAAAATAGTGGTATAAAGGGCAGTAGTAGCTTCAGCAATATGGCTATTCGAGTGACCAATAGGGATAGAAATAGCATCAATAACATTTCCCATATGATCTCTAAGAACACCTCCACATCCTGTTCTTCTCGGGTTACCCTTAGCTACTCCATCAAAATTCCCTTTGATCCATCCATTAGGAGGAACAAGCCACTTTATAATTGATCTAGGATTATCAATTTTCAACTTAGGTCCTTGAGATCTTAAAGGGTAATCAAGTTGGAAGGTTTGAGCTGGCTCCCTCTAGGACTTAAAATTCTCCTTGAAGGCTCTGATGATATTCTGACCAAGCACCCATCCTGGAAGATCTTTATTTCTGAATATCCTGTTATTTCTTTCTTTCCATATGCCCCACAAAAGGTGGGGGAGGGTTAGTTTCCAAAGAAATTGAGCATCAAGATCCTTTGAGGGGCATCTCCAACTCTTGAAAGAAAGATCCACATTTTTTTGATGGACCCCTGTCATACCCCAAAAATTCAAAATCTTAGTCCAGACTTCCTAGGTATAAGAGCATCTCAAAAACATATAAAAATTATATGTTGAGTTATGTCATTTTGATTGTTTTTTGAATTTTACCTAGTCAGTTACTAGTTCTCCTAGCTTGGGGTGTGGCCTCATTGAGGCCAAGGTTGGGAGGTGAGCTCTCCATGGTTACCCTTGTATATATCTAGATTGCTTGGATAGCACCTTGAAATAGAGAAAAATTGGATTCAGAGTCTTCTTGGTGTTCTTGAGTCATCTGTCATAGTCTCCATTTTGATATCTTCTCTCTACACATTGTAAATTTGAGACATAGAAAGTATGTAATTTGATGATTTCCTAGTTAATGGATCAATTGTTGAACACTCTAAATTTGGCAATGTAAATATAAATTATTGCATAAAATGGAGCATGTGATTGGTAGGATTTTCATGAGTTGTAAACTTTATCTTACCCTCAAGTGTATTGATTTTGCATGAGTATCAAATGAAAACTCCAATACTTCCTCTAGAAATAATTAGATTTAAAACAATTTAAATCCAAGTTATTTTTAGTAATATCATGTAATAGGAAGACTTTAAATTTTAGTGACAATATTGTATCAGGAAATTCCTATTAATATTTAATGTTGAATTTCAATTACATTCTATCTATTATGCACATTGGAACACCTATTGCATTTAATGGTAATGTAATAACAATATTGAATTTAATCCCAAAATACAAACTTTCACCATTAATCATCCCTTTGACCTATAGATTATTGTAAGAGCTATGGCCCTGAGTTGGTATTCTAAAATGTTTGGATCACTCTCTCTCTCTTTCCTTGAACCTTTCAATCACCAGGCTAGCCTAGATCAGCTATTTTATGTTGCTTCTTATCTAAATCTATTAGCTTCTTCAATCTTTTTAACAGTTCTTTACTTGGGTAGGTGGAACTTATCAATTTCATTCATACTCATTCTAGAACATTTTGAATAGGATTTTATCCCCTACAACTAGAATTGGAGGGAGGGGCAAACCCAGATGGTGATAGTCGAACCTTTCCAGGGGGGGTGTGGGGGGAAGATACCAGAACCATTCTAAGGGAGGGTGTGGCAGTTAGTGGAAAGAGGCAAATGTGAGGTGGGTAGGGGGTGGGCATGTTACATATACTGATGGTTAAGTTCCACTTCCCCGTACACATCTTGGATGGATATGGATGTCCAGGCCCATATATGAAAGAGAAGGGGAGAGGGCTATAGCTATAGTTTCTCCAAATATAGATAGGGCAACAACCCTTGGAAAACCTTACTATTCATAGGGAGTTATGCCCTACTATTCTACAGTCACCTAGTAGGTTGAGTCCCCAGAGTCACTATTGTATTATAGACATAATATGTTGGGTGACTTAAATAATATTTTCTAAATGAAGAAATAATGTCCTTAATACCACCTATCCATGTTAAAACATTACCCACAAAATCACTTTGAAAAGTTCTCACAAAAAAATAAGTTTAAAAAAAAAAATTGTCCAAAATGAGCATCTACAAGATGCTAGAAAATACAAGTGAAAGGACTTCATTCAAAAAAAAACATGACAGTGATTATTTTATATATATTCTTATATATATATATATATACCCACAAATAAAACTTTATTATTTTTAAAATGAATTCATTATGGAGAGGAGGATGGGACACCCTATGGGCCCCACCTCCACCTCACCTTCCTTCTTCCAAAGTTTTGGATGCAACATTGCAAGGAGAGCAAGGCATTGTAACATTAAATGGTTTTACCTTTAAGTCAAACTCACCTTTTTCATCTCCCTTATATATTTTTGCTCCAACTTGGAAGCTTTCCTTGGGCAACGTGGGAAGCATTGGAGACTGCCCAAGTCTTGGGTGATGGGAAGGGTAGCGGAAGGGTAGCAGTAGGTAAGAGTTAAAGGTTGGTTAGTTAGTTAGGGTTATATTAGGAAATTATTTTTGGTTAGTAAAGTTAGAATTGTTGGTAATATGTAAATTATAATTATTAATTAAATTAGTTATGATTTTAGTTTAGTTAGTTTTAAACAAATTTTAGTTGATTAATAGAGTGAGGTTAGTAACGTTTAAGGGATAGTTGGGATTAGTTTTGATTAAAGTTAGTATGAGTTGTTAATATTGCGGTTGGTTAATTTATTTATGTGTTTAGCTCTTAGTAAATTTTGTTAAGTTTCATGTAGTATATTTATTATTTAATGTTAGGAATTTAAGTTATTTCGATAGAGGATAGTGATGAGTGTTTATAGATAGTAATTTTTAAATTAAAAAATAGTTAGTAATGTGGAGTGATAGGAATAGTTAAGTAGGAACGAATGATAATTACGTTTCCTTTAGTAACTAATATGTGTGATGAAATTTATATTAGGAATTATGTAAGAAATTGTAATTAAAAAGATTAATTGAAAGTTTCTAATGATAATTTAATATTTAAAATTAGACAATAGTGTAGAAGCTATAATGTTAGGAAACACTCTGCATTTTATGTTGCTAGAATTTGATGATGATAGGATATCATGTTGGAATATTATTTGAAAATTCAATATTGTATTAGGAAATTATTTGAATAATATTTTATAATATTTTATGTTTTAATTACGGGCTCAAATAATTCAAATTGCTAAGGTTATAAGATGTAGGGATTATTGACAGATAGAAAACATGATAGTGATTAGGAATATGGTTTAAGAATGAAAAAAATGTTGAAAGTAATTAAATGACAATTAATAATTATTTAGTTAGTTAAATTACAATATGATTTAAAATGAAATCAAGTATTAAGGTATTAGATAAATTGTTGAAGATGCATACTAGTTCACCTAGGAGTTTGAACCGACATACTGAAACGAATGGAAGATGACATAATAACCTAATGTAACTTATGAAATTCAATTAAAATAATAATGTGAAACAAAAAAATGATCAAGGTTGACTAAATTGTCAATTACAGTGAAAACTTGAATGTGTCATTATTGTGGTGTGATTCTGTGGGCATGTTAGAAAATGAAATTATATGAATCTACCCTTACTAAATTAAACCTCTTTAATTCAACTTTGACCTAAAAACTATGGAACCCTAATGTTTTCTCAAATATGATGTCACTCCTTAACTAGAGTTTAACCAAACAAATTATGTAACCCCAATTAGGTGCTCCTATTGTACTAGGACCTAAGGTTCTAAATTAATGTAGTATGTTGAGATGCCAACTCTGCATCTATATTGATGCAACCAAGAACTCAATTATGTACCTAGATCTTGTAACTTGAAACTAATTGCACCTTGTTATTACCCTTTTGCATTATACTAAATGATGGTCTACATGTTTATATGTTAACTTAGTTGAATCTACTTTTTTTTCAAAATTGTGTGTGTTCTTGGCCCAATTCACTGGGCATGACAAAATTGCAACTCTTGTCTTCTTTGGAGAATGGGAGGGAGGGAAATTATCCTTAAAAACTTATATATGGTGTATTCTCTCAAAATATAATTATAGAACCTTAGTCTTTTTGCTAGCATTAAGAGAGGCATGGAGTGCATCTACATCTAACAATAAGTTCAATAATTCATATTTGCACATATTTTGTTATGTTCTTTCAATAAATAGAGTATATGTTTTACATATGTTTTGTCATTTAAAAATAATAATAATAATAAAGAGAACATATGATATATATTTTCTTCTCCAACTTATCTGATATTTAATATGTTAGTTTTACTTTTTTGTAGGTTCACATCTTGTTTTATTTTTTTGGGAGCATTACTTCTTAAAAACTAGTTTCAGTAAGCTCTTATTTCTCTAATATGTATCCATTCTTTGCTACTTTACCTTCTTTATATGCATATATGCTCTCTTTTTTGTCAAGAGTTTAGAGTGAGGCAATTGTCTGATGCAAGAGCATCCTGGGTGTAAGAGAAATCTTGCATCACCCAAAAAAATTATTTTTTTTGGTCTTTTCTATTTTAATAAGGATTAGTAGACAGGGGAGTTACTATTTCTAGGAACTTGCTATTTTTAGTAAGTTTTTCATATAAGCTCAAAATGTTCTATTTTTTACATAAATGTTCATTTTAGAATAATAAACCTATAATAAAATTCTCATTGATCTAGTAAAAGTATCAAAGAAGTTAATGCAGATTTTTGATGGAAAATTTTAGAGAAAAATCTTTGAGCTCAGTTTTGAAGCCCTTGGAGGCCCTGGATGAGGTTTGAAAACTTGAAAAAAGGATGCTAGTATCATTTTGAGCCTATAGATCAGGAGCTGGCATTTCTAAAAAGTGGTTATAATAGCCAATCAGAGCAATAGTTCAAGAGTTGTGACCTTCCAAAGTTGGGCTACCTAAAATTTCCAAAATAAATTTTAAAGATGTATTTGGCCAACTCTATATGTATTGTTAAGGTTTGTTAGCCCTAGGTATTAAGTTTGAATGTCTAGAACCTTTCCAAGTGGCCTAATTTCTTATTTAAGAAAGGACTGAACATTATCTAGGACAGCTCTAGGTGATGTTTCATAGCTTAGTCTTGCATATTACTATAATGAAGGTGCCCATGTGGGTTAGCATATTGTACTCGTGAATTCTATAATTTTGTAATTGCAATGATAATAAGAAGTCCATATTTTGTTCTTGCATTTTTTGTTGTTTCTTTTTTTTTTGTTATATGTTTATGGTATTAAGGGGAGGACCCTTCATCAAGTGGTATCAAAGCTAGAGTTCTTGAGTGTGTGGACAAATCACCAACTATGAGGTACTTCACATTAGGACTGTGACTTGGGTTGAGCATGTAGATAGATCACTGATTGTGAGGCAGTTTACATTAGGGTTTCAACGAAAGTACAAAAAAAGTGTCTATAAAGAGAGCATGATGGGAGCATTTTAGGTGCTACACTTGAGGGTTTAGAGCCCTCCAAAGACAAATGCAAGCATTGGAAGAAAAAATGCACAGAGGAATAAATCTTTCCTTAAGAGATGAATGCAAGGATGAGGATGAAAAAGAAGAAAATGCCAAAGCAGAGGCAGTTCTAAACCTAGAGGAAGAGAGTCTTTTTAAGGCCATCTCCAAGATTGGAAAAAAAAACCTAAGTTTGAAATTCCCACATTTTAAAAAAATCTTAACCTAGAGGAGCTAATTGATTGGATCAATGAACTGGAGGAGTACTTTGAATATGACATATAAAGGATCCTTATAGGGTCAAGTTTGTGAAGGCAAAACTAAAGGAACATGCAAAGATCTAGTGGTAGGAGGTTCAGTTGGAGAAAAATAGAAAGGGAAAGGACAAAATCACCAGATGGGATTGGATGAGAGCTAAACTAAAGTGACAATTCATCTTTCGAGATTATGAGCTTGATATGTTGAAGAAAATGCAAGGACTGAATCAAGCAAGAAAATTTTTCCAAGAGTATATTAAAGAGTTATACCGAGTTCTCATTAGAATAAACCATGTAGAAGTTGATAAGGAGAAAGTGGCCCGTTCTCTTAGTGGGTTAAGGCTAAGTATTTAGGATAAGCTAAGTATCGTTTGAATGAATAGTATTAAGGAAGCATACTAGTTTTCCCTAAGAGTTGAGGAGAAACAGTGTAAGAAGATTGACAACAAGAATAGTGGAAGAGGTTGCAGTGGAAGATCTAGTAGATGATCTTATGGAGGCTATAATGATGATTAGAAGAACAAGGATGAGGCTAGAAGTAGTAGTCAAAACTAGAGGGGAAACAATTCCAATCACTTACATGATTAGAGCAATAGAGATCAGAGAGGAAGAGGACAAGGATCTGGAAGATAAGGCTTTCGTGGGAAATGTTTTCATTGTGGAGAGGAAGGGTATAGAGCATTTGAATTTTCCTAGTGCCAAGGAAGGATAGATCATAGAGTAGAAGTCCAAGCTAGAGTTGCACATGTTGATGGAGATGCGAGATCATCACATTCTGAAGATGCTAAAAGAGGAAAAGTCCTAGTTAACAAAAGAGTCCTACTAGGTGGTGAGAATGAACTTGATCAAAGAAAGAGTTTTTTTTACACAAGGTGCATATGTGAATATAATTATTGTGATGTGATCATTGATGGTAAAAGAAATTACAATCTGGTGTTAGAAATGATGGTCACAAATTTGAATCTAAAAAGATAGAAACACCCACATCCATACTGTATTTCTTAGGTACAAGATTACTTCAAGGTCATGGTCAATGAGAAATGCTTAGTGAAGTTCAAGATCAGAGGCTAACAAGATGAGGTACTATGTGGTATCATATCTATGGACATATATCGTATGTTTTTGGACATGTTGTGGTAGTTTCATAGGCATACTATACAGAATGGGCAGGCAAATACCTACACTCTAACAAAGGATGGATTAAAGAATAAGTTGAAGTCATTAAAGGAGAAAGATGAAAATGTATGTAGTGTTGGAAAAATATGCTTTTTTGATGGAAAATAGTTTCTCAAAGGTATGAAGCATGAGCATATGTTTTTTTCTATAATTCCAAAAGAGAGTAAAGAAGAAGTAGAGGAGGTGCCTGCAGAAGTTGCAGATATGTTGGGAGAGTTGTCTGATATTCTATCAGATAATGTACCTGATGGATTTCCCCCAATTAGGAAGATCAATCACCAAATGGATTTGGTTCTAGGAGTCAATTTACCAAATAAAGCAGTGCATAGAATGACACCAAAAGAAAGTGAAGAATTGAATAGATAAGTCCATGAGTTATTGCAGAAGGGGTTGATTCGAGAGAGTCTAAGTCCATGTGTTGTACCAAATGTATTAGCATAAAAGAAGAATGGATAATGGAGGATGTGCATATATTCTTGTGCTATCAACAAGATCACAATCAAGTATAAATTTCTATTGCCAAGAATGGATGATATTATGGACTATTTGAGTGGGGTTGAGTATTTCACAAAGATAGATCTAAAGAGTGGGTACTATTAGACAAGGCGATAAGTGGAAGATTTCTTTTGAGACAAGGGAAGGATTGTACGAGTGGTTAGTCATGTCTTTTGGGCTAACCAATGCACTAAGCACTTTTATGAGGCTCATGAATGAGGTACTGAAGGAGTTTCTACGCAATTTTGTCATTGTTTACCTAGATGATATTTTGATCTTTAGTAAGACATTCAAGGAGCATTTGATTAATATTTGCAAGGTGTTTGATAATTTAAGGGAAGAAAATTTGTTGATAAACCTGAAGAAGTGCAGTTTTGTAAAGAAGGAGTTGGTGTACCTAGGATTGTAGTCTCAGCAAAAGGTCTAAAAATCACCCAGAGAAAGTGAAGGCTATCCTTGAATGGCCTACTCCAAGGAGTATGACAATAGTAAAATCTTTTCACGAACTAGCTAGTTTTTATAGAAAGTTCATAAGAGATTTTAATAGTATTTGTGGACCCTTGACTAAAAAAATGAGATGGGATAAGAAAGAATATATGTGGACTATAGGAGCAGATAACAATTTTAACCTATTGAAACAAAAAACTACTGAGCAGCCTATTTTAGAACTTCCAAATTTTAATAAGGTGTTTCAAGTAGATGGCAATGCTAGTGGTACTGCAATAGGAGCTATTTTGAGCCAAGAAGGTAGACATATTGCTCATTTTAGTGAGAAATTGAATGATGCAAAAAGAAAATATTTTGTTTATGATCAGGAATTTTATTCTATAGTTCAAACATTGAAGAAGTGGATACACTATCTTCTCCCTAAGGAGTTTTTTTTGTATATTGATCATCAAGCTTTGCAATATTTGAATAGTCAAGGAAAATTGAACCAAAGGAATTTGAAGAGGGTTGATCTTTTGAAAAGTTATACATTTTTTTTGAAACACAGGAGTGGGAAGTCTAACAGAGTTGCAGATGCTCTTAGTAGAAGATAACATTTTCTTATAGAAATGCAGATAGAGGTGTTTGGGTTTAAGGAACTTAGTACTTTGCATTTAGGGGATCCTAATTTTGGTGAGCCATGGAAGGCTTGTATGAAACCTATTACACTTGATAGGACAAAATGGTTGGATTTCATGATCTAGGATATTATGTTGTACAAAGAAAGTCAATTGTACATTCCCAGAACATCAATGAGAGAGAATCTCATCAAGGAGAAGCGTAGTAAAGGATTGCTTAGACATTTTGGTAGAGATAAAACCATAACTTTGGTTATTGGGATTTACTCCTAGCCATAGTTGTAACAAAATGTGAAAAAGTTTGTATATAGTTGTAGAGTATGTTAGATGGTGAAAGGAGTGAAGCAAAATATAGGGTTGTATCAGCCATTACCTATACTAGAGAAGTCATGGGAGAATGTTAGCATGTATTTTGTTCTTGGATTACCAAGGACTTGAAAAGGGCATGGTTCTATTTTTTTGGTGGTTGGAAAGTTTTTTAAGATGGCATATTTTATTCCTTACAAGAAGACTGGTGATGTTGTTCATGTAGCTGAGTTGTTTTTTAAAGAAATGGTGAGACTACATGGTCTACCAAAAAGTATAGTTTTAGATTGAGATACCAAAATTTTTAGGTATTTCTAATGTAAATTATTGAAGAAATTGAAGATGGATTTGAATTTCAATTCATCACATCATCCCCAAACTAATGGACAAATAGAAGTGGTGATAGGAGTTTGGGAAATTTACTGAGATGTTTGGTTCGAGAAAAGCCAAAGGAATAGGATCTGATTTTACCACTGAAAGAATTTGCATATAATAATTTTGTCAACCAGAGTACTGGAAAATCACCATTCAAGATTGTATATGAGAGTAGTCCCAAAAATGCTTATAAATTATGACATTTGGATAAAGGAGAAATCAGTAGTGCTAAAGCAAAAGAACTTGTTGAACATTTGAAGAATATCCATGAGGAGGTGAGCAAGTATATCATAAAGATGAAAAAATTGTAAAAGGCTAAGGAGGATGTGTGATGTAGAGGAAATTGTGATTGACCTTTTACACAAGATAGGTTATTCAAATTTGGCTTAGAAATCCACACTTTTCTAAAAGGTACACAATGGCTTTATAAGACTCCACCCAACCAAGACTCTTCACCATGCAAAATAATGATAGATTTGAAGTGTTTCATGTATATAATGATGGATTAAGATGGTTTTAAAGTTTCTAAACTTATTTTCCACTCCCAATAGCAAAAGGACTCTAAACTAGCCTAAAGAGGCCTAAAAATCAGCGCCCTTTTTGCCCCTTAACACAAAACTTTTCCAAAGGATGGAACTAATAAATGGTATATTTGGATATCCTTTTGGCCTTACCACAACATACTACAAGATTATTATGGACTCCTTTGGACCATTTATGACTTTCCTCACTATGTGAACCCAAAATACACCAAAATATGATGATTTAACAAAGCAACTACCACATAGAAAAATCTCAAAGTTCTCAAACCTTGGATGGTATCATTAAATGACTCAAAACCTCTAATTCAAGAGGAAATCAACGCAGCACACTTGTAACAACAAAAACCCCAATTTAATGGCTTCAAACTCTTGAATTGAGGGTTTCTCAAATCTTACTTCTCCAAACACTTCCAGACTTATTTGGTGATGGATTCACCATTAATATTTCAATATATGATTATCCAAATCATAAAAATACCTTGCCCTTAAGGCCAAACTCTCACTGTTGTACATGTACTAGCATTTTCAAAGGGAACACTCCTAGTTCCAGCCTGTGATCACACTTTCCAATCAATTTTCTACATGTGTCAGGTTAGATTCATATGATACAAGGTTAGTATACATCATTCCATGGATTCTAGGTCTTTAACTCCATGGGATGGCTATTAGTTACCAAGAAAGATTCAAAACAATGAAAAGAAAACTCAAAAATTCAAACTACTTTGCTAATCATGAAAGTGTAGTCATGTAAAATGACTCTCAAACCCTCTAAAATGCATAACAAAGCATTAAAATAACCTATTGAAACCTCCCAAGACTATTTTACATAAAATATCCTACCAAAACAAGAAGTAACAATACAAAACAACAAACATAGAAGTAGGATCAGATTTTCAAAATGGCGAGCATTGGAAAGGGAGGGAAGAGCAATTTTCAAATTTTGAATCCTAAGAAGGGTGGGACTCCACTAGATTGTTGCAATCAGATCCCTAGATTGGAGCACAAGTTACAGAAGGAGGCCAGTCAGGGATCTTCTAGTACAGGTGATCAGTTAGAGAAAGATGATCGAGACCCAGATGCTCCCCCCAAGGTGGTGGTCAAGATTCCTCCAGGTTCCAAAGTGGGTCTACCTGGCCCTGCTAAATGCTCATCTCTTTTTGGGATCAATCCTACAAGTAAGTTTTCTTTCTTGCATGTTAAGATTCTTCCTAAGATGCAGAATGGTTCTTGTGCCATTGCCATTACAAACGAGCTCGTGGATCATAGTATTAAATCCATGGCTTCCACCCTAGGTCGTAAATTCTTAGGGCCAAGGCCTAATATTGACATGGTGAGATTTTTTATTAAGAAAAAAGTGGGCCCTCAAAGGTCAAGTTTATGTCACAGCCATGGCCAAGGGTTTTTTGTACTTTGATTTCACATGTGTGGAAGATCTTTCTAACATTTTAAGTGAGGGGTCATGGGTTGTTGGTCGATCCACCCTGGTTCTCTAGAAGTCGTCATCAAAGCTAAATGAGAATGACTTGTTCTATGCGCAAGCCCCTATCTGGGTAAGGCTACCTAAGCTACCCCTAGAATTCTACAATGAGGATGTCTTTGTGGGGTTAGCTCTTTTGGGGAGCTTCTTTCCATAGATTTGATCACTGCCTCTAAAAAATGACTCATTTATGCCCGTATTTATATTGGAGTAAGGGAAGGTACCGATATGCCAGAAACTATTGCATTTCATTCCTAACTAGGAGTGCATGTTTAGAAACTAGTTTACAAGTCCATGCCTTTTGCATGTTTCCTTTGTTTAAAATCTAGGCACAAGGCAAATTAATGTCCTAGGGCAGAAAAGAAAGAAAGCAAGCCAACTAATAAGGCAAATAAGAAAACAAGTAAGCCAACTGGTATTACCACCAAGGGGAAGAAAATGATCTAGAAATGAAAAGCTTTTAAACCTACTGAGATCTAGGTTGGCATCGTGAACTCAAAAGAGGCACCTTGACAGGTACGAGAGCAAGCCACTCGAGGCGATAAAGGTTCTATAGTCTCTGAACTTATAGTCTCTAATAAGGATTCTGGCCAGGAAGGAGACCAAAGAAAGGTTAGAGATATAAAATCTAAGGTGACTAATGTTGAGGGCCAAACTACTAAAGTTTTAGTAGGGATAGATAATTCCTTGAGTGAGGAAGAGCAGGATGTTAGGAGGTCAGAGGCCCCCTAGAACGATATTTTACTGAATATTGATTTGAGAAACCTAAATATTGGTGGCCCCGTAAGGTTAGAAAATATTAGCCCAAGATGGATTCATGGACGAGGGGATTAGTCGAGTTGGTAATGATCAAGCTCCACTTATTGTTCCCATAGTGAATCAAACTGTCTCCAAAGATGTGGGGATGAAGCTTTTAGAACTTATCACCGGGTCTTCCCTAGAATAGCTCTCAATTGTTAGAGTTGAAGAAAGCCAACTCTGAAGACACCCAAGATCACCTGCATGCAAAAACCTATCAAAGAGAAGCCAAGGAGAGGAAGAGAATTTAGCAAGGGAAAAACCCTAAATGGACATGAGAGACCACAAGTATGCAAACACAATGAAAATGTATTTACAATGAGAAGTGATAATGTCTTATTACAAAGAGGGAGCCCAAATATAAAGAGCTCATGGAAGCTTGTAGAACAAGCTAGAAGGTGGTAGAAGATAAGGATAACAACTCAGCACATATCCACAAATGGTAGAACATGCTAGAAGGGAAAAAACTGTCGTGTTGTCAACAACTAACCACTACATGCATTAAATAAAAAATATTAAATAAATGCATTTACCTAAGTAAGCTTAAGTAAATAGAATAAATAATTAATTACTTACTCTAACACCCCCCCTTAAGTGCAACTTAGGGAAATGCCTTAAGCTCACAAAACTAAAAGGAAATGCAGAATGGGTCTCGACAACGAGGCCATGTTAGGTACCCAAGTACAATGCAAGAAAATGCAACCTTTGAAAGCAAAGAAAGAGAGAAAACCAGGTGGGAAAAACCCTCCCCCAAAAAGAGGTAAGAACCTAGTGAAGAACTGAAGAAGCCTCCAACTAGGGAAAAGTCCCCTAAAACAGGAACAAGGAGTGATTATGAAGAGCGTCACTAAAGCATGAAGAAGCCACAAATCTATCAAACTACTGATCTAAAGAACCTCCATGGAAGAAGAAGGCATGAACCAGGCATGTCTATATGGTAGATGATCCATCTCACAGAAATGCATAGGTAGCCAGCCACTGCAATTGCCTTGTATATAGGATCAACCACTGAATACATAGTTTACACTAACGAACCATCAAACCACGGATGCATTAGAACAACAGCATGACCCCCCCTTAACGCAAATGGGGTGTGATGATAGGCAACTGAGAAGGTGGGCCAAAGTCTCCTATAGACAAACCAAGAACGACGAGAGAGGAAAAGAGGTACAGACACCTATAAAGACATGGTCAAACTAACTCTACATGGGGCTAATGTCATGGAAGGGACACTCACTTGACAAAGGGAGAAGGCCTAAAACAAAAAACAACTATCCCCCCCATGGTGCTTTATGAAAAATAGTGCATGTACAACTAACTCAAAACAACATTCATGACTCTCGGAATGCAAAAGTGACACTTTATCTTAGTGCGATACAAAAAAGTGCTTCAAAATGATAGCTACAATGATCAAAACTAAAAACAAGCTGATACAAAAAAAAGTACAGCC
The DNA here is from genome assembly GCA_028749045.1 of Cupressus sempervirens. Lineage (NCBI taxonomy): Eukaryota > Viridiplantae > Streptophyta > Pinopsida > Cupressales > Cupressaceae > Cupressus > Cupressus sempervirens. The sequence continues at coordinate 440,426,097 of CM053788.1, forward strand.
TAAAATAAAGGAAACCATGCTAGGAAAATGATCCTCAAGCCTAAAACACTCAAAATATCCACCATATAGCAAAAATGCCAAAACTATGATAGAAAGAGTATGGGCCAAAAACTCAAAAGAAGGACCACATTTCTGAAAATTTGACAGAACCAACTTTCCAAAAACATAAAGTTTTCAAAAAACAGGCATGGAACGCAAAAGATATGGTTGCCAGAGTCAAAAATAAAACTTTGGACTTTGACTAAAAAATAGACAATAAAAAAGCATCAAAACCTAAAAATACCTACACCAAAGTCTTCGTCTCAAAACCAGCTTTTTGGCACTTCTTTCAGATTGGAAAAATACCTCTGTATGCTCAAGTTATGATCAAAAAACCAAAGGTAGGTCCAAAAGTGACCCTGGAGATGTGCAAGGTTGGTTGATGTAATGATGTCATGCTGACATCAGTAAGTCACAGCATTAAAATTGACGACTTGGAGGCTATTGCCGCAAAAAAGAGTGTCACATGGAAGCCACATGGCAATGCCACTTTGTGGATGAGAGGATGTGGCAGGAGCAAGACGATGTCCACGTGTCAACACCAGATTGGTTCTAGCGACTGACAAAGCACTGACTGTACTGCTGAATCAAACGAGCGGCAGACACAAAAGTGCCACCAGCAGAGCAAAGAACTTAGGATGCACCACCGGGAGGAGTGGGGGATGAGGTGCAGAAGATGACAAGGCGCTGACAGAGCTGGCAAAGCAGAGGTTGTCTATAGGTAGAAAACACTAGAGTAGTGGCAAAAATAGGCATCGTTACCGGGAGGAGGAGGTGTCAGGGTTGTAGACTTTGGCGGGAAGGCGGCGTGGTGTCTGAGGTAGGGAGGAGCCACTGGCGGCAGTTGGGCCGGGCTGCTCGCCGGTGGCTCAGCTGGCTGTAGTGGCCAGCTAGCGCTATGCGGGTAGCCGCCCGGTGGTGCTCTGGCAGAGTGCCTAAAAATCATTATTTTTAAATTTTGTCGCCAAATATCGTCTGTACAGTCTGTACGGAAGGGCTTGATGTAAAACAATTTTTCCTCCCAAAGCTCTGTCTCCAAAATTGAAAAGCTTTATATAAATCCTAACTGCAAACGACCTTTCGGATCTAATGGTGGTGTCCATTTGGGCCCAATGTGCTCCAAAAATTTGTTGATCCCCTGATTTGAAGAAAAAATGCACAAAAAACTAGGGTTTATGACTTCAAATCATAGCTTCAAAATTCTTCAACCAACCAGTAGCAAGAAGGCTCTGATACCATGTTGGAGTTGAAGAAAGCCAACTTCAAAGACGCCCAAGATCACCTACATGCGAAAACCTATCAAAGAGAAGCCAAGGAGAGGAAGAGCATAGAGCAAGGGAAAAACCCTAAACGGACATGAGAGACCACAAGTATGCAAACACAATGAAAATGTATTTACAATGAGAAGTGATAATGTATTATTACAAAGAGGGAGCTCGAAAATAAAGAGCTCATGGAAGCTTGTAGAACAAGCTAGAAGGTGGTAGAAGATAAGGATGACAACTCAGCACATATCCACAAAAGGTGGAACATGCTAGAAGGGAACAAACTCCCGTGTTGTCAACAACTAACCACTACATGCATTAAATACAAAATATTAAATAAATGCATTTACCTAAGTAAGCTTAAGTAAATAAAATAATTAATTAATTATTTACTCTAACATCAATATGGGAGGAATGGATTAATAGTTGCTCTCAAGATGGTAAGGGTAACTGAAGTGTGGTCAAAAAGAAGAACTAAAATTGAGACCATCTCCCTCTGTCTCTAGCAATGACCAGAAGTAGAGTGAAGGCTGATGTTGGGGTAAAGACCAAAACTCCAAGAAGGAGAAGCTTGAATCAAACATTTCAGGATGAGACCAAAAAGAACTTGGCAAATGGGAGCTAGAGAACCATCAAGGAATACTCTGGAAAAAAGAAATGAAGATCATATCTTGGAATATTTGGGGCCTAAATGGCACCCATAAGCGAGAGATAGTTAGGAATATGATCAAAGACCAAAGACCCAATTTTTTATTGATTCAAGAAACTAAAATGCAGAAAGATGCGGTAGGTAAGTCATCTTTTAGCAGATACATGAATAGTGTGGCAACAGATTTGGAGGAAGCTGCAAGGGGGGTGTTGATGATCTACAACAACAAGGCTTTTTAGATTTTTACTATTTACAATGAAGGTAATGCCCTCCTTTGTAAGGTCTTCCATGTTCATAGTGGTGGTTCTTGGTTTATTTTAAATATGTATGCTCCCAATACCAAAAGAGAGAGAAGGATTTTTTGGACCAAAATCATTGATGTTATTTGAAATTGCAACATAAAAAAAGGGGTTATCATGGGGGATTTCAACTCCCCCCTTACTGATGATGAAAAATTTGGAGGGCAAGCCCCTAATCAGGATAGTAAATTAGACTTAGCAAATTTTATAAACAATCTGGCTTTCATGGATGTTGATCTTTTAGGGGGTTGTTTCACTTGGTCTAATAGGAGAGTGGGTGGGGATTGCATCCAGGTCTAACTTGATAGAGCCCTAATCTCCCCTGATTGGCTGCAAACCCACTCCTATAGACTTTCCCTTCTCCCTAGAGTTGGTTTGGATCACTCCCCCATTTTTCTTTCTTTAAGCCCTTTGATGGTCAAATAGAATTTTCCTTTTCATTTTGAGAAGATGTGGATTTCCCATCTAGATTTGGAAGGTACTACAATGTTCAAGATTGCCCAAAAATTGAAGAACGTGAAAAGGAATATTAAAGTTTGGAATAAGTCAAACTTTGGGCATATTTTCCAAGTGAAGGATGAAAGGTTGGACTAGCTCCACACTATCTAGGAGGAGATTCGGTTGGGGAGATATAATGACCTAAATTGGATAGAAGAAAGGTCTATTTTAACTAATCTACATAATATCATAAGCAGGGAGGAATACTTTTGAAATTAAAGATCTAGAGTTAATTGGCTCAGAGAGGGGGACCAAAATACCAAGTTTTTCCATTTATCCACCCTAAAGCACCGGGCTCATAATAGGAGTTCTAGCATCAAAAGGGGACAGACTATGTTTACTAAAGACAATGAGATAGTGGATGAAGCTATGAATTTCTTCTCCTCTCTTCTTTCAAAGGATCAGTCTCTCTCCGAGACAAATCAAGGGGATATCTTAAATGTTATTCCCTCGTTGTTGCAAGATCACCATAATTCCATCTTGAAGGCTATTCCTTCTCAGCAAGAAATTTATCAAGCCCTTTCTTCTCTTCCTGGTCATAAAGCTCCTGGCCTAGATGGTTTTCTAACTTTCTTTTTCTAGATATATTGGGAGGTGGTCAAAAGGGACATTGTGAAGGCAATGTAGGAATTTTTTGGAGCCAGGAACCTCTTGAAATAACTCAATGCTACTTTTTTGGTGCTTATTCCAAAAGTCTCAGGGGCTGACTTGATGGATAGGTTCAGACCCATTAGCCTTTGCAACTCTTTCTATAAAATCATCTCAAAAGTTCTAACTACTAGGCTTCTCAGTGTCCTTCATCTGATTATCTCCCCATAGCAAACTAGTTTTGTCCTAGGGAGATAGATTCTTGACTCTATTATTATGGTCCACAAGGTGATTCACTCTTTGGAAACTAGGAAGAGAGAATGATTTCTGCTTAAATTGGACTTGTCTAAAGCCTATGACAAGGTGGATTGGAATTTCTTGTTGCTTGTCCTTCAGGCTTTTGTCTTTGATGCCTAGGTTTGTAAACTTATCCATCAACTTATCTCAACCCCCTCTTTGTCTATTTTGGTCAATGGTTCCCCCTCAGACTTCATTTTCCCTTCAAGAGGACCGAGATAGGGCAACCCTTTATCCCCTATTCTCTTCATCATTTTGGTAGAGTTCTTGGGGAGGCTAATCCTAAGGAAGAGATAGAAAGGGAGCTTGCATGGCCTCAAGCCTTCTTTCAGGCATACCTCTTTCACCCATCAACAATTTGTGGATGATACTATCCTGGGTGGAGATGCCTCGATTTAGGAGGCTAGAGTGTTTAAAGGCTTACTCAATTCATACTCGAGTGGTTCAGGCCAGGCTATTAACTAGGAGAAAAGCTTGATCTACTTTATCAACACACCTTTGGAGAGACAAAGGAAAATTGCTCGTATTCTGGGATGTGGTGTTGGGTCTCTTCTTGCAAATTATCTTGGTTTACCTCTGGGGTCCAAAACTTTGGAATCCTTCTGGAATAGCATCATTGATAGATTCAACAAGAAGTTAGCTGGTTGGAAAGGAGCCACCCTCAATCAAGCAAGCAAATGTACTTTGGTGAAATCTACTCTTCAAAATCTTCCTACTTATGCCCTTAGCCTCTTTGGGATTTTAGTCAAGCACGCTAAAAGAATGAAGAAGATTCAAAGAGACTTCTTATGGACAGGTGTTGAAGATAATAAGAGATATCATCTTGTTGCTTGGGATCATGTCTATCTTCCTAAATGCTATGGTGGTCTTAGCATTAGAAAAATTAGACATCTCAATAATGCTTTATCAGCCAAGTAGATATGATGCATTTTTCAAAACTCAGGTGAATGGAGGGATATAATAGTGGAGAAATATCTAAGAAAGCAATCCCTCAGTTTTTTGCTTAGTGAGGCTAAGATTCCCCAAGGATCTTACATTTGGAATGGAATTTTTAAGGCAAAATTTTTGGCCAAGTCTAAGGAAAAATGGAAAGTAGGCAATGGTGAAAAAATCTTTTCTAGCAAGATAATTGGCTTTGCCAGGGACCTCTTATTGATCACCCCAATTATGGGAGATGGGCAGAAATATGCATAAGAAGATTTGGTTTGAAAGTTAGCAACTATAGAGCTGATCATGGTTGGCAAGACCTATCCTTAGTCTCACAGGATCTTAAACCTTTGATGATTACCTTGAATTCTATGATCCTTAATAACAAGAGGGATGAGGTCATTTGGGGAGATAACTCAAATGGTCAATACTCTATTGCTTTAGGTTGCTTCTCAATGTAAGACAAATTGGAGAAACCCATCTGGGCTAAGGCCTAGATTCTAGGTCTTACTCCAAAAATTAACATTTTCTTTTGGCTTCTCCTCCAACAAAAAGTTCTTAACTTGGACAACTTGGCAAAGAGAGGTCAGATCATGCATAACAGGTGTAGTCTTTTTAAGCAAGATTCAAAAATGGTTAATCATCTCTTTATTCACTATCCCTTCTCTTCTGAGGTCTGGAATCTCTTGACTAGGGACTATGGGGTCAGTTGGTGCAACCCAGCTAATATCCAATAGTTCTTTGGACAATGGAATAGTGTGCACATAGGAATGAAGACTCGGATATTAGGCTCATGGTCTCTTCCACACTATTGGGGTATTTGGAAAGAGCAAAATAATCACATCTTCAGAGACAGGGAATCCCCTACCTTCATTATTGCAGAAAAAATAGAAAGATTAATGAAGGAGAATTTTGCAACTAGAAAAGCAGGTAACATAGAAGAAGGAGGAAATATCATAGAAAAGAAAAAGGACAGGGATGGTAAAAGATAGGAAGTTAGGTCGCTTCTTCCCTCTGAAGACTAGCATAAAGCCAACTTCGATGGGGCTGCCAAAGGAAATCTAGGTCCAGCAGGCTGTGGAGCAATAATCAGAAATAGTCATCGGAGTGGTGTCGTAGCTTTCCCCTATCCACTTGGGACTTATTCGAAGCATTTTGTTGAGACTAATGCAGTATTTCATGTTCTTAAACTAGCCCTAGCTTCTGGGATTGACAACCTTTGGTTGGAGAGGGATTCATTAAATATTATTAATTGTTTAACCGGTCAATCTTTGCCTTCATGGACTATAGCGAATGTCATGGAGGAGATAAAATCTGACCTGGGAAAATTTAAAAAGATCCACATAAGCCATATGTATAGGGAGGCCAACTCATCTACAGATTGGTTTGTAAATGAAATGGTAATAAAACCTACAATGAGGACATGGCATGACGGCAAAAGCTTTCTGAGGGCTATGAAAGAATTAATACTACTAGAATGAATCTAAGGAAGTACAAAGAAAATCCAAATATAATTATGAAAATATTTGTAAGATTGCACATCGAAAAAGGAGTAAATGAGAATCATGCAAAGTTATTATTTGTCCATCATATCAAGTACATGTGGCATGCTTTTTGGATTGATTTTCCTTCTACCTATTTTTTTGCCATATGTAAAACCTTTTTTGGGTTTGAAAAATAGAAGGAAGTTGAAATTCATAAGAGAACAAGAAGTAGGTGCAGTTTTCGTGAACCAGACGAAATAATGGTCAAGGAGAGAAGCAGGAAGGAGCCAATGAGAGAGGTTGATAATTGGAGAAACAACCTGAAAGTATGGCATAAATTGGAGAAAGGTGGCATTACGAAATTCATGGGAAAACTCCATGGTTTTGATAATGAGGTCACCAATACAATGGTGAAATTGTGGAAGGATGGTCGAGTTAAAATCGATGGGGTTACATACTAGGTTGATGTGGACTTGATTGCCCAGCTTGCGGAGCTCTCCTTGGAGGGGATAAATTTCTTCAAAGACACGAAAATGTTGGCCAATGCAATTAAGGATTTTTTCAAGGATTAGAATGAAAAGAAGAAACTTGTGAAGAATGAGACATGTTATGAAATAGAGTCCATTAAAAAGCTCCAGAGGTATGTCTTAAGACTTATTATCAAATATATATCCCTAGATACTAGATTCGATAGGGTCAGGACTCATCATTTTGTGCTTTTAAATCACTTTAGGCATGGGATAAAGATTTCTTTTCCTTTTTATCTTTTCACCTCCATAAGCAAGAGTACTGAGGGTTTTAAAGAGAAACCCACTGCTAATCCTACTCTTCATGAGGGGTTGCTCCTCTGGTATATGAGTACTTAAAGACTTAGACCAAGGGAAAATCCCTTGGCAAAGCTAGAAATGCTTCTAAGGAAACTAAAAGCTTAGATTCTAAGGAAGTTTAGAGAATTAATTCAGAAGATGAGGAAAACTCCCCCTCTAAAGGTAAGAAACCTAAGGAAGGGGAGAAATTTTCACCCTCTACCAACATTTCTCCCAATAGAAAAAGCCCTAAGGGTTTAACCCCTAACCCCCCCAAGATTGAGGAATAAGAGGAGGAGGAGCACAACATTGAAGAAGAGGAGATGGAATTAGAGGAAGAGGTGAAGGAGGAGGATAGTGAGAAGGTTGAGGAGGAAATGGCAGTTACACTAGGGAACCCCAAGAAAAGGAAGGCTGAGGAGGCTTCGCTTCTGGAAGAAACAAAGGAATAGACTCCTTTGACCTCAAGCCCTATCCTTACCTTTCCTTCACTGCAGGGGAGGATAATTCTCTGGTGGAAGACAGTGGGGAGGTGGTTCTAACAAATAGGAGGGGATTGTGGAGAAATTTTAACTCCAAAATGGCGAAGATGGGGATAGTCAAAGAGACGATGAACCCCCAAGTGATGGAGGAAAAAGATGGTAAAGTCCATTTTGATGAACTTCTTGATCCGGCTCTTATTGCAATCTCTAACAATGCGAGAGAATATGGGCTCAACTTTCTTAATAATGCTAAAAATAGCATGATAGATAATTTTTGATCTATCAAATGGCTATTTCATGAGATAGAAGAACTCAAGGAGAAAGCAAGACAAAAGGATAGCCACAAGAGAAGCAGCGACCAGGGACACCATGGTAACCAGGAGGATCGTATCTTAATGGTTGAAAAAAGAGTTTTAAGGATGGAGAATTATAATCAAAATCTGGCTAACTAGGTGATTACAACTTTGAACACTCTGAACAAAAACATCAATAGTTTGGGAGATTCTCTAAAGGTAGTTGGCTTTGGCAGGGAAAAAGAAGATAAAGATAGTATGGACTCTGGGAAAATCAAGGAAGAAAAGAAAGAGACCATGGGACTAGCAGACGATCAAATATAGGATCAAGTGGGAATAGACAACTGGAAGGCCAATGAAGCTGCAGAGACTTTTCAGGTTCTAGATAGGGAGAACTAATAGTTCTAGTTTACATTTTCTATTTCACCCTTATCTAGTGTCACTGGTTGTTTCATCCTTGCCGCGGGCCTGTCTTTTGGTTGTGGCTTTTTGTAAGCAGATGCATACTAGCTGGACTCTAATTTTTATTTTTATTTTTGTTATTATGTAAAAAATTTCAGTTTCAGGATCCCTATAAAACCTATTTTACTTAATCAAAAATAATGCAAAACAACAGAATTGTTGATCCAAAACATGAATTTCATTAACTCTTTGTGTTGTCCATACACTATAGGCTTCCTTTCCATACAATGGAGTTTCAAATATAGAAAATAATCAATATTAACTTCCTTAACCTTTTCCAATTAGTTTGAGGGAGTAGTTAAGTGTTTAAACTACCAAAACTCCATTTCCCTCCTAAATGACTACTAACCGTTATGTATTGAGAATTTAAAATTTTAACTATGAAAAAAACTCACTAAATCTTCTCACTATGGTGTTTCCAACACTTAGGATACTTATTTAAACTTATTTAAAACCAACTAACATCCTAAAACCTCCTAGACACATTGGGACATTGATGGTCCAAATTACATTTATTTAATCTTTTCAAGGATATTAATTCATTCAAAGTCATTTCATAGTATTTAAACCATTATAGGAGCCAATACATCATAGTTTATATGATTTTCACCATTTAGGATTCCTTTGACCTCCTTGGACCACTTATTATCATTAATTATCTTTCATTCCTTTATAGTCTTCATAGTTTGCTTGTTATTCCCATGTGCTTGCTTGTTATTCCTAAGTGCCTCTGCACCAATGTGAAAAGGAGGTATAGATAATTTTGAATTTGAGATGAAGTCATGGCTCATTTGAGAAAGAAGCATTTTTTAGTAGGTACATAGAAGAAGATGAAGATGAATAATTTTTGATTGTGCAAGAGATTGAGGAGATATTGGGTAGTCATGTTGGAAAAAGTACAATGAACAAAACTTATGAATACTACATGGTCAAATGGAAAGGAAGGCCAGTAGATAATTCGTCATGGCTAGCAAGGGAGGAGGTTAACTATCTTAGTTTTCCTTTGAGCACCTGAGACATGATGGAATCACTTCTCAAATTACCCTATGTGTCTAACGCAGGAGTATCCTGGGCGTAAGAGCAATCTTGCATCACCCAAAAATATTTTTATTTTCATCATTTTCCATTTTAATAAGGACTAGTAGATAGGGGGTTACTATTTCTGGGAACTTGCTATTTTTAGTAAGTTTTTCATATGAGCCTGGAATGTTCTTATTTTGTACATGAAAGTTCATTTTAGAATTATAAGCCTACCATAAAAATCTCATTGCTCCATCTTAAGTATCAAAGAAGTTATTGTAGATTTTTGGTGGAAAATTTTGGAGAAAAATCTTTGAGCTCAGTTTTGAAAGCTTTAGAGGCCAAGAATTGTTGAGATAATGGGTGTTGCACACATTGCATAATATTGTTATATTTTATTTTGTTATGTAATTTTGTGCCTAGATGGACGTGCAACATGTAAAGATTCCCATGAAATATTCTTGATGAGTTGTATTGTAACATTGTGATAATATTTGATGTAATTATTTAATATTGGGGAAAAAAGAATTAAATGCCCAATATTAAATGTGGGGTCAGTGGGTTAGGTAGCACATGGTTTTAGCACATGGTTTATGTAATAACACTTGGTGGTTTTGTGGGACTTGCTACTATATAAGCAGCCACAAGGGTAGTTGTTGTAGAGTGAGTGACAAGGAGAAGAAAAAAGGCAAGAGTCGAGCGGGACAAGGCTTGACAGGTTAGCCAAGGGAGCATTTGTGAAGGTTGAAAGCATGGCATGGGATGTGTGGATTCATGCTTGTTCACATAGTTTGCTCGGTTGTGGCTATGGCCATGAAGGCTTCCATGGTTGTATGGCAATGGTATTTTTTGTTGAATAATACATGGTGATGGATGCTTTTGGAGGCTGGATTTTTTCTCTCAATGAGGGTTTCCCAAGGTATATCTTGTGTCACAATTTTGTGGGTATGTTGTCTATTCTCTTGCATGTGGATTTTAATTCCGTGTTTATTTCAGATCTATTATGGGTTATGTGGAAACGGTTATATTCTTTTTTGCCAAGTTTCCTTACAAGAATGAGGTTTGAAAACTTGACAAATGGGCGCTAGTGTTGTTCCCAACTTGTAGATCAAGAGCTGGCATTTCTGAAAAGTGGCTATAATAGCCAATCAGAGCAATGGTTCAAGAGTTATGACCTTCCAAAGTTAGGCTACCCAAAATTTCCAAAATAAATGTCAAAGATGTATTTGGATGACTCTATATATTGTTAGGTTTTGTTGGCCCTAGGTATTAAGTTTGAATGTGTCGAACCTTCCTAGGTGGTATACAATTTCCTATTTAAGAAAGGCCTAAACATTGTCTAAGATAGCTCTGAGTGGTGGTTCGCAGCTTAGTCTTGCAAATTACTATAATGAAGGCACCCATATGTGTTAGCATATTGTACTTGTAAATCTTGTAATTCTTCATTTACGGCGATGATAAGAAGTCCATAATTTGTTCTTGCATTTCCTATTCTTTCTTTGTTTTTGTTGTGTTTATGGTATTAAAGGGAGCACCCTTCATCATTGTCTAACATAGAAACTTTTGATATTAGTGTCAGGTTTTTGTTTCTTGATGTGGTTCTTCAAAGTGAATATCAAGTCCCTGAATTACAGGTGGATTATAATATTTTATGTTTAGTTATATTGTTTTTGATCTAGATCTGTGTGTGTAACTTTTAATTTGTTGATATCACCTTATACTTTTGTTTCTACTTTTTCCGCACTAAAACTAAAGAGGATGATGAGAAAATAACCAAATAACTAGTAGAAGCTATAGATTTTTTATTGGAAGTTTCAAATAAGTAGTAAGTACCCTTTTTTTTTCTAAAGAACTTGATAAGTTTGCTTATTAGTTACATGTTATGCTTTAAAGTATCCTCCTTACCATGACAAGAGAATTGAAGATGATTAAATCTTTTTAAAACGTCTAAGGGATTCCATAATATTGACAACTTCCACTTGTCTGTTTAACATCCTTCTCTACACAATTATGAAAAATGGATTTACTCAATACATTGCTAATAGATTTATTTTCTTGTTAAAGGTTTATTTGAGATCTACTCACTTTTTTCCCTCACGTGTATGTTGATGCTTCGGATTTATTGAAGCATTTCAGAAAGATTATTTATTTATTCCTTAGACCATGTATGCAAGTTGACATTTCAAAAAAAATTCAAGCATTTTAGAAAGATTATTTATTCATTCATTAGAATATATTGATACAAGAATGTTATTTAATCATTTCATGGTTTTTTAATTTATGTATTATGTATTTACAAAGGTTCAATGAATTATTGAATGCATGCATATTTTGATGATTGAGTGAATGATGGTATGAATGTATGTATGTATGCATGAAGGTATGACTGTATGTATGTATACATGAAGGTATGATTGAATGAATAAATATATTAGTGAGTAAATGTACAAATGAATGTATAATTGAATGAATGAATGTTTGTATGTATTTATGAAAGTTTGAATGTAGGAATGTGTTTATGAAGGTGGAATGAATCAATGTATTTACAATTTATGTATAAAGTATGAATGAAGGATGAAATGAATGCATCTATGTTTGAATGTATGCATGTATGAAGGTATGGATGCATGAATGAATTTGTATATGTAAGTATGAATGATTACCTGAATATAGTAATGAATGCATTAAAATTATACAATGAAACTAATGTATGAATCTATGAAGTTATGAGTGAATGAATGTATATATGTTTGTAAGAATGTATGCATGAAGGAATAAATGTATGCATGTGTGATAGTATGACTAAATGAATGTATATATGAAGGTAGGGATGAATGAATTTAAGTATAAAGGTATGAATGCATGGATGAATGAATGAATGAAGGTATCAAGGTATGCATGGATCAACGTATGTATGAAGGTACAAATGAATGAATGAAGGTATGTATGAAGATGAATGAATGTATGGATGGATAAATGATGTATGAAGGTAGGAAAGAATGTATGACATTATGGATAAATGAATGTTGGTATATTTTAATATATGGATGAATTTTGTTTGTATGGATGAATGCTTGTTTGTAAGAAGGAATAAATGAATAAATATGTGATTAAATGAATGTATGAATGAATGAATAAATATTGGTATGTATAATGGATGAATGGATGAAGGTATATAAGAATGTATGAATATATGGAGGATTGAACTTATAAAGGAATGAATGAATGAATGTACAATTTTATGGAGATGAATGAATGTATGTAGGAAGGTATGAATTTGTGGATGAATGTTTGTATGTATGGATGAATGATTGAATGAAGGTATCAAGGTATGTATGAATCAATGTATGGATGAATGGAGGTATGGAGGTAAGAAGGAATATATGAATGAGTGTATGTATGAAGGCACAAATGAATGAATGTATGTATGAAGCTATGAGTGAATGAATGGATGAAGGTATGAAAGAATGCATAAACGTATAGATGAATGGAGGTATGGAGGTAAGAAGGAATATATGAATGAGTGTATGTATGCAGGCACAAATGAATGAATGAATGTATGAAGCTATGAGTGAATGAATGGATGAAGGTATGAAAGAATACATAAACATATAGATGAATGACTGTATGAAAGTATAAATGAATGAATGTATATATGAAGGCTTGGATGAGAAAATCTATGTATGGATGAGTGAATGTATGAAGGTAGGGATGAATGAATGCATGAAGGTGCAAATATTTGTATGGATGAATGGATTGATGTATGAAGGTATATATGAACACAGAGGTTGTGAATGAATTATGAATATATAGATGAATGGTATGTATGAACATAGAGGTTGCAAATGAATAATGAATATATAGATGAATGGAGGTGTGAAGGAATATATGAATGAATATATGAAGTTATAAGTGAATGAATGGAACAAGGTATGAAAGAATGAATAAAGGTATGGATGAATGAATGTATGACTAAATGTATATATGAAGGCTTGAATGAGAAAATGAGGAAGATGGAAAACAAAGGAAAAACATCAACCCACCATGGTACTTTAATCAGAGTAGTGCATATATAATAAGGCACAAGATATTGTAAATTCGAAGAATCTAATAATTTTCATGAGTGTCCTCTAATGAAACTACTCAAATTAGAAGGCAAAACAAGGAAAAATAATTGAAACAAAATTATAGATGCAGTATGGCACTTTATTTCAGTATGGTGAATGAATGCATACAAATGATGTCTAAATAGACTAAAAAGAGACATAATACTAATACAATTAATAGTACAAGTTGCAAAGAATCATCTAAAGAAACAAAATTGATCCTTGGACCTAAAACAACCAAGATATCTACCAAAATGCAAAAATAAAAAATATTGAATAGAATGTGCCTGAAGCATAATCTAGAAAAATAACTAGCATCACTAGAAATATCTCTTAAAGACCTTTCTAACAATAAAAATATTTCCCAAATTGGAGATTAGATGCTCAAGATATGTCTCCCGGAGTGTAAAATTGTACCCCTAACTTTGACAATTGAAAAAGCCATAAAAAATGCATCAGAACTAAAAATCACTTGTACCACTACAATGGCCTCTAAATCAGCTTTTCAATGATATCTTATTTATAGAAAATAAATTCCATATGCTTGAGATATGATCAAAAATGCAAAGGTAGGTCCAAATAAAGCATGAAGGAGTGACAAGAATTCTGATGCAATGATGACATCAACCGATGATGAGCATAAATTTGACTGTCAAATAGTCTTCAAGGCAAAAAAAAGGCTAAAAATGACCCCTGATGCTTAAAAAAGAACATCCAGTATGTCAAGAAAATCTTCCCAAAAAATGAAGGGTTGGTGCCAGAAAAAAAAATATGGTGGCCAAGTGTGCATGTGAAAAAGGATAATGTGTGTTGGAAGTCTTTTAAATAAAACACATATGTTTGAAATAAAAAATGCCAAAAAATTTGCAAAACCAATGCCAATATCCCATGCTTAAATGGAGGCAAACAAACATTATGCATGCCCAAAAATGAAGGGTGCACATGAAGGAGTGTGCCCTTTGGCAAGCTGATGTGCAACATCTGGTAGATGACTAGAAAAAACTTGACCTCCAATAAATCTCCAAACTTCAATGAATGAAAATGCTCTCAAAAAAAATAGGAACCTGCCATCAAAGAGATTATGTACATGGGATCCAAAAAATCACCATTACAAAACCACCAAAAAAGGCACTAACAAGGGTCGTATTTCAAGGCAGGGAGCATGGATATCAAAGCCACAAGAGGTACTTAGACTGCCACTGACATGGGTGCTATATCCAATAAGTATGGGACCCAAAAATAGAGGACAGAAATACCATGGTGCTCCCTCCAAAGAAATATGCCAAGAAAGACAAAAATCATTGATCGGCCCATGCATGACACAAACCGTGTGTGTGAAGGGTTATTGGCAAGAAAGATGACATGAGTCCATGTGGCCTGCTTCTTTCCCCCAAAAAATCCTTATTACTTGAGTCCAAAATCTACAAGTGCTCATACTATGACATACACTCCAAGGAGGGGATGTTAAGAGGTCTGTGTGGCATAGGAGGATGAGAAAGGTTGGAGACTCTCTAATCAACACAAGTCAAATTATCCATCATAAAACATGGAAAATTGCTACTTGATACTAAAAATGTGGTGTTTGAAGCAGAGATCACCAAAGAAATCAACTAAGGATGTCCACATGTAAAAATTGCCAAAAGGCTAGCTATCAACAAGAGGCATGAAATTCCAAGCACCATGTCAACACTGCATCATTAGCATGTTTTCCCTTCAAGCTCTGACACCATGTTGAAGTTGATGAAAGATCAACCCCACAATTCCCAAGAATCACCTACATGCAAACACCTATCATAGAAAGAGAGAAGCAAAAACTATGGAAGTTGGAATTTCTAGATCCATAGATGACACATTCTTGATGAGAACAAAGAAAGATTGTTATTATCAAAAGTGAATTAGTCAATATTTACAATGAGAGACTATCCTTATAAAGGAGATTGAAACCCTAAAAAGGTCAAACCTAGGTTGCATCACAATAATTAAAAATTAATTAATTATTAGATGCCTAAAGTTTAGCTTAAGAAAATTAGATTTAATTAGGAAATATATAATTACTCTAATGTAATCTATGTGTAGTAGGGAATACTTCAAAACCATAAGATATGTTAGTCCATTTAAACCTTGCCTTATTGGAGTTAAATTATTCTTTTTTTTTGTTTATAGTCATTTGGCTCATGAACAAGATGAAATATGTCCTACTACAAAAGGATGAAAATATTTGTTACTTCTTTAAATCCCATGTGTTTAATACAAATATTTTTCTAAAGTTATCTTAAAATCAAAAGGATGGAAATCAAATTTAAAATACACAATTAACACCCCAAAATAGAAGTTTATCTCAATTCATGATGATAAGATACCTAAATAATTCCTCCAAGAATGATATTGAAAGGTAGAGGGAATTGTAAGAGTACATAAGAAATGAAACAAATGAGTCCTCTTAGTAGAGACCCCTCCAAATTGTGTCACTTTATAATTTTAGAGTGTGGAAAAGTGTAATTGGAAACATAAAAGGCACTTTATAATTTTAGTTTGAAATATTTTCTAATACAATTGCACATTAAACAATTAATCATTTAATTATGACTCAATTTCAATTCATTAATTAAAAGTAGTCTCATTATTTTTCATTTACCTAAATTCACAAATAATATTTTTACAATTTTATTTTGAAGAAATTATACAAATTCAAGAAATAAAATTGTATTGAAAAGACTAAATTGAAAATACCATATCAGTGAAATCACTTAATACATACATACATACAATTTACGATCACAAATTAAATCATTTAACAATGAGGTTCGAATATCTTCATTGGTTCAACCTTGGCATTACAATTTGCACATATGGTTGGCTATTGATTCTCTGATAATTTCCTTGGTAATTTTCCTACACACTCAATTTGAACATCAATAGCTCAATAAAATCACATGTATATATAATTCAAATTGCATAATCAATTGACAAGACATTCTACATTCTCATAAACTTTTCTATTTCTGCACATGATAAACATAAGTGATTGCATAATCAAAATAACATAACATATTCATCAATTCGAATTAAAATACTAAAATAAACATCATAATGCATGGATATACCTAACCATCAAGTTACCATAAATAAAATAATCATCATAAGGTGAAACACCTAATAGCATCCTTAGTACAAATCAATATTTAAATAGTCAAACAATGTAGTAAATCTTGAATCACAGGGTGTCAAAACATGTATGTATCAACTGATCTCAATTTACATTAGGACACCAAAATCCTAAAACCTTAATTCATATCCATCATCATAATCATCTAAGTCCATAACTTTCCATCACCTAGTTATGTAGATGTATCCTAGAGAACACATGTAATGTTTATGATTTAAACTATAATTTTGAGTAACTAAATAACTCATCCCAATACAAAAGTATAACCTCTTGTACATGATACCCTAATAACCTTAACACATCATAATGTACTTATACTATCTAAAATTAAGCTACTTAAAGGCACTTTTGGTGAGTTGATAAAGTTTGTCTTCAACTTTTCAATGATTCATAAGAGAGTAAGTATTAAATTATCTAATTACAACAATCATCAAATCATTATAGTAAGATAGCCATAATTATTATTTTGTCCTCTATATGGTTTCTAGCAAGAACAAAAAAATTTTCCAATAACATTGTCTTGTCATGCTCATATATTCATTAAAATATCCTATAAGGATTTAACAGAGAAATTCATATCTAAAAAGGTATATACAAGGAGGAATCTTACATCCTCCCCCAGTTGCCTTTGACTTCCTCCTGGAAGTCACTTCAATTGAGATGTGCAACCCATGCTAGACCTTGTCTATACTTATTCCAAAACTTATTGTGATACAAAAAGCATGCTATAAAATTTCACATATACACTCAAATATGATAACATATATATCTAATTACCTTTACTAAAAGTGAAGCTCAATCCATAACTCTGACATGGGTATGCCTCCTAGGGTTGAACACTTCTAAAAACATACAGGTCATAGATATATAAAATTCTAAATCAATATGAATATACTTATAGAGCCTCCTATAATAATAATACCATAAGGTGTTCTAAATTTCCATATACTCACTTAGTGGGGTAACAGTTGTATGATACTCCCTCAAATAGGGTTTTCTTAAAATGTAACTTGGGTCTTTATCAAAGGTTAATCACTTCTACTCTAGAGTTTCCATTATGTATTGCTTCCTTGATAGGACACTAAACAATTCCATCACCACACATGCACATTTTGCATCTAAAAGTCTATTAGGTTAACTCATAACCTTAACTAGGTTTATGTTGGGGTGTAATCCATTACTTATAATAGTAAATGAATATTCACTAGTCATGTTATTGAAGTCTTGGGAGAGGGTGGGACACAAATACCTTCACTAAAAACCCCATACCCTTATGTTATACGTCCACTTGATTATTAAGAATCCCTTTGGTAGGCCTATCATATGTAACCTTGCCAACACAATTCACAAGAAGGTGCCTCAAAATTTTTAAATTTAAAATCAAGGGTGAAATATTCATTGTTAAAGTATGAAAAAAAAAGAAATTATGAGTGGCCACAATAGTAAAATTTTAATCAAGAAATAAAGGCATGTCCTAGAGGCAAAATAGAACCATCAATAATAACTTTGGCTAAGTGTCCCAATATCATAGTGTTGGCAAGAAGGAAGGATATACAAAAAAAAAATTGAAACCAGACAAATAAGAAAATGAATCTAATTGCTTACAAAATTTACATTACTGACATATTGCGGTCGTACCAAGGTCATTGAGAAAAAGGAGGAATCTTAAGTCTTACAAATAAATTGCAAGAATCTTGCATTGAAATTAGATGGTGGTGTAAAGACCATACTGCTCAAATTGTGATTGATCCCATATACTAACTTCATAACTATCTTTATTGGCATCGGCCTATGGTTATGGTTTACTATACCAAGGGGTGTGTATAGACTAGAAATCCCATTATAGTGTGCAAATGTAAGGATAGCCACAATGAGTTTCCTTTCATCCTCTTTTTGTCACAAAGATTTTCTTTCAATGAATCTAAAGATGTGGGGACATTACTGAGAGTAGAGTTGTACTCTGGGTTGTGCATATAATACCAAGTCCCTCATCCTCAATTGACTACAATTACATGATGGATCATCTACTCATGATATTTCTTAGGTCAAATTCACCAAATTTGCAGGTATGATCATGTGCTCATATTTAACCTTGTCCTCCATTACTTCATTGGGTACTGAAATTATAATTATCATTAGATAATGTATTGAATGTTGCTATTCTTATCAATAATCCATATTTCATGTCTCCTAATCATAAATGACTTATGAATTCATTCTTGGGTTGTAGGTTTGCAACTAGGTAGGTATAAAACCATTAAAATGATATTGCCAATGTTTACTTATCCACTCTTACAACTATCTCCTTTTCAAGGTATAGGTCATCATCACTTTTCCTATCATGCCTCATGGCTTGTAATCCTCCTATCACTTAACTCTAAAACTTGAACCTTTATTTCATATTAGGTTGATCATCTCATCACGTCTTTACTTTTTCTATATTATAGGGTTACAATTGATCCAAAATTTTCAATACTAAGGTCTAAGAGTATACACTTGATAGTTATAATTTAGTATCACTCATGCTTATACAATAATCCTACGAACATAAATAGACACACATAACCCTAACTTAGAAGTTTTCATTTTCTATCTTATTGGTCCAATACTATATGTTACATACTTCTCACCATTTAGTTACATGCATACCATCATATTTAGATAGATTTATTACTAGATTAGGGTTTTATCTTCATAGTAGACTGAGATACTGCTATACATTGTGTGTTCCTAACTAGATCACTTGTTGAATTAGCTTCTTGGATTATTATCATAGGGTAAAAGCACAAACCTGTGTCACCTTTTATGAAGAAATGTGATATCAGAATGCGACAGTTCAACATTAATGACAAAAAAAATGGTATTTATGTTTAGAATTTGAAAATGATGTAAACTGATGAAATGTGTAGAATTGGATGAAATTTATGCCTATCATTTTTTAATTTTTTTTTGAGTAAGAATTTATTCATTTATTTTATTTTGAAGTCCCTTTTTTAACTATAAAAAATATAGGGTGTAGTTCCCGTCAAAAAAATAAATGCGAATCATCTTTTTTTGTTTTGATTTGAAAATATCTTATAGATGACATGTATATCTAGTGCGCAAAGAAAGAAATAATTATTTTTGATCTATATTTTCTTTGTTACAAGTACTCAAGCTCGACCTTCTTAGAAGCCAACAGTTTTTTCCTCCCGTCAAAACTTTCCAATCAAATCTACACCTTCTTGAGAAAAAATTACATATTAATGAAGAGGACTCTCTCCTCTAGAGATAAATATAATTGTTTTATTTTTTTGGTATGATTTACTATTTTTTTCCTTTTTTTAAGTGAGCATCTTCTGAAATGTTGAAATATTGACTTATAATATTTTGAAATTCTAACATATTATAACTAATCAAA
This sequence comes from Cupressus sempervirens, assembly GCA_028749045.1. Lineage (NCBI taxonomy): Eukaryota > Viridiplantae > Streptophyta > Pinopsida > Cupressales > Cupressaceae > Cupressus > Cupressus sempervirens. Next base: position 440,445,878 of record CM053788.1, read on the forward strand.
ACATTTAAAAATTTATATAATGATGATATTGAATCTAAGATCTATAAAAGGGTATTTTTAGTTTTTGAATAAAATTGAGTTTTGATAGAGAAATGAAATTTGACCAAAATAGGTTTTGATATCACAAATGGTGACACAGATATGTGCTTTTACCCCATATCGCTTGAGGTTCCTAGAGGTTACTTGTAGATTTAAATTGAGCCCTCATTTTCTTTCCAAAGGTTATCATAACAATACATTTTAACTTGTAATAGGTTAAAGGTATCCCAATAGCTTGATAACATTGTATATTTTTAAAGTAGTACATTCCTATTCACTCACCGTTTAATTTTATCGACACAATATTTTAATCCTAGGGAACAAAATTAAATTATTAAGATCATAGGTTTCCTTTACTTATGTTGTAATATCTAGATCAATATTAATTTAACTAGTCACTTCCATCCTTGATATGAACTATAATACTTTCAGGAGTGGCATGGTCATGCCTAATCTAACTTTTACTAAAGATGATGGTAAACACTTTCTCTTTGATTACAAGGTTATTTACATTTTCCAATGACATTATTGAAGATGCTTTAGGGTTCTTATAGTTTTCCCCAAGGTGATAGTGTTCAATATAATTTCAAATACTTTAAGATATTATAACCTACCTTAATACAAATACAACATTCTTGCATTTAATCATTTGTTTCAAGTCATTAAGACTAGGTTATCTATTATGGTTAACTATTTATAATTGTTAATACCAATTCCAAATTTTACTTACATTTACTCATTATTGTCATAGTTTAGAAATAATACATTATCTTATAAAAATTATGCAATGAGAATTTCCTACTTCATATAGTAACATTTAAACTTCTACAGTTAACATGGACCCATTATTTCCCAAGTGTTATGAACCTAGGCTCTGATACCAAAATATCATGCCCAAATCTAGGGCACAAAAAACCCACTAACATTTTTTATTTTTTTATTTTTTTTAAAGGTAAAAACAACTAAGTAATACACATACCAATATATAAAATGCTATGGGAAGATGACAACATGATAAAGTTAGTTTTTGAGTCACAAGGTTTAAGTAACAATTGAATTCTGATTAAATTTCATAAGGATACAATTTTGGTAACCAGCAAACTGTTCTGGTTCAAAAACCATAAATCAAAGTGCAATAGGAGCCCTTAGTTTGGGTTGATTAAGTTGATTGGTTAAACCATGATTAAAGTATGACATTATGTTTGAGAAGCATTTAGGGTTTCCAAGTGCTTAAATTGAACTCAAGTTAGATAGGTTTACTTTTAGTAAGGTTTGGATTCACATGTTTCACTTGTCAACAAGAGGGTGGAAGGATACCTTATCATTGACACATTTAGGTTTTAAGACTAATTAATGATTAAGTCAACCTCACTTAACTATATTTCATTTCATATCATTAGATTAGATCAATTACCTAAGTTACATTAGGTTTGAATTCGGTATTGTTCTCTATTACTCTATACTAGGTAAATCCACAAGAACAAACTAATATCACATTTGAAGGTCAATCTATCTTTGATAATATTTGGTTCTGATTAGGAGCATAACCTATTAGAACTAATTAGAACCTTAAATATTTACCATTAATCTAATTATGACATACAACTAATCTTCTAACAAACCCCAGATCATCCTATCAAGCTATCTAGTCATTTATAATCTATAGCACTTTTGAACATTATCATGAACACTTACCTACCTGATGATACCCCTTTACAAAACACTAATATACACTTAAAGTATTAATAGTCAAATATATAATAATACTGGGACCATATTTGAAAATAATATACTACCATTAATTCATATAAGGAAACCTTAAGCTACTACACATTCTCCTAACCCTATTTAACTCTAGCATTTCTCCTAGTCACTAATAGCCAATAACTCCTTACTATAATTTTAAAATTATAATTACAACATACCAAAATATAAATCCTTATTACCCCCTCTAATCATTAAATTAGTAAAATTGAGCAATAATTACTAATTCCTAAACCACCCTTACATACCTACAAACTATTAACTATGGTTACTAATTTTCTGCTAACCTACAATTTTAGAGATAGAATCAAATTTTCATAACCCATTTTCATTGTTTAAATGAAAGGAAACAAATTAGGATTTGTGTGTTTGTAAACATTTAGGATTTACTAGTACAAAGAGTCCAGTAGTTCTACCTACTTGAAGTAGGTATTTTGAGAACACATCTTGGTGCTCTATTTTTGTTAGAGTAAATGATTTATTTCATTTCATTTAATAAATTACCTTTAATCCCTACTTAAGATTTCACTTCTTGCACATGCATTTCTATTTAGTAATTAATTATTAATTATTAAATATCATTTACTTCTCAGGGTTTCCCTATTAGGGTTTTACGATCTACTTTATTATGATTGATCCATTTTATTTTCAATTCATTCTTTTAGTCTAATAATATATTCTTGCATATTTTCACAGTCAAATCCTTGCCTTCTCTTTTCCTTTTCTTCTCTATGATGGGTTCTATTAAAATTAACCATGAACATAAATAAAAATTAGATTCAAATATAACAAATATCAAAAAATAATAGATCACACAGAAGAGAATACAAAACACAAAGATTTAACATGGTTCACCCAATCCCCAGGCTACATCCACCAATAGCAAGTCCAATATTATTATTATCTATTGATTACAATTTGTAATCCCTTATAGACCAATACTACTACAAGAAGCTACAATATCATCATACATTCTAAAAATCCCTAATCCTAAGCCATTTTATACAATCTTTTTCCACTTAAAAAATTAGAGCCAAAATAATTCATCCAATAGAAAAATAACAACTGACACCTTTTATAATAGTAGAGTCATTTTTTGCTTTGAGGGTGTAGGCCCTGAAAATCCCCGCAAGGGCATTCCCATCAACCCCACCCTATACAATGATAGGAAGCATAGTCGAGGCACTTCCCCAAGACCCCGCAAGGGGCACTACCCCCGAACCCTCATAGAAATAATCTAGGGAGAAACTATGTCAAATATACCTCTAAGTTTGATTAGGATCCACATCACAATAATCTCCCACTTGGAGAATTATTAGACTCCACAACAATAACCTCTCACTTGGAGACTGATCATAGCACCACTAAACTTGTAGCTCTGACTAGAATATCAAACTATCCTACACTCTATTGTTCTTTTATTCTATTCAATTTAGAAGACCAACCAAAGCTAAAGAGGAGTTCAGCTTCTCCATTTTTATTTTCTTGGTAAACGTATATGTTGGATTACCATCTATATGTATCTTCTCCAACTTTAATTATCCATAATCCATAATTGACCAAATGAAATGGTACCACAACTGCATGTATTTGTTCTTTGAATGCAAAGCATAATTCTTTGCAAGATGAATGACACTCTGGTTATCTATGAACAAATAAGTATCCCTATGTGAGTGTGTCCCAATTCTTCCATGAAGAAATGAAGCCATATCATCTCCCTAGCCACCTCTTTAGAAACAACGTACTCTACTCTATAATGGATAAAGCATTAACCTTCTACAACTGAGAAATCCAACACAGTATTGTCCCACCAACAATAAATACATAACCTATAGTACTTTGCATGGTATCAATATCTCTTGCCAAATTTGAGTCAAAATAGCCCTATAAATCAATAATAGAGCCCCCAAAATGTAAACACTTATTGGATGTTCCTCTCAAATATCTCAGAATCCATTTGACTACATTTCAATGCTTAATCCTTGGATGACTTGTATACCTTCTAACAACTCCTAGTGCATGTTCAACATCTAGCCTAGTACATAACATAGCATACATTAAGCTTTTTACAATAGAAGCATAAGATACCTTGGACATCTTATCCTCCTCTTCTTGTGCCTTTGGACACATCTCCTTAGTCAACTTCAAATGACTAGGTAAAGGTGTGTTGATAGCTTTGGCATTCTCCATAGAGAAACGTTGCAACACCTTCTCAATATAATCAACATGAGAATATGTCAATTTTTTGTTCTTTCTCTCTCTGTAAAGTTTCATACCAAGAATTTTCTTTGTTTCCCTCAAATCCTTCATAGCAAATGAATGTGCTAATTGTTCTCTTAACCCCTTAATGTGATTCATGTTAGACCCAACTACAAGCATATCATCAACATATAAATATAAATAATATATTTTTCATCATCTAACCTCTTAAAATAAATACAATGGTTAGAATGACACCAAGTGTAACCATTCTCATGCATATAATTGTCAAATTTAAGATACCATTTTCAGGGTGCTTGCTTCAAGCCACATAAACTTTTCTTCAATTTTCACACTAAGGTCTCCTTACCTTTGACATCAAATCCCTGTGGTTGTGCCATATATATCTCTTCATCCAAATCACCATGAAGAAAATTTGTTTTAACATCAAGCTGCTCCAAATGTAAATATTTAGTAGTCACATTACTTAAAACAATACAAATAGAAGTCATTTTAACAACAAGAGAAAATATCTCATCAAAATCAATGCCCTTTTTTTGTCCAAATCCTTTTACAACTAACCTGGATTTAAATCTTTTCTTACCTCCATCCCCTTCTTTCAACCTATAAACACATTTATTATGCAAAGCCCTTTTACCTGCAGACAACTTGCATAAATCCCATGTCTAATTTTTTAGTGAGAAATCCATTTCTTCTTTCATTGCAGTCTCCCAAATCTTTGAATCCACCTGCACAGCTTCATCATAACATCCAAGTTCACTAGCATCAATTTTTAAAATAGAGTATAGAGAGAGAGAGAGAGAGAGAGAGAGAGAGAGAGAGAGAGAGAGAGAGAGGATCTTTTAGGAGGTCTCCTTAGCCTTGTTGACTGTCTAACATTCACTATGGTGGGTGGTATTTGTTGTTTTGGTTGTTGCAGAGTATGAGGGATTGTTGGAACATCTTCCTTTTGTGTATCATCCAACACTACATAATCATTTTCTTTTTCTCATGTTGTTGCAACATATCTTTGTACATCACTTTCTCATTGAATATGGCATCCCTACTTCTCACAATTTTATGATTTTGAAAATCTCAAAGCCTATAACCAAATTCATCAATGTCATATCTAACATATACACATTTCTTTGACTTAGCTTCCAACTTGGTTATATTTTTCAAAATCTATATGTGCAAATTTTTCACAACCAAAGATTTTGAGAAAAAAATAACTCACCTTCTTACTAGTCAATGCTTCCTTTAGAATAACACAACCCAAAAGAGTAGAGGGACCTCTATTAATCAAATATACAATAGTATTGATATCCTCCACCCACATATATAAGGGCATCCCAACATGTAACCTCATGCTCCTTGCACACTCCATTATTTTCATGTTCATGCACTCAGCCACTCCATTTTCATGTGGAGTCCTTGGAATAGTTTTATTTCTATGAATACCATTAGTAGAGAAATAATATTCAAATTCATAACTTCAATACTCACCACCATTATCAAATCTGAGACATTTTAATATTTTACCAGTCTCATTTTTTACCATGAATTTCCATTTCTTAAAAGTTTGAAATACATCATATTTATGTCTAAGGAAATAAACCCATTTTTTTAGTTGAATCATCAATAAATGTAACATAATAATGAGAGCCACCAACGGAAGATACCTGAGATGGTTCTCATACATCTGTATGCACAAGCTCTAATTTTTTTCTTTTCCTTCCCACTCTTCACATAACTTATTCTCTTTTCTTTTCCATACATACAACTTTCATAGAAATCCATATTGACACATTTTAGACATGGTAAAACTTTATTTAACTAAAGTAATTTCATACCTTTCTTACTCATATTCCTAAATATGTTATGTCATAGTGTTGTGTCTAAATCTATAGCAACTATTTGTTCTCCCTGTTTAACTATAACAATTGTTCCTGAACATTCATTTTTCTATGAAAAAATTAAAGTAGAAGGAATATTGTGACTTGTACAAAGATATAAGGTGTCTACTTTCACACTTTTTTCTACTACAAGGGAACCTTTGAAACCTTCCAATTTTTATCATTAAAAGTAACCACACAAACCTCATCATCGAGTTGCCCTGCTGAAATTAAATTCCTACTTAGCCTTGGAAAATATCTTACCTCATGTAGTAGCTAATGATTCTTATTCTGCAACTTAATCTAAATTTTTCCCTTTCCAAAAATTTGATAAGGTTCATTATCCCCCAAATAAACAAGCCCAAAATCCCCTTGGAAATAATCTAAGAAATAACCTCTATGGGGTGTAGCATGGAATTAAGCCCCAGAATCAAAAACCCAAGAATTGTCAACACTTTCTAAAGAAAGAAGTGGAGCAACCTCTTTCAATTTTTTACATACCACATTTGCCTCCTTGTTCCCTTCTAGTTTATCTCCTTCATTTTTCTTTTGAGTCTAGCAATGTTTCCTCTTATACCTAGGTTTCCCACAGTGCTAATGATCTCTTGATCTTCTAGATTGAGACCTCTTGCCCTTGATTTTCCTCTTTATTTCCCATGATTTCCATAATTAATTCCTCTCTCAATCATTCTAGCTCTACTTTGTGTGTTCAAAGCACTTTCTAATGTAGATCCACTTGAGGTTTTTCTACAAGTTTCCTCACTCTGAATAACACTAATCACATCATCAAATTTTAGGGTATTAGATCCAGAAACAAAATTACTCCTAGTCATTACCAAGCCATTCCAACTTTTAGGCAAAGAACACAAAATAAAGAGAGCCCTAATTTCATCATCAAAATTAACATTTATAGAAGATAATTGAGTAGTATTTGTACTAGACTCATTTAAATGATCTGCAAGAGATCCACCATCTTCCATCTTCATATTAAATAAATTCTTCATGAGAAACACCTTATTTGAAGTAGAGGGTATTTCATATAGTTTTTTAGGGTTTACATCAAATATTTCATCGTCTTCACATTTGTAATGTTACATGACATTGATTGTGTTGGGCATAATCAAATACATCCAAGTGTCTTTCTATGCAATATTTCTCACTCCTCATCTGTCAAAGTTCTGTATTTCTTGGCTTTTCCTTCCAATGGATACCATAAATCCTTCTAATAAAGATAGTTCTCCATTTGCATTTTCCATAACTGAAAGTTATACCTATTAAATTGTTCAACCTTTAGCTTACCCTCATCTTCCATAACTCCCACTCAATCATGAGACCCTCCTATAAAGTATAACTATAAAAATAAAATGAAGATAGTCTAGGCTAAAATAAAAATGGTGACAATATGGCTTTGATGCCACTTGTTAGGATTAACCACAGATAGAAATAACAATTACATGCAAATATAACCAATATCAAAAAATAATAGATCGTAGAGAAGAGAACACAAGACACAAGGACTTAACATAGTTCACCTAATCCATGGGCTATGTTCACCAACAATAAGTCCAATATTATTATTATCCAATGATTACAATCTACAATCCCATATAGCTCAATATCATTGCAAGAAGCTACAATATCATCATACATTCTAAAAATCCCTAACCTTAAGCCATTTTATACAAGCTTTTTCCACTTACAAAATTAGGGCTAAAATAATTCATCCAATAGAAAAAATAACAACTGATTCCTTTTACAATAGTAGAGTTATTTTAGGTGCACTTAGGGCATTAGCCCCATAGAAATAATCTAGGAGGAAATCATGTTAAATAAACCCTCGATTCTGATTAGGCTTCACATCACAACAGATTCTTGCATGAAGGTGTTCTACTGGATCTGTGAATTTTTTCTCATCAAATCCTTCATGGTATCAGATTTGAATCTGTTGTATCTTGTTCTTATTTGGAGGAAAAGAGGAATGAAGGTTTGATAGAATAGTTTTGGCTTTTTTTTAATACTCTTTTGTGGAAATAGGGGTTCTCTAAATTTTGGGGGCACTTTGAGTCCAAACAGATCTCACATTTGGATTTAGAAGATGTCAAAACCCCTATTTCCATATAAAACACTTCATTTTTGGAGTCGGGGTGATTCGAAGGCAAATTTGTTTGCCTACCAAGTTCGTACACATGCATTACGATGTTTTTTTTAATCAAAAAATTTAAACAAATATTTAAAATGTGCAAAAAAAAATGTGTTGTGTTTTAAAAAATTTGTGCCACTATAGAGTCATCGCAACCCCACCCACACTCCGCTCACTTGCTACCAAAGCTTTGCCCACTGCCACCATCGCTGACCTACACTACTTGCAACTCCTTCAACCCCCTCTGCCTAGTTTGGCATCATAACAATGATTGAGGGGGCTAAATTTTTTCATCCTAAGGGGATTTTAAAAAAAAAATTATCATTAGAGGGTACCTACCATTTTTCTATTATAACTTGAGCATACAGAGGTGTTTTTGGGCAAACAAGATATTGTTAGAAAGCTAGTTCTTAGACAGACATGATGATGAAGGTATTTTTTGGATTTTTTTGAGTTTGGCACCTTTTTTTGTAGTCCAATTCTAATGATCCTTTCTACATTCCAATGGTCATAACTCACTCGTTTTAGCTCTATTTTTGATCCAAAAGAAGTGTCGGAAAGTTCTTCTCAAGAACTTTCCAAATTCTATCTTATTTCATTAGTGCTTTTTAAAGGTACATGTACTCTCAAACTGAAGATTTTTTTTCTCTTTTCTTGTATGCACATTCTTTCTAGCATTTGGAGTTCAAATTTTTGCATTGTGAGGGGGTGTTTTATATTCTTGTTTTTGTAATCTGCATCAATAAACTAGAACTATTCAAAAAACAAATAAAACTTCTAAAACAATGGTTGAGACCTCCTCTTGTTCAGTTCATCTAAATCCACATAACTATCACATGTGGACATCTTCTATGATATGACTTCTTTGTTCAAAGGGTTTGTTCTTGTTTAGATGAAGTACAACTAATGTTACAAAGGCTTTTTGAGGTCATTAAAAAGAGGAATAAGATAGATGAGGCCATGAGTTTAGTTTCTTTGAATGTTTTAGAAAACTTGTAGTTTCATCTTGATAGGTTAAATTCCCATTGATAAATGTGGGCCAAGTTCAAGGACTTGTTTGGTATCATCAATGAGTTCAGGGAACTTCAGATTGAGATAGAGCTTTTGTCACTTGTACTATATGTTTTTCCCTCTATTGAGGACTTTTTTATGAGGTTTAAATGACATAGATCTTTGTTACACAATTGTGCAAAAGTGAAGACTAATAAGGAGTGCATTTATCTAAAACTACCAAAGATTCGAGGAAACTTTCATATTTTCCCTTCTACCTCCATTCCACTATGGACAATTTGGGTCCTAGATTTACCATGCCCACATTTGAGGTATTCTATGATTAGTTGACTAGAGAAAAAGCCAAGCTTTCATAGTTGGACTCTCTAATAGGACTAAAGAACTAGGCATTGGTTTCTCAAACATCTATTGGGAAGTTGAAGCCCAAATTAGATTCGGCAGGTAGTGAGAGTTCCTCCAAGTCTTCTCCTAGATCAGATTCTTGAAAATCTACTCTAAAGGGTCAACCTTCTAAGTCTAGTGAGTCTTCCTCAAAGACTAAGAAGTTTACAGGTGATCCTTATAGTTTTTGAAATCCAGTTTCCAAGTATTGGAATCATCTTGAGGCTTTATTGGAGGCCATGCCACAGCATAGTATTGCTTCTCCAAAGCCACCATCTCCTCCTTCTAGGAAAGGGAATGGTCTTTCTACATGAACATTGTCTTCATCAGCTAATGTGATTCTTGATTTAGGTGCTTCCCACGATATGCCACACTCACCTAATTTAGTTACCTCACTTTCTCAGAGTATAACTACATAGATTATAGTTGGTAACTCTGCACAGCTTACAGTTTCAGATTCAAGCATTATCTCTTTAGAAGGCGGTTCCTATAGGGTGTTCTCTTCGTTCCAATAATTTTTACAAACCTCCTAACTATCTTTCATATTTGTCATTCTATCTCTAGTAAGATAGTTGAGTACTCACCACATGATGTGGTTATTTGAGATCTCCATGATTTTGACTTGGTTGTTACTACTGGGAGTTTTGATCTTCAGTCTCACTTATATTAGTTTGACAACTTTGAGAGCTCTAATTCTATAGGTTTTTCTCTTATTTCTCATGTAGAAATAGTGAGAAAGCTTTGGCATGAGTATTTTGGTCATTTTAACTATAGATATCTACAACATATGAGTACATAGGAGCTAGTGATTGGGCTACCTCAGATCTCTTATAACTGGCAATGTTTGTCAAGGTTATGTACTTGGAAAACATCATAGAGATCCATTTCTAGAAGGTAGAGCCACATGTGCTAAGGTGCCATTGGAGTTGAAACACAGTGATCTTATGTCATTCCCCACTCTATCTTTTTTAGGTGCTCAATATGTGCTTACATTCATAGATGACTTCTCTAGATGCACATGGATGTACTTTTTTAAGTACAAGTCTACTATCTTTGATTCATTTCAAATATTTAAGACATTTTTGGAGGAGTGATCTAGTCTTTCTCTTAGATGTATATGCACTAGCAATGGTAGGGAATGTGTGAATTAGTCTTTCAGAGATTTTTCCACTAAGGATGGTTTACAACATCAGTTCACAGTTCCCCATAACCCTTAGTAGAATGGGGTTGCAAAGAGAAAGAATGAGACATTACGGGGGATGGCCAATTGTATGATTTATTCTCAAGCTATGAGTTCTTCATTTTGGGCTGAGGCTATCATTTGTCCCAACTATATTTATAATTAGATGCCTCACAAGGCATTACAACATTTTAATCTCAAGGAAGCTTGGACTCATGTCAAGTCTAATGTTTCTACATTCTTCATTTTTGGTAGTGAGTCTTGGGCATTTATTCCAGATACACAAAGGAAGGCCATAGAGAGGAAGAGTTGACCACTCTTTTTTGGCTATTTTGATGATGTGAAGGAATACATAATGTTTGATCCTGATTCCATAGAGGTCTTGTTTCAGCGAGATGTCCAATTTGATGAGCATTATCTTCAGATGGAGCCTCCATCACTAGCTTCTCCGTCACTATCTAGTACTTCCTCTTCTCCTCTATAGGATTATGTATCCTCTAAGGAAGATCTTGATGTTGATCCCCCTTCACCACCTCTACCAGATGTTTAGAGAGTACCCAAGTGAGGTCATGATATTGTTGATGCAGTTGGACCTATGGCAGGAGATCATTCAGATTCTTGTCGCACACATGCTCAAACATATGGTACTAGACTATTGAGTCATGCCATTTCAAATGATCCAAAAAAAATTTCATAAGTGATAGGACACTTAGAGTGGGATAGGGATATGGATGAGGATTACTCTTCTTTGATGAACCACACTTGGGATCTTTGTCCTCTTCTAAAAGGAAGAAAGTTTGTTTGTTACCAGTGGGTCTACCATACCAAGTATGTTGCTAATGGTTCTATTGATAGGTACAAGGCATGTCTTGTTGTGAAGTTATTTTCTCAAGTCAAGGATATTGATTATTCACAAATATTTTCTCTCATTGCCAAGATGAATTCTATTTTCCTTGTACTCTCTCTTGCAGCTTCTTAGGGATGGACAGTATTTCACATGGATGTGAAGAGTGCCTTTTTGCATGGAGACCTACATGAGGAGATCTAAATGGAGAAATCTCATGATTTTTTGTAGTATTCTTCTATGGTGTGCAAAATTCAAAGGTCTTTATATGGTCTCAAACAAGCCCCTCAAGCTTGGTATGAGAATATGGATTCCTTCTTGTTTGATTCATGGTTTACTCGGTGTCATTCTGATCCTACAATGTACATTCAACATCATGGGGCTAACTCATTGATACTTGTGCTAATGTTTATTATCTCATCATTAGAAGTAGCTCATCCTCTATGATTTAGAGTGTTCAACAACCTTTGAGAAAGTAGTTCGAGATGACAGAGCTGAGACTTCTGCACTATTTTTTGGGCCTACAAGTTGTTTAGTCTTTGGATGGGATAACCATACTCTAGTAGAAGTATTCTCTTGATATGCTTAAGAGATTCAAAATTCTTGATTTCAAGCCTCCTCCCACACCTTTTCAGTTGGGTCTTTTTTTATCTACCACTTGTGCTACTCCTATAGTGAATTCCATTTTATATAGATAGTTTGTGGGTAGTTTGTTGTACCTGACACACAAATATCTTGATATACCCTTTGTGGTTGGACTTGTCTCTATATTCTCACATGATCCACATGAGAGTCATTGAAAAGCTTCCAAATTTATCTTGAGGTACACGTGGGGTACTACATATCATAGCATTTACTACACATCAGGAGATCCTCACATTGTTGGTCATACAAACTCAAATTAGGCTAGTGATATTGATGATTGGAAATCTACTATTGTCTTTCTTTTCTATATTTTTTTTGTTCCTATCACATGGTGTTGCAAGAAGCAGCATGCTCATGTATTATCATCTATCGAGGTAGAATATAGAGCATTTGTGCTAGCTAGTCGAGAGGTTTTATGGCTTCAACAATTGATGACAGAGTTTGGATTTCCTCATAATAGTTCCACCTTTCTCTGGTGTGACAATCAAAGTGTTGTATAGATTTCTCACAACCTAGTTGAGCATCAAAGGACCAAGCACATTGAGCTTCACATACACTTCATCAAGAATACTATTCACAATGGCTCTCTTAGCTTGGAGTACATTCCCATTGCTAAGCAGGTTACAAACATCTTCACTAAAAATTTTGCATCCCTATGGTATCTTCAACTTCATTCTATACTTGGGGTGTAGGAATTTTTCCTTAGGGGGTTTTAGTGATGAGTTCTTCCTTCCTTCTTTTCTATTTTTTCTACCTTCTTCTATCTCCTTTTGGAGTAAGGTTTTTCCCACGTGGTTTTTCTTATTTCTCCATTTTTTAGAAATTTGGTTGTGTTGGGTACCTCATCAGGTCATGTTGTCATGACCCATTTATGCTTTCAACATGGTAGATTCCTTTCTTTTTCTGCGTTGTTTGTAGATGCATTTTTACTCATCTTAAGGGGGGTGTTAGTGTAAAGGATTAATTTATTTAATTTATTAAATTACCATTACTTCCTACTTAAGATTATACTTTATGCACATGTGTTTCCATTTAATAATTAAATATTAATTATTAAATGACATTTACCTCTTAGGGTTTCCCTATTAGGGTTTTCAGGTATCCTTTATTAGGATTGATCCATTGTATTTTCAATTCATTCTTTCAATCTGATAATATATTCTTGTAGATTCTCATAGCTAAACCCTTGCCTTCTCTTGTCTTTTTCTTCTTTGTGTCAAGTTCTTGCATGCAGGTGTTCTACTGGATATGTGGATATGTTCTCATCAAATCCTTCAATTTCTTTTTTTCTTTTAATGTTATATGGATTATTTTTGCACATTGGAGTAGTCATCAGAAAAGAAAGATCATTGTATCTAAAGGTCCTATATAGTTGTGAGTGAGGGTACTATTGTAAAGGTGAAGCCCTTTTGTTTAATGCCTAATGGTGGTCAAGCAAGGTATTGTAGATTGTGTGCTATTGACTTTAATTTGTAAGACACATCCAAATTATCTTATTTTAAAATCAATGTAACAAATTAGAAATAATGCATTAATAAACATGTAAGAGACCCTTAATGTGGGGGGGGAATATCCTTGATTTTGTTTGAGAATAAAACTAAACCTTGTATTTCTCCTTTTCTTGCTCAATGTAGTGGTGAAAAGAGAATGTTAGTTGTACGAGAATTTCTAATATGCTTCTTACTTTGGGAATGCTTGTTGGCCTTGTCAATTGATGTTAAATTTCAAGAGAGCTAAGTTCTTCAATGTGTGTTCTTTTCTCATAAGTCATCTCTAAATTTCCCTACATTGAAATTGAAGAAATTTAATTAGAATTATTTTTTGCTAATTTGTAGGAGATATTTAAGTGTAAAGGATCTAAACCTCTTTTTCCAAAGACACAAAGTAGATCTTGATTGTTTCCCTTGTTGTTTTTTATTCCATCTATCAGAGATAAAATTTGGTAGTTGATTAACAATACTAACTATTAGCTAATAAAGAAGTAAATGATACAAGATTGTGAGTATGAATACTGCAGAAGTAGTTTCACATACCTAAGCTACCTTTTTTTAGGGTAATTGTAGATGAGTTTTTTTTTTCTCCCAAGATGTGTAGTATTCAGTATTTACCATTTTGAAATCTTGATGAGAAGAGTATGAAGGTTCCATCACAAGGCATTATATGGATTTGACTAGAGAAATTGTTGCAAAGGCAGTGTCTTGTCATTTGACTTTTCCTATATTGGTTATGATTTAACCAACTTCAAAATTTGTTAGAGCTATCGATGTGGCTAATGTAGAGCATTACCTTCAATTGATAGATTTTTTATTGGCATTACATGTTTAGATTTACATTGCAAAGCAAAAAGACATGTTTTCTCCTAGGAAGGAAATTAAATTTTAATTATCTCATTTGTCTCTTTTTTGTGATGTGATGTAGAGAAGGTAAAATGTAGTAGTTGATTAATGCTAGTAATTAATAGTTGATAAAGAAAGTAAGGATATTTGTTTATTAGTATGAGCAATGTGGAAGTTTTGCATATCTAAATTAATAATTTGAAAATAATAATAGGAGGTCTTTTCCTTAATTTGCCTTATAATATCATATGGATGTTATTTTCCTTTTGATGTTTTGAGAAACAAATAATGATACTTATCTTTGAAGGCCTTTTATGGTTGTGTGCCAAGACATCCAATGTTGAGAAATCAGGTTTCTTTAAGTGTATTATTCATTTTTTAATGTAAGTCATATCCATTTTTTTCCATATTTAAATTCAATGAAACAAGTCAGCAATTATTTATTTATAAATATGTAGGAGAGACTATTGTGCAAAGGAGAAAGACTTTTTTTTCAAGAAGCAAAATAAACCTTCATTGTCTTTTTTTTTAACATTTGACCAGAAGAGAAAAAATGTACTAGTTGAATAGCATTAGTAACTATTAGTTCATAAAGAAGGCAGTAATATAATTTTATTAATATGAACATTATAGAAGTAGTCATGCATACTCGAGGTTGCAATTTAGAGATCTATTGTAGGCAAGCTTCTTCCTTTTTCCTTATATTGTTGTGTGAGTTTTTTTCCATTTTGAAGTGTGTGTGTGTGTGTGTGTGTGTGTGTGTGTGTGTGTGTGTGTGTGTGTGTGTGTGTGTGTGTGTGTGTGCGCGCGCGCGTGCGCGTGCATGCGTGTGTATGTGTGTGTGTGTGCACATTTTTTTTTGTAAACCATGTAAAATATTTCTTATAGTGGAATTTAAATGGGAAAAATAGTAACTACTTTTTTTCCAAACCACTAAGAGAGAATAATGTATAAAAGAAATAGACCTTTTTTAGGGAGAGGAGGAAAGTGAATCGTCATTGTCTCTTTTTCTTCTTGTTTGGGATTAGATTTGTACATAGTAAAACATAGTAGTCATTTAGTGGAAGTTACTATTAGGTATTAAACAAGCTAATGATAAAGTTTAGTAGTCTAAATAGGTAAAAGTTGTTGGGTGTACCCAAGCTTGTTATTTTGAGAGCATTTGTAGGCAAGCTTCTTCTTTTTCCTTATAAAGTTGTATGAATCCTTTATATGTTTTGGATAGTGATCAAAATAGAGTGGTGGTGGTATCAAAATACATTGTATGTTTTTTACTCAAGAGACTATTGTAAAGGTTAAGTCTTGTCATTCAAATTTACTAATATATTTAGTGTTGAACCTTGCAATTTGGGTATAGTGATAGCCATGCCATCAATAGTGATATTTACCTATGATTAGCTCAGGTAATGGGTTGTACTAGTATAGTTATTGGGATTATTTCTTCCCATGGAAGACCTCTATAGATGTCAAATGTTACATTCATATATGTTGGTAATTATGGTTATTTCGATCCAGTGAAATAGATAAAATCTTTGACCTATATAGTGATCCATTTACAAGACCAACTTGGATCCATAGGTTTTTTATCAACATTATACATTAAGATATGCTTATTAATATTTCTTGGGGTATTTGCTCATCATTATCGATAGTACTTATTTTTTATTGTGTATTTATTGCAAGGTTGAGTGCTATAGGTACATTTAGTTGTTGCAACCTTTTTTCGTTGTGTATTCTTACAAGTTAATTTATTGGGAATAAGTGTATGGATTGGTAAAAATAGTCTTGTTTAGCTATTGTTAGTTGCTTATTTTTTAATGTAATTAACAATCCCTAGTGAGACTTCATTAGTTTTGTAATGTGCATATTTTATAATGTTTCTCAAAATTATAATTGTATTAGATCACTACCCTCTTGTCTATAAATTGCTTGCAATGTTACAACTATATTAAACTTGTGCCATAGATTTTGTGCAATTGTGTGTGATGTGTAGATAGGTTTGTCCATTACAAGTGGTCGTTAGGAAAAGTTTCCTACAAATATTATAGAAATGCCAGCAAAGAGAACATGCTATTTTTGGGGTATTGCATTGCATAGTCTACTATCAATTTTTAGCACCATCTTTGGCCCAACGAAGCTCATCTCATTGATGAGAATGTATTGCATTTTTTCATGTCTTCTTGGAGTATTTTTAATGGTTATCCTTGGAGTGGTTTCATGTCTCTAATTAGAATCTTTTGGGTTGCGTGTATTTTTTAGGCTCATATATTTAATGCATCTATTCTTATTGGATCAAGAACAAGGAGTGTGTTTGTTATGGAGTTTATGAGATAGGATTTTCTAGTTCATGTTGTTCCTTGTATGACCATTAATAATGATTTATTGAAGTGGTTAGCTAGTGAATGATTTGTAATTATAGTATGTGCCATTTTATGTTTCATAGACAAAGTATTATTCTTATTGTACATATTTATGGTTGTTTATTTATCTTGTTACCAAGTCTTTCTTGTGTTTATAAATTGGAGTATAGTTTCATGCAAAGGTAGTGGGGCATTGTGGTTTTTCCATGTGCGGTTGTTGTCAAAATTACATTGACCTAGCACTACAAGATCATTTAAGTTAACACTATTGGAAAGCCCCATTTGAGATAATAGCTTCCATTCATTCATTTATACATTATTTGATTATCCATTTCTTCATTAAAATAGATAGCATGGTTAAGCCCAACTATAATTTGATTTGTTTGATGATGTGTCATGCATTGTATTTTGGTGCTTTATGTGTTTCCAATTGTCAATGATATATTCTTTTTTTTTTTCAATGTCCTCATTTATTTTTCAGAAATGTTTATACAATAGTAACTTTCTCAGCCAAAATATATCGAAATGTTATGAGTCTTTGTTTGAGGTGGTATATAATTTTGGAAACACTTGAACAATTGCATCTAGTTTTCTTTTTTCCATTTGCATTCTTTGTGGGAAAAAAATATGTGTAATATTTGTTAATTGAATTAGTATTACTTTTCCTAGTTGATCAAGTCATTGCACATAGGATTAGATGTATTTTATTATATCTCATTACCATCGTTCATTTTCTTTAGGTAGTGGACAACTTTTTTACCTACATTCAATGATATAAAATGTTGATTGAAAATCACAAGAGGTAATTTTTGAAGCATATGACACATTTTTTGTGCTCCTATATCTCTCTATGCAATTATCTCTAACATGAACTTTTGGAATCATTGTAGGGATGGGCATTCTAATCTTCCATGTGAGTTAATCCTTGCCAACATATTAACACAAGTCTTTAATTTTATTTCAAATTTTAATGTGTACTTGACAATGTATTTGAGAATAATAAGGCACAAGATGATAGACTTGCAATCTATATTATCTCTCCATATTGAGAGGATCTCATAATTATGGATATTCAACCTATCATCATTTCTTGATAGTTCATTTCATTTTTAGCCTAATTCATCACATTATAAGGTGGATTCCATGCATTCTTTCCATAGAACTTTATATCTACACTTTAATTAGCTCCCTTTCTTACAAATGCAAGTTCACTCTATGCATTTAGAATATCTATAAAATAATCATCATAGGGGTCCATGGAGAATATTTAATTTATGTTCAACAAGCATGATTCATCTATTGAAATTTTGTGTGTCATGTTTTCTATTATTATTTTAAACAAGATTTTGAGGCAGTGATGTACTTGAATAAGAATTAGTTCTCTTTAGTAACTTTAGTTGTCTTTTTCCTAATTGAGTGCATCCATGTTAGGTGCATTAAGTGGCTATGGTATATGTATAGAGCCTCAATGTTTCCATTCATTGTGATACCAATTATTTTTTGTGCAAGTTCTTTTCAATCACCTCTTTGTCAAAGATTAAATCATTGGTGTAGCTAGAGAGTTGGGGTGTGTGGATTTTAATCATGTTATTGGTGAACTATTTGTTACCAAACATTGTAGGTGTATTAGTTTTTCCAAAATTCCTATGTAGGTCAGGTTGAAGAATTTGAGAAAAATGCAATACAAATCCACAAAGCCTGAAGAATTCCTTCATGTAAAAACCTATCACGAAGAAGAAAAAGACAAGAAGAGATGAGGGTTTGCTCTAAAAATATATAAAATTATATTCTTAGAAATAAAAAAGATATAAGATAATTACAAATGATCTATCCTTATAGAAGGAGATCAAAACCCGAAAAGGGTAACCTAAAAGATAAATGTTATTTAATAACTAATATTAATTATTAAATGAGAATACAAAAGGTGCATAAAGTGAAATATTAAGAAGGGAGAAAAGGTAGTTTAATAAATTAAATTAAATTAACCTTTTTCTCTAACACCCCCCCTTAAGATGAGCAACAATGCAGCTACAAACAATGCAAAAAGAGAAAGGAAACTATAATGCAATGCAGAAAGAAAGCTTAGGGGGAGAAAAGGTAATTTAATAAATTAAATTAAATTAACCTTTTTCTCTAACACCCCCCCTTAAGATGAGTGACAATGCAGCTACAAATAATGCAAAAAGAGAAAGGAAACTATAATGCAATGCGGAAAGAAAGCTTGGGTCCTAACAACAAGGCCTAATGAGGTACCCAATCACAATAAAATCTTTATGAAATGGAGAAATAGAGAAAACCTAATGGAAGAAACTCTACTCCAAAATTAGATAGAAAAAGGATGCACAAATGAAACATCTCAAAAGAATCTCTCAAGATCATAACTACAATAAAAGTCTCCATATTAGAAGCTTCAAACTCCATAGGCCCCCCAAAATAGAAGAACTCATGTGTCGAAGAACATACCAATGTGGCTCCAATTTAAAGGAAACAAACGCAGTGGACAAGGATGATAAAACCCATGTATGTAAGGTGCAGTTGGAAGTCCTAGCTCATGCTCAAAGGAGAAAATATGAGAACCTTGAAATGGAATATCCAATGGAGGTGAGATAACAAGTGTGTTGGATCTATCATCTAAGAAGAAATGTGTGTCCTCTTATATATTCTCAACAACTATAGTAGGTGGCTCGATGATTGGAGTTGTAATAGTAGGCAATGCTAAAGAGTATTCTTGTACAAGAGATGGAATCTAAATAGGAGGTGGAGGTGTAGAAGTCACAACACCAGTCTTAAGAACAACACATAAGCTCAAGCAACCTTACTTCACCTTAGTAGACTCTCATGAAAAGAAAAGAAAATGAGTCTCTGATAGTGGAGATGGTGGACCAAAATGTGAGAAGGAATATAGGTAGAAAGCATGATCAATAGTCCCTATAGCAATAATATTGTTTGTCTCAATATCTCTGATGTGCACTAAATCCTATGTAAACTCAACTATCTTCCCTATCCCACTATGTGTAATTTGATAAATTACGAAAAGGTTAGAGGACAAAGATGGAACATAAAGTACATCATGAAATGTACCATCATTAATGTCAATAGAACCCTTCCAACATATAGTCATAACAATGTTGTTCCCCATTAAAATGTGTGGAGTAGGAGAAGCCTAAAAAGAAGAGAACAAATCTTGTGAAGATGACATATGGTTTGAAGCACCTAAATCCAGTAAGCATCTAGAAGAATGAGGAATAGTAGTTGCACATAGTGCATGACCCTTTCTTATATCTTTATTGTCAGACCGAAATGATGATGATGATGAAGCTATGTGAGAAGTAGAAGGAATATCAATGTTTCTCTTCTAAAGGAGAGCTGTCAAATATGAAACTTGTTTGGCATAGCCATCTAACTTCTGCTCATAGCAATGTGACTCATCATGATTAGGCTTATTACAATAAGCACAATTTGGTCTATCTAGCTTTCATTTACCCCTTTAGGAGGAGGTGGCCCTGATGAACTATGAGTGCTAGAATCAATTTGAGACTCTATTGAATGAGATTTTTGAGTCCTCTCCTTCATTCATGAAGATGGTTGAGCTACCAATGCATGAGTCTGAGAGCCTATGAGAGAATCCAACTAAGAGAGCTTAGCTTGCTCTTGAGTCAAATGATCACAAAAAACCTCAAAGGATGGCATGAAAAATCTATTACCCAAAGTATCTTTGGTGGAATAAAAGGTAGAAGAAAAAATCTAAAAGTTTACATGAAGCTTAGAAAGAATCAGGTATATACACTCAATGTTATTCTTGGTCATCCCACAACCCTGCAATAAGGATATCTATTGATTGAACTTCATCAAGAAGTCCTTGATGGAAGGAAAAGAATCTAGTATAAAAGAGGTGAGCTCTCCCTCAATTTGAAGTGCCCTAAACACATTCATTGTACCAAACAAGCCTTAAAGCTTGGTCCACATAGCTAGAGTGGTATTGCACTTATCAAGATGAAATTGTAGACTATTGGAGACCTATAAGGAAATCAATCCTATTGCCTCATCCATCTTTTTTCTATGTTGCATGAACTCAAAAGGACTTTGTAAAACTAGCTACACTACATCTAAACAAGACCACAACCCTTTTTGACTGGAGAAGTCATGTCATTAAGGTCTTCCATGTGTGATAGTTATGAGGGGTCAGAGGTTCTATACAAGAAGAGGTCTCAACCATTGTTTTAGAAGGTGTTGAGTTATTTTTGAATTTATTTCTAGTTTACACAAGTAAATAACAGAAATAATATGACAAAACAACCCCCCCCCCCCCCCACAATGTAAAAAATTGAACCCCAGCTGCTAGAAGGAATGCATAAATGAGATAAAAGAAAAAAACTTCAAAAATGAATCACAAATACCTAGTACAAAACATTAGTGAAATGATAGAGAATCTGGAAAGTGCTCAAGAAGAGCTTTCTAAAAAAAAATTTGGATTAGAAAACAAAGCTATAACATAGAAGTTATGTCCCCAAAAGATAGAAGTCATCAACAGACTTCAAGCACAATAATAAGTACCAAATTGGAAAAAATGCCCAAAAATAGTTGATCCATCATCTTCATCTTGGAACCAACTTTCTGATACTTCTTTTAGAATGAAAAAATACCTCTATATGCTCAAGATATTATGAAAAAACCAACATCTCTCATAGTGGAGGTGGCGAGGTGGAGGTTCAAAGCCACTGGTGGAGCCACAAAGCGGTGTTGTGCTAGTTAACCACTAGTAGAGACTGTAGTGGTGTCGATGTTGTTATGTGATTGTAGCAGTATTAAAACTTCTTTTATTAATATTATTTTATGATTTTCAATGAAAATAATGCCTCGGAGTGCATACAAAGGTTGTAGGACCCTGGTGTGCAAAGAAATTTTGCCTCCCAGATAATCGATAAACTTTATATGAAAATGAGGACTTTGACACCTTCTGAATCCATCTGTGAGGTTTGTTTGGCCTCAAAATTCTCTAAAAATTAGAGACCCATCTATTTTCACAAGAAATATCAAAAAAATCCATATTTGTTCTATCAAACCCTCATTCTCCTTTTTTCTCCAAATATCAAACAAGATACAACAAATTTGGCTCTAATACCATTAATGATTTGAGAAAAATACAATACAAATCCACAAAGTTCGAAGAATTCATGCATGTAAAAACCTGTCACAAAGAAGAAAAATACAAGAAGAGGTGAGGGTTTGCTCTGAAAATATGCAAATTGTATTCTCAGAAATGAAAAAGATATAAGATAATTACAAACAATCTATCCTTATAGAAGGAGATCGAAACCCAAAAAGGGTAACCTAAAAGGTAAATACTATTTAATAATTACTAATTAATTATTAAATGAGAATGAAAAAGGTGCATAAAGTGAAATATTAAGAAGGGAGAAAAGGTAATTTAATAAATTAAATTAAATTAACCTTTTTCTCTAACACAGGTCACTTTATGTTCGTTGTGCTTAATGAGAAGAATAATTTTGGGGAATCAATTTAGTTAATCATGGTTGTTAAATTAGAGTTACACTTGTTCCAATATGATTAGGTTTTTTTTAACATACTCCCACAATGCATCATTACCTCTACTAATCGAGTGTCTCAAAATAATTTTAAGTGTGCTCAAAGGTCTTCAATAGTTGTTGGTGTATTATTGTCTACCTTTTTTTTGATGAATGATTCTTGACATAGTGCAAGGAAGGGGAATCCCCAAAGGATATGTCATAACCCCCAACAATTTACCACCTAGAGGAAACATAACACAAGATGCAAGATCTAGTACCAAACTCAACTCTTTATTCATAAATCAGCTGATTGCATGCAATGTGCTAGGATGAAAGGCCTTTTTGATTATGACCAAATACAAAGAAAGTAAGAGTTGAGCAAGATCCTTCAAGATCCAACCCAAAACCCTAGCCAATCCATATTTGTAACACAAAAATACTCTGGTAGAAACCTCCAATGAGATCTAAACTTGTGCTCGTAAGCCACCAAGCAATCTCCTTGTTTCCCAAGCTGCAGCTACTAGCTTTGCTAACAAACTTTGATACTCTCAGTTACTCCATGTTGAAATCTCCATGCTAGATGAATAATGACTCCAAAAGACCCTATACTTATACCCAACTAAGCCACAAGTCAATGTAGCAAGTTATAAATTGAATAAACCCTTACATTTATATGCATGTTTGAACCACAAGTCAACTTACAACAGATATTAAATACCAAATACCTTAGTCAACTTACAAAACCCATTAGATGCACAAAGGAAAGATCACCAAGACCAAAATAGGTCCTCACACATCCTTATAATTTCTCCATGTCATGATCACACTCCACACGCATTAAATGCACCAAGTTGACTAATCCAATCGGCAAGAACACCATTTAGTGAGTCACATAACTAAGTGTCAGCAAAACTACCAAGCATTCAGACATCATTGAGCAAGCACAATGAAAAAGTTCCCAAAAGCATCATCAAGTAAGAAATATAGTGTGTGATGAGAACATAATCTTTTTTGGGCCCCTTTAACGACTGAGTTCTTTCCACAACCAAGCTCCTTTAGTGATCAAGCTCCTCAGTCAACACTGCAACCAGGAGCTTCCTCAATAGGGACCAAGAAACACTTCCTCAACTAAGTAATACACTTTAATCGAACACCAAGATTCTCCATCAAGCCCACTTGGTCAAGCCTCCAACCACGAAATACCACATCGATGGTCGAGCACCTCCAGTCTTCCACCAAAAATGTCAAAATATTCAAGAACCTTATATGCCCCTACATTAGGCTCCCATGATACAAAGAAAAGTGTGTCCCGCACTTTGTTCATTCCTAAAAACTAGACTTCCAATTCATCTTCACCCAAGGCTTGCCAATCCATAAAGCCAAGAAGATAAATAAGTCCATCAACCAACTCCTACTTTGCAAGTCTAAAAACAACCAATCAATATACTTACCCACATGAATAAATTGAACAATAAAGTAACCCACAACTAGGGTCTACAACTTATCACCACAATCCACAACTACATCAATCTCCACATCCATAGCAACAATAGGTAGATCTAAAACTAAACCCACACCAATAGCAACATGAAAGACATCACCAATACATGCCAAACTCTTAGCACCAAGATGCTCTGCAACATACAAATCATCACCCACAATAGCTTGATGATCCATGACCAAGTGTTCTACAATTTCCATGTTAGACTCTACCAATTGGTCATGAAAACAAATCTCCATCCCAACATCAACAAGGTTAGGAACCTCTTCAACAACAACCACAAGTTTAGCTATGGGTTTCATATCAGACTCCACAAACTGATCAACAAAACTAACTACACATACCTTTTTAGGTTCAACAAAGTCATCCTTTATCTCTTCCTTAATAGAAAAGTGTCTTCTCCTCTATACAATCTTCTTAACTGGCCATACCACTCTCTTTTGTATCAATAGACTCTAGCTCTATAAATCTATGTAAAACACAATTATCCCCTCCTTAACTCAATTAGTCAAACTAGATTCCAATCAAATAAATGTCTTTGAAATCATCTTCTTCAATACATCATGGAGATTTGCAATCATCACAGGGTCCAATCTTTTTGGAGGCATCTTCCAAGATCTCCATAAACCCTCTGCAAAAAATCTCCAACCAAATTCAACCTTCACTCAACAAGATCAACCTTCCATCTTTGCAACAATCTCTCCATATCAAAATCCATCTGTGAGTCATCTGCAATTGTAAACCAGAATAATGATCTTCCTTCTCACAACAAAGACATATAGGACTCTAGAAGGAATAATCCACTACAAGATCAAACTCAGCTCTGATAAGATCAACCACCCAAATCAAACCTTCACTTTGATACCACCTGACGTAGTGCAAGGCAGGAGAATCCCCAAAAGAGATGTCCTAACCCCCAATAATTAATCACACAATAGAAACACAATACAAGATACAAGATTTGATACCAAACTCAACTCTTTATTCATAAATCAATTGATTACATGCAATGTGTTAGGCTATAAGGCCTTCCCAATTATGACCAATGACAAAGAAAGTAATAGTATTTCAAGATCCCTCAAGATCCAACTTAAAATCCTAGCTAGTCCATATTTGTAATACAACACTCTGGTAGAAACATCCAACAAGATCTAAACTTGTTCTCAGAAGCCACCAAACAACCTCCTTGTTTCCCAAGCCACAGCTACTAGCTCTACTAAAAAACTTTGCTCCTCTCATCTATTCCATGTTGAACTCTCCCTACCAGATGAATAATGAATCTAGAAGACCCTCTACTTATACCTAACCAAGCCACAAGGCAGCCCATAAAACAAATTAAGTAAACCCTTACATTAAATACATAGTTGAGCCACAATTCGGTCTGCAATAGATATTTAATACCAAATGCCTTAACTAGCTTACAATACTCATTAAATGCACATAGGAAAGATCACCAAAAAAAAATAGGTCCTCACACATTGCTACAATTTCTCCATGTCATGATTACACTCCACACACATTAAATGCACCAAATCGATAGATCCAATTTGCAAGAATACCATTCAGAAATTCACATGACTAAGCATCAACAAAACTACCAAGCATCCAAACATCATTGAGCAAGCACGAAGACTGAGCTCCCATAGATGAGAAGGAAAAATAGTGTATGTCAAGCAACATTAACTTTGTTGAGTCCCTTTAGTGATTGAGTTCCTTCCACAATCGATCTCCTTCGATGACCAAGCTCCCCTCAACCTTTAGTCAATTCAACCATTTTATTCTCCTTTCCTCTTTTTTCACTTTATAACTTTTGCATTTTAATATTTATTATTAATTAGGTGATTTAAAATATATCAATTAAATTAATAATAATTACATTTTATTAAAATAATGCAATAAGGTTTATTTAATTAAAATGATAACATAGACTTTAAAAACAAGTCTTACATTATCATTTTACAAAATTACATCTCCCATGTAAAAGGAGAACTTGCGGACCCAAAATTTTATTCAGTTTGTTTGAGGGGCTATCAAAATGAAAAAGTATAGTCATTTCCATCATTTCAAATTAAAAGGATATGAAAAAATATAGGGTTGAAACCCTAGC
The DNA here is from genome assembly GCA_028749045.1 of Cupressus sempervirens. Lineage (NCBI taxonomy): Eukaryota > Viridiplantae > Streptophyta > Pinopsida > Cupressales > Cupressaceae > Cupressus > Cupressus sempervirens. The sequence continues at coordinate 440,471,808 of CM053788.1, forward strand.
CAATCCATTCTGGTATTTGATATGACTCTATTATATTCGCTACATGTTCCTTATATTCCTTGCTATGACTCTATTATTCTTCAAATTTGGTTTAATGTGTGAGACATTGGTTGTATGTGTTCTTTTAATTCCATGTTTTAGTTGTAACTCTGTTTTCCTTCTCTATTTTGTGCCACATTTATAAGCATTATAATATGCTATTGTCTTTTAGTTGTGGAAGCTTCCAAATGATTGTTTGTGAAGGCTTCCTTATGAACTAGAATTTTTTGTAAGCTCTTGATCTCCATTTTGTTGTTTGATGTGTGAGACATGGTGTAGACATTTGTGTTATAGTTGTTGGTGTTATTTCGTGGCTTTCTATTTCATGCTATGGGTGTTGTGATGGCTACCATTTTCCATTCTATGAGGTTATTTGCTTTGTTGTTTGAAATTGATAGCCATGAGTCCTTGGACACCATTACTGGTTAGAAATGTTATTAGTTTTCCTTTGTCGATGTTAGTTCCCTCTTTGTTTTTTTGCATGATAATATGATCATATGCACTTTAATGAGCATTGATATTAATGTTGTTATGATAGTCATAGTTGTCATAAATATTTGTTTCTTGAATTGATCTTTTATCAAATTGCAGTTGCTGAAATGAGACTTTCACTTTAATTTCCTTGATCTCCTGAAAATTTTGTTTATGTGAGACCTAAATAGGCCCACTTTTCTCATAACCCAGAAAGTGTTTTTGTTGATTCTTCTTTGTTTGTCCAGAAAGTTAAACACAACAATGAGTATCATTTTGGATTTATCTCTCACTATCATATACTTGTTGTCGATTACTCATTACATTCAGAAGGATGAAAGCTAATATATCTTTTACCATGCTTTGGCCTATTCATGTAAACATAGCTGAAAATAATAATATATTCCATGCATACAATTACCTATGCCTGCACATAAAACAAAATGTTAATTAAAATGTATGATGTTCCAATTACTTTCCCTCTCCTTTACTTTTCTAAATGATGTGATTGAAAATGTGTATGTATGGTTGTCAAATGTAGAGATACAAGTTAAGGTTTATCATTGCTCACTTCTTTAAGAATTGACACCATTTTATCATCTCAAAGGTAAAATATCATGAGGGCACAAAGCCAAGGGTGTTGAAGGAGTTAGTTTATCCAAATTAACAACTCTGCCTACCATTAACAGGCAATGGAAGACCTTACTTTCTTCCTTTATACTTGACCTATATACATCTCTCTTTTCAATTTCATTGTTCAAAGAGCTTATTCATGCTTGTGTGAATTCTATGTTTACTTCTCCTTCATCATGTGAATATGTGAATGTAAAAAGTATTTTGTATCTCCTTTTGTAAATACAATTGAAAGAATTTAATTGTATTACTTATGATTTTCTCTTCTTTTGTATCAAGAAACTTGCAATAAATATCCGAATTAATTGGAATGCATATTTAAAAATATATTGAATATGATTTGCATTAATACTTGTCTCTTTTTTGTTACCTTTTTCACATTGACTTAGTTACATCTGCACTTATATGGCTCAAATTGTAACACAGGATATGAAACTTCAAAAAATTTGAACAATACCAATGTACCTTAGTTATAACACTTGTATAGGTAAAAAAAATTTGGCATGATGCTAAAATTGGTAATAGATGATAAAGAATCAACATTGGTTTTGGCATCCTTATAGTAGGTGTCATTTCTTATTTGTATGCTTGTGAATTTTCAACATTAATTCTACAAACATAGCAATCGTAATGTTTTCCATGTGTATTAATCATTCAAACTATTAATACATCAAACTCTTCAACTTTGTGTGTTAGAGCTTTTGATATTATTTTGATATATTAGGGGAATTTATTGTGTGACCACTATATTTATATTTCCATTCTTAAGCATGGGTAACTTGCAATATTAGTTTGAGAAATGTAATGAGCATCTCATCTACTTGAGTAAGGTTTTGTAACCCTACAGGTTGTTCAAATGGGTCCATATTGTTAGTTGTAGAGAATTGATGTATTCCTTTCTCATAAATGCACCTTTCTAGAACAATTGATTGTTTAACAAGCATGGATACCAAAGTAGAGTTCATTACACTTGCTACATTTTTATAGAGTTGATAGTGCTTGAATTATTTTTTCAAAATTTCTATATTGACTTGAAAGAGTTATTGGGATTTTTTATTCTCATGTTAGTAATTGTGTTTTCATTTTCACTCCCATCCAGTGCATTTGTTTCTACTATTGTTGATTTTGGGAATTTTTTGGTGGTTGAGGTTGGAGAGGTATTCCAAATTGTAATATTTCATTTGAACATTGTAATAGTTGTATGGTTCAATGAAAACTTATTTCCCCTTTGTGTCAAGCATGATACAAGTGACTCTTCTTACGAGATTGTGCTTGTATTTTCTATGCTTCATACAGTTGTGTCTCAACATCTTATACATCCATGTTCATCATTTGGAATAAAAAGAAAATTTATTTATGAATTGTTGTTATCTTATAAGTTTGAAAGTATTAGAGGTAGTAATTGTAGTATATTTATGAACAATATGTTAACTTTAAATGTGTCATATTGTATTAAAAGCATATTATGTACATTGATGTAATACATAAAGACCATTAATAGTTTAGTGCATAATACCTATAGATCATAAAATGAAATTTGATGTCTCAAATATTACATATCATCATTTATATTGTAATAATAATATAAACAATATCTTTTTAAAAGGTATCCAACAAGTTTTAAAGGGAGCTTGAACCTTCTAGTAGCAAAAAGCTTAGTTTGATACAACTTGGGACTTTGGCCCAAGTAAAACCTATATATGGAGAAAAACACTTCAAAGATAGTTGGATGGTTTGAGATGTCACATGTTGGCAACATTGCATAGATTATGAATCTTATTTATGAGGTAGTTACTTTCATCAACAAAATTGATTGTATTGACTTATATGATTATTGAATTTAGTCACGTTGAATTCTTTTATGTTTCATTTTTACTTGATATTGTGAAGAGAAATCATTTATATTACACCTTTTTAACAACTTATTTAGTACTTTCCTTTTCTTCCTTGTTGTATAGTAGCATATATAGTTCTTTTGTAGACATGCCCATCAATTTGGTTGTAACTTCCTCAAAAGAGGTTGCCCATATAGTACCTGCATGATCTTCAAGTTTTGCTTGAAGAATGTATCTATAGTTACAATCTTTTAAGGTTATTGTATAGTTGGAATAATAACACTCATTGTTTCCAATCTGTGTAGTTCTTTTCTGGCATTATTTTCCTTGTGATTAATTTTGGCAAGCTGGATAACAAAATGAATCTAACTCGGTGCATGGTATAGTTGTTTTTTTTATTCATTGAAGGGCACTTGGATATTTTGAACAATTCTCTTATATAGTGGAAAAAGAATTTCATGTCAATATTTGAAACATGTCTAGAAATTATGTTGTTTTTGTGAGGAGATCATTTTCATCCTCTAAGATCCAATACTACAGTTATTTTTTATGGTACACTAGGGTTAATGAACAATTGAGTAGTCACCAATGTCCTTATCACCTTACCATTATATTTTGTGACATGTTAATTTTTTATTGCAAGAACTATTTCCTTTTGTTGAAGGTGCATTTTATGAAGTTCTATTCCTTCTTTGTTAGTCATTTCCCCAAAGAGTCACATTAGTAGTAGAGACTGACATATCTATCAATTTGATACTCCTATTGAGTAAGAACCTCAGTGTTGTCCCAATGTTCATTATGTTCATGTGGGATCAACACATATAATGATTCCAAAAAGGTTGACTAAATAATTATTATTCTTATTCATAATCTCATTGGAGAGTGTAAAAGAGAATTGATAGTTTGGAATTGAGATGCCATCATCATAAAAAGTTAGTTTTGAATCATCAGTTATGGTGATCTTAATTTTATTGTTCAACTTGTCATAATACTTGTTTGTATATAATTAATGATCCCATGAAATAATGTGTGTGTGTGTGTGTGTGTGTGTGTGTGTGTATCCCCAACTTTAATATTTAAAAAATGTAAGTTGCACATTTATCGAAGCAAGTCAGGCACAATTTTGTATGCTCAATATCAGTGATATTGAAGCTGAAAACTTGTCATTTACCTTTATTTGTATTGAACTAGTGGATTTATTTCTTGATTGTAACACAACCTTTTACCATCCATCTAGTTTGGAATGGATTCAAATTTTGTATACGGGTGATGATCAAGGTGTCACTTTTAATTTGTAGAGATTCATGCACTCTAAATATTAATGTATTTGGATTCAACTAATTAGAAGTATCAATTTCCTATACACTTGTGTTTGGTTCATAAGAAATATTGGCATTATTTGTGTCTTTACCTTAGTATTCAAACAAGAATGTGGGCTTATCTATAACTTCATGTTTTAATCATGCAACCTCCGGTTCAAAATTATAATCCACCAAAATTATTAAATTAAGTTGTCATATTAGTAGTGTATCATAGTGTAGTAAAATGAAATTATGGTAATTTATTGTAGTCATTGTAGTTGTTATCTCACCTTGAGTTACAAATTTTTGCACAACTATATCCTTTGAGTTGAATTATAGAGCTTCTTTGAATATTCTTTAAAGCTATGAAATCGTTATACTTTCTTCGTAACGTACATTTTTGCAAGTGTAATCCACAAAAGATATCTAACTTGTACCTAGTTGTTGATTCAGTTCCTTTTCCAAACATTATAATGTTAGAGACTTGTACAACCAAAGTATAATGGCTTATGTTCTTGATTGTGTCCTCCATCAAAGAGATAGCCATATCTTAGAGGAGTTGAAGTTTTCCTACAAAATTGTTTTGTGTTTCCATTAGTGACTAACCTTTTTTTTTAATCTACATGTGTAGTTATACTATTGTGAGAGAATTTCTCTTATATCCCATTGAAAAATTAATTTATGGTGCTAGTTGTGCAATAAAAGAATCCAACTTCTAGTTTTCAATATTGTAGCTTGGTAATTTTTTTGAGAGAAATCCTTGAACAATGAGTAAGTCATAAATAAGAGTGCAAATTAACAAGAACTAAAAATGAATAATACAATTAGAAGCTACAATTTTGAAAAATGTGAAAAATAATGAAGGCATAAATCCTAAAGTGATAAAATACATTGACAACAATAAGTAGCTAAAAGATGTATCAATCCTTAATTTTTAACTACTTTGGCCAGATCCAATTCACCCACCCCCATCCACTTCATAACTTACTTAAATGATAGATGAATCTATCATCCCTAGAGACATGCATTTTGCATGTGACATGTGTGAATAGAGAGCAACAAAATTACAATTAATTTTCTTTAGTTAAAAAATTAGACAAGGTAGTACCCATAATGCTTCAATCCAAACCTTGCACATACATGCATACATACATGCATACATACATACGTATATATGTATGTATGTATGTATATGTATATATATAATTTATATATATTATATACATACATACATATATATAAATATGTATATATAATTTTTCATTGTTCCAAAGAAACACAACTTTTTTTTCAAATTAATTTTCATTGAAAATTGTGTGTGTTTTAGATGGATGTGTGTGTGTCTGTGTCTATGTCTATGTGTGTGTGTGTGTGTACATACATATGTATATATGTATACATATATTTTTTCATTGTTCCAAAGAAACACAACTTTTTTTCAAAGAATCTTTATTTTTCATTGAAAATTGTGTGTGTTTTAAGTTGTGTAACATTTCCTTTTGTTTTGGAATTGTTGATTGACTTCGTCCATGGCTCTATTTCATCAATGCATTTGAAAAATTGAATCAAAAGTCTTGCCACCATTAAGCTTGATGAATGTTGCTAGATCCAAGTTGTAAATGCAATTTTATAGTTTGGGAAACTCATCATCTCAACCCTTATTTCCAAGCCAAAATCTTTGGGGTCAATGGCTAGGGTTAGATTTAGTAGTCACTTCTTCCCATGCACTAGAAAATGCTCAGGAAATTTTTTACCTAATTTCAAGTCTTCTTGTAGTCAAAATATATAGGTCTCTTCCAAATTGAGCAGTCATGTGGTGACAAAGAGTCGACAAATCCTAAACAAGATCAAAGTCTTTGTAGGTTGTAAACTGCATGAGGATGTAGGCTATGAAGTATGTCACTAGTCAATCTTGAAGTACACAATAAGAAAATGTCTAAACACTAAACTAAAACGCTCCACCTTACCAAGTGGGACACTCAGTTTTCTTTAAAATTTTCAAACTTTTCCTTGTACATGCTACATTTTAGTTTCGGTTTTATTCACTACCACACAATAACTCCAACTAAAGTTATACCCCTAAATAGCCAGATTTACATGCAATGCAGAGCTATATTGGTGAAGCCCTGCATAATAGAAAGGATCGAGTTTTCTTTCACTCTTTATTTTACTCCTTTCTTAGTCAGACTTGATGGTTGGTTTATTTTTTAGACTACACAACTTTCTTTACACTATAGATATAAGATAATTAGTCAAGCCAATAGATGATAAGTATGCAATTATGCATGTTAAGCATGATTAAACCCAAATCAACACTAGAAGAATGGATGGAGTTCTGCAAACTATTTATTCTTATTAGAAGTTTTTTTATAGGTAATGAGCCAAAGTCGAGATAATTTATTATTTCTATATTATTATTTGTTGAGATTAATTATTATTATGTGTTGAGCTTGATTAGATTCGAACCTAAGGCCTCATATATAAGAGGATCATAATTTACCATTGTGTTGTAGGCTCTTGCCTTACCCTTGGAAGAGTCATCCATGGTTTTTTGTGATTTATCACACCCAAACAACATTGTTTTGACACTTAATCTTGTGAATTTTCATACTGGTGCATTTTGCATAGATTAATGTGGTTAGATGATGATGATATTTTCTCCATTCCCTTTGAGTAGAATTTTTGGTTGGCCATAATGAGGTTGATGAGGAAAATAGGTTTCCTAAGGCAATTCATTATACTTTGTGGGGTTCTTGTTTTGAGGCATGGAAGGAACCCAACAATTAATGCAAATAATCTACTTTTACTAATGACTAGGAAGCGCATATCCTACAAATCTTGGTATAGTCTAGTGGACAACCTTCAACTATAGGACATGGGCATCATTGTATGTCATAATCCAATTTCTTCTATTTTCTTTTATTCTTCCAATTCTTTACTAATGTATGAATTTATGATCTCTATTGAAGAATCTAGCCTTACATAGCCTAGACTAAAAATTTGACAATGTCTTCTAGTCATCCTATGAAATTTGTAAATATCAAAAGACAGCATGAAATCCTTCAAGTATAAGATGAATTTGATCTACCATAATATGAAATTATATTAAATGATTGAGAACATATGGACCCATCAATGTACACCAAATATTCTACATCTATTAATGGTCATGGAGTTCCTATTATACTACAAATCTTGAATTATAGTCAACTCTTACTTTTACACGTAATCCTATATAGACTATTCTTCAAATCCAATTTCAAGCATAAAAGAAGGAACCACTCAAATGTTATCATTTCCAATATTATCTACATGGTATACAATAACCACAATTATCAAGAAATGTAGTGTCTGCCCGTAGTTTGCATTTTTTTTTTATTGCCAAACTCTTTTAGGTTAGTTTATGCTTGTTGATTAGTAGCACTATCTTTCAAATTATTAGATATTGTTTCATATTCAGTTGATTTTATGATGATTATTATAGTGATTTCAGTTATTGATAATGATTAGTTAGATGGATTATCATATGTATCTTCTTATGGATACTTACCCCATACTACATGTGTATGGTGTGTGTGTATATTTTATTTATGTATGACATTTTTGATGTGGTTAAGGAAGGGAGTCGTAGTCACCTGCTAGTCAGGATCTACACAATGCACCACTTCCTGCCATTACCTATTTAGTTTAGCATATATGTGTTTGTACATGTGTGGATTTTATGCAAATTGCAGGTATCGGGTATCGACTTCCCTGAATTGCTAGGATGAGTGTACCCTATCATATTATCTCAATGGTAAGAGAGGGGAGATAAATTCTTAAGTCCAAATCCTAACCTTTAAACCCATTTGTCATAGAAAAATAAGACAAGTATCTTAGTTAGTTTACCCATCTGAATTCGTCAAGTGACATGAATTTATGATTTTGACCCTAGAGTTTGATCATGTTCTTTGCCTTCAATTGAGTTGTCATTTTTGGTTTTGTGGGTATGTTGTGATTTTCTGTTATAATTAAATCAAATTAAAAGATAATTTAATGATTTAATTTAATAGAAATTTTATAAAAAAATTTGATATTTAATTATATTTAATTAATTGAGAAATTAATTAAATAAAAGAATTAAATTTAAAATATTATATTAAAGTTCTATTTTTGACGTATTTATATTTATTTAATTTAATGATAATGATTAAGGAGTTTTTTTTTAATAATAAATTTTAAATAATGTTATTAATTAAGTTAATAAATATATTATTAAAAAAGCATCTCGTGAATTAATAAAATAAAAGAATTCAACTTAAAGGTAAAATTTTGGTTCTAATTTAGACATAATTATATTTATTTAATTAATAATAATTATTTAAGAGTTTTATTTTAAATAATAAACTCTAAATAATATTATTAGTTGAATTGATAAATATATTATTAAAACATCTCATAATTATCTAGAGAGAGAACATAAATTTAATAAAGTTATTTTAATTAAATTGCATAAAGCATATGCATGAAATTAAAATATAATAATTAATAAGAGAGAGTAAGCATTTATTTAATAAAATTTATTTTAATTAAATTGCATAAAGCTTATGCATGAAATTAAAATATAATAAATTAATTAAAGAGAGAGTAAGAAATTATTTAATAAAGTTTATTTTAATTAAATTGCATAAATGTTATGCATGAAATTAAAATATAATAAATTATTTAAAGAGAGAGTAAGTAATTATTTAATAAAGCTTATTTTAATTAAATTGCATAAAGCATATGCATGAAATTAAAATACAATAAACTAAATCAAAGAGAGAAAGCTAATTAATTTAATAAAGATATTTTAATTAAATATTTAAAAGTTTGTGCATGAAAAGGTAAATAGTAATTGATTAGCGAGTTCCCTCACATGATTGCACAATTAGAGCCCCAAATTAAGAGAGAACTATTTATCAAAGATTGCATGATTGCACAATCAGAGTCCCAAATTAAAAGAGAACTATTTATTAAAAATCTAGTGCTCATTATGCAATTACACAGGTTTTGGAGGAGGAATTTCGAAGAAGGAAGTTTTCAGAGAAAGGGGGTCCTTTTTGTGTGCTTCATGTGTTTGTTGTTTTAGCATCACATCCAAGTAGGATCTCATGGTTTATTTGTACAATAGTTTTCTGTCCTTTGAATTCCTGTATTCTCCATGTATGTTCTTCTTCTTCTTCTTTCAAATTTCTTATGGGTTGAGACCCTTGTTTTGCATATTTATTGTTCTTCATTTTTGAGAACTTCTATAAGCAATTTAATGATTGAAAACTTTGTGTGTGGATTTGGTTGTTCATCATTCTCAGGAAACATTTGTATACAAATTGGAAACTAGAAAACCCTTGTGTTAAGATTTATTGTTCTCTGTTCTTGAATACATCTATAAAAGAGTTAAATTGGAACCCTTATTGTTAAATTGAGGTTTTGTATATGGAATTGTTAAATTGGGTTTTGGGTTTGAAAAGAAAATTAAAAAAAAATTATAGAATTTGACTAGTTGGTTCGGATTTTTATATCAGGGTTGTTTTGGAAAAGTTTCTATTTTTAGAAAGTTTTTATTTTTAGTAGTTTTCTATTTTAGAAAGTCTCTATTTTTAGTAGGTTTCTATTTTTTAAAAGTCTCTGTTTTCAGTAGGTTTCTATTTTTAGAAAGTTTATATTTTTAGTAGGTTTTTATTTTTAAAAAATCTCTATTTTTAACAAGTTTCTATTTCGAGAAAGTTTCTATTTTTAGCATGTTTTTTTTTTGAAAATTTTATGTTTTTAGTAGGTTTCCATTTTGGAAAGTTTCTATTTTTGGAAGTTTCCATTTTTAGTAGGTTTCTTTTTTGGGAAAGTTTTCTCAAAGTTTAATTAATTTAAAATTATTATGATAATAATTGATAATTATTATTATAAATAATTTTAATAAGTATTGTTAAAATTTCAAATTTGATTTATTACTTTATTATTTAAATATAATTCTAAAGTAAATTAAAAATCAAAGAAATTAATTGGGAGAATTAATGTTTTCTTTTATAAATTTGGATGTGTTTATATGGTTCAAATATATAAAAATGATTTGTAATACTAGAGAAATTTTAGTATTTGAAAACCTTAGTAATTATAATAGTTTGGGAAAATGAAAACTAAAACCCTAGTTTTAAACATCGAATCTTGTGTTTATTTGATAACAAATTGAACTATGAAACTATGTTTAAATAACTTTATATTAATTAGTTGAATCATCTGGGATTCTAGTGAACTCAAGAAAACTTTAGTGAATCTGGTGACTAGAGAAATTGGAAATTGAAACCCTAATGGAGATTGAAAACATTAATTGTAATATTTGGAAATGAAAATGAAAACTTGGAAACCTATAGTGAAGTTTAAACTTGTGTGTTTTCCAAAATAGAATGAATTATGAATGTTACTTTTGTATGTACTCTTTCTATGATGTGTGATTTTACTATTCGGTGTTGGGGTTTGACTTAGGTTTGACCAGTCGGGTTGTATTACTAGAGCCTTGGGAGTTTTGTTTGTGATGTCATGATGATGCATTGCATACGATCTTTTATACTCAACCATGGTAATGTGTCTTATATGCTTTATGAGGTGTTTTGATCTATTGATTATTATTGCTTTCCAGTGTTCTTATGTGAAACTAAGGTGAATGGTGTGACCTATCTGATATAACCTTTGATTCTTTGATCAGTTGTATTTGGATTGCTTTCCAAACACTTTTATAGGATTGAGGTGATGTCATTCTATGACATAATTGACTTAACTATTTTGAGTCTTCGATCAGTATTTTGGGATGCTTTCCAATTGCTCGTAGAGAACTAATGTGTTATTGTAAATTATCTTTTGATGCTTTCTAGTCACTTGTATAGGATTGAGGTGAAATTTGTGATTCTTTGATTTATACTTTTATGAGCCTAGGGTAAGTTATCTATATGTAATGTTAGGAAGTGGCTTGCAATGGAGGCCAAGGCCTTAAGTGGTTGCCAGAGTAACCCATTGTAAGTTGTTTAATAAGTGAAAACACTACACTAAATGAGAATAAAATGAACCTAATAAGAGTCTTTGTATTTTCTCGCCCATGCCTTGAGTGCTAGTACAGACTAGGATGGGAGTAGAGAGAACACTTGGTTGCGACCATGCATCGTTAGTATGCCTTGTCAGTACGAGAGGATACTAGTGTCGCATATGGATTACTAGGGGGCCAAGGTCCTGAGAGACTACCAAGGTAACTCTAGCATTGATTCATGCGATGACACTTGCCCACCTACATAGTAGATTCCCTACGTGTTTTTGTGTGCCTTTGGGTATAGATGTCAATTTTTATCTTGGAACCTTTGAGTTAGATTAGTTTTAGATTTTCCTGGACTTAGAGAGTACTTTTCATATTTGGATGGTTATCTTGTTTGGGACTTGAGACTATCTCCTTAGCGCGGTGGGAGTGGGTCTTTTTGGGTTAGCATGCAGTCAGGTGGTAGTGCTTTTTACTCTTACCATTGAGATATGTCTATAGATGTTGTGGCTGAAGTTTCCTTTTCTACATTTCCTTTCATTCTATCTTTGTATCATTATGATGGATGGTTATATCTTATGATGGATGTTTATATCTTCTATGGTATATGGTTTCATTTTTTGTATTGTACTTGTATCATGGATCTGAGAAGGATGATGTAATTCTATTTTTTTAAATGTATATTCTTTCATACTTTCATACCTTGTGACATGTATAGTGGATGATTGAGCATTTCGAATTTTATGGCCAAGTGGCATTCAGAAAAAATGTATATTATTTAAATAGACTTTGGACTTTTAATTATTCTTTCATGTGGATGTGGTATTTTTTAGACTTAGTATTAATTAAAAATTAAATGTGACTCAACATCTTGGGATCCTTAAGGAATGTAACCTGTTATGTATGCTTATGGATGATTGTATGTTATTGCTTCCGCTACCTTATGTTCGATATGTATGTTATTCTTTCTTGTTAAAAAATAAAATAAGTTTGGCAAACTTAGTAAAACTTTAGGTTAATTATTTTGGATCCCTTGGCAGGGCATTACAAAAAATATATATAGCTAGACATAAGTTCCACAAAACCCCTTGTCCATGTTGGATAAGTGTTGAATACTTTCCATGCTTAATGCTCTGGATGAGATTAATGTAATGTTCCAAGTTTGATGCTTCACAATTGTTTTTGGTTTTCTTTTGTTTCTTTAAGTGATGATTTTCATATGTGATTTTCTGCATATCCCTTACTTATTCAAAGATGACTCTTATATTTCTATTTCCAAATTGGTGTGTCCTTTGGAGGCAAGGGTTTATGAATTTTGGTTTATATATTATTAATCTCATATTTATATTTAATAATAAATTATTTATAATTAATTTTAATTTATATCCTATATCATGTGTTTTTTTTTTTTTTTTTAAATTTATTTATCAGTAAGAGGCTGAAGCCAAGATTAATTATTATGTGTTGTAATTTATTATTATTATTTATTAAGCGTGATCGTGAGTAGATTCGAACCCAAGACTTCTTTGTTAAGAGGCTCACAATTTTGCCATTGTGTTGTAGGCTCTTGCCTATATCCTATATCATGTTATTATATTAACTCAAAATATATCTTTACTTTAATAACATATTAACAAGGATCATTTTTTATTTGTATGGTAAATAATTAATTAATTAATATATAACTTTTGATATGTGAATAATATCGGTCATATTATAATATTTTATTAATATAGTATTTCTATATTTCAAATATATTTTAATCATCATAATAATATTATTTATAATAATATTAGATTTTTATTCTATTATTGTTTTATTTTTATACTTCAAGATTACTATTTTAATGTAATATTATATGATATACTACTTATATTATATTATTTTTATTTATGAATCTTACTCTGACTAGGATATCACAGTCCTCCACTCTTGAATTTGCTTGTCCTCGAGAAAAGATCATTTATACATAACATTTCTCATAGATTCAACATACAAAGATTGTATTTGGATGCACTAACACCTAAAGGATTTATGGAGTATACATGATGCAAACACAATGTAGACACATGAATGCATGAAGACACAAAGTAAACATGATATAGACACATGATACATGCATGCCTTATAATTTATAATTTGTAATGAATTGGGATTTAAGAAATTGATTTTACTTCAATGTAATCAAAAGTTATTATGAGTACACACACATACAAGTTTCAAAGGAATCATGATAAGTTGTATTCCAACACAATTCCAGAGTAAGCTCAAAAGTGGAGCCTTTTCCTAATTCTACTTATTTTCTCTTCCCTCAAACTTAATATTGATATTAATGTTTCCTAATAGAATTAGTTGTTCATCTGTAACACTCATATCAACTTAACAAGGATGAAAGGAGTTGATGTTATCCATGTAGCCTAGATACCAAATTTGAAATGGATTCCCTCAAAGTTTACAGGTCAAAAATCGCATCTTGAAGGATTATAGATCATTGATCCCTATCCTATCTTGGGACAAAGATCTAGTTGCTTGGATTTATACAATACCCTCCTTCGTAACATCATTGTCTTCTCTTATTAGCTATATAGGAATAGGATAGATGTCAATGCATATAGTCATGGATTGGCAGTGACCTTGTATATCCGGTCATATTATTATTTCAACTCAATGAAGGACAAAGTATGTGTTATCCTAGTTTCCTAGATACCATATATAGACTCCCTCAAAGTTTATATGTCCAAATTAGTTTCACAAAGATTTACAGGATGTTGACACCCACCCTCTATTAGGAGAAGATCCACTAGATTTGATTTATACAAGCTCCTCCTTGGTAACATCATACACTATACTAGAGATCAAATAATAATAAAATTGGAGATAACCATATTTAACAATTATACATAATAATATTTTAAAAATTAAGTCTATCAATGCAATTCTCAATACTAACCTTATCAGTATTATATATTTGAATTTAAGTCTATTCTCATTTTTAATACTATTAGAAATTGTATTTCAAAACTAACATTTGAAAATACTCCCATTATTCATTCATATCAATATTAAGGTATTACTAATTAGATTATTATTCTCTCTATGATTACCCACTACGAGATTCTTGCCTGTGAAATGTCTCGTACAAGTCGAGAATCTGTTCAAGCCGAAAAATGAATTATTGATTCTGTTCAGGGCCCAAAATATGATTTATCGTTGACTAACATTGCCTCTCGAATATCCGATGTAAATGGACAACATGTTGCTTCCTCTATAAGCTGCCTATAGACACGAAGCAGCTACCGCCTTCTCAATGTGACAGGGAGCTACTTGATGCAGGAGCATCCAGAGGTATAAGGGCAATCCTATGTCACCCCAAAAAATATACTTATACTTAGTTTATGTTTCATGTGTTTTCATTTTTGGACACCCATTTGGGTCAAATAAAGGTTCCAACTCTCACAATTCCACTATCAGTGTGCTAGAAAATCTCAAAAAAATAGGAGCATGTAATTGGGCCATCATTTTGGTGAACTAGAAGGTGTGAATTGGCCAGATGAATTTAATTGTAATTTAGAGCATTCTAGAAAAAGAATCAGGTCAAAAGGCCCCACGGTTTGAAAGTTATTACAGTTTTTCGGGTTTTGGAGACCTCCTAAGAATGCTTCAAAGTCAGGTTAGGGGCATTAAATGACCTCGAAAAGGGCCGAAAAATAGGAGACAAGCAAAGCTGGTTCATAGGGCTATAGAGCGCTTCGAGAGCTTTTCAGAAATGTAAACAATTCATCAATCGGAGCTACGGTTCAAAAGTTATGCCTCCCGAAAGTTCAGTTACCGTTTCTGGATTCTTCTAGATTTGCACTGATTTCTAACACAGCTTCTGGAACCTTCTATTTGGTCGGTGGATGCCTACTAGCACTTTCTAGAATGTACTCCTAGTCCTTAACCCTCCAAGGTCTATTTAAGGAGATTTTTGGCATTGTAAAAGGCAGTTCGGAGTGGAGTTTGAGAGGAGGTACTGAAAGGAGAAATTATCTCCACATTTATGCTATTGTAAGCCCTTAGGGCATGTTTTGAAGTTTATTTTCTCTGTACTGAATGTACTAGCTTATTTTTCAGTTAATAAAATTTCCCTTTTCTGTTGTGTCTATTCTGTTCTTGGGTTGTGTCCCCGCCATCAGTGGTATCAAAGCTGGTTTTCCTGAGTGTGTAGACAGAGCGCCGACTGTGAGGCAGTTTGCACCAGGACTGTGTGGTTGTGGGTTTGAGTTAAGAAGATGCCTCCACGAAAAGAGCGTGGTAGAAGGGCCAGAGCTATTAATCCTAAGGAGGTTAGAGCCCTCCAAAGGCAGGTACAAGCATTGCAGGAGGAGCTCTGTAGAGGAACAATTGTGGCCGCAGGTGATGAAAGTGAAGATGACAACGAAGAAGACGAAATTGGACCAGAAGGGAAATTTGATAGGGAAGTTCTGAATCATGCAGAGGAAAGGCTTTTTAGGGCCATTACTAAGTTTGGGAAAAGACCTACAATTGAAGTGGGTGTATTTTCAAGAAATCTGAAACCAGATGAGTTGATCGATTGGATCAATGAACTGGAAGAATACTTTGAGTATGAGGATATCAGGGACCCAGATAGGGTTAAGTTTGCAAAGGCCAAACTAAAAGGCCATGCCAAAATCTGGTGGCAAGAGGTTCAATTGGAAAGAAACAGAAGAGGAAAGGAGAAGATCACAAGATGGGATTGCATGGTGGACAAATTGAAGAAGCAGTTCATTCCTGTGGACTACAAGCTTGATTTGTTTAAGAAGATGCATGGGTTAAAGCAAGCAGGAAGATCAGTCCAAGAATATACAGAGGAATTTTACCGACTCTTGATTAGAGCGGGGCATGCAGAAGTAAATAAGGAGAAGGTTTCTCGTTATATCAGTGGGTTGCGACCTAGCATCCAGGAGGAATTAAGTCTGGTAAGAATGACCAGCGTTGAAGAGGCATACCAGTTTGCCCTACGAGTTGAAGAGAAGCTGAATAAAAAGTTTGAAGAAAGACAAAGAGGGTGCGATCAAGGAGGAAGGGGAAGCGGTAGGTCATCTGGAAGCCGTAATGAAACCCAAAAGAAAAATGAAGATGAGAGTACTAGCAGGAACCAGAGGAATGAGGGTTTCAACCGCTCCCGTGACCAAGACTTTGGAAATCAGAGAGGAAGAGGTAGAGGACGTGGACAAGGAAGAGGAGGCTTCTGTGGTACCTATTTCCATTGCAATGAAGAAGGTCATCGTGCCTTTGAATGCCCCCAATGACAAGGAAGGACAGATAGGAGAGCTGAGGGCCAAGCTAGGGTTGCTCATGTGGATGAGGATGCATAATCATCACATTCAGAAGATGCAGAAAGAGGAGAGACCTTGGTAAATGAAAGAGTCCTATAAGTGGTGAGATTGAACCAGGACAATGGAGGAGTCTGTTCCGTACCAGATGCAAGTGTGAAGATAAATGTTGTGACGTGATCATTGATGGTGGTAGCACTGATAACTTGGTATTAGAAGATATGGTCTCTAAGCTGAAGCTCAAGAGGGAAAAACATCCCCAGCCATATCGGATTGTTTGGGTAAAAGATGATCATAAGGTCTTGGTAAGTGAACAATGTTTAGTGAAATTTAAAATTGGGAGCTACCATGATGAAGTTCTCTGTGATGTTATTTCGATGGATGTTTGCCATCTATTTTTGGGTAGACCATGGTAGTTTGATAGGCATGCAATACATGATGGACATGCAAACACATACTCTCTGAAAAAGGATGGAGTTCGCCACAAATTGAAGCCCATGAAAAAGGAAGGTGAAAAGGTATGTAGCAGTGTTAGGATTTGTCTTGTTGATGAAAGGAAGTTTTTAGATGGCATGAAACATCAGCATATGTGCTATGCTTTGATTCCTAGGAAAGATAAAGAAGGTAGTAGTGAAATACCAGTTGAAGTTTCAGATTTACTAGGGGAGTTTGGAGATATTATCTTTGATAATGTTCCAGATGGATTGCCACCAGTAAGGCAAATCAGTCATCAGATAGATCTGATTCCAGGAGCTAGTTTGCCTAACAAGGCTGCTCACAAGATGACTCCTACTGAAACAGAGGAGCTAAATAGACAGGTTCAGGAGCTGTTGAGGAAAGGCTTGATTCGAGAGAGCCTAAGTCCATGTGCAGTACCTGCAGTACTCGCACCAAAAAAGGATGAAGAGTGGAGGATGTGTACAGATTCTCAAGTTATAAATAGGATAACCATCAAGTACCAATTTCCTTTGCCAAGGATGGATGATCTTATGGACTGCTTGACTGGAGCTCAGTACTTCACAAAGATAGATCTCAAGAGTGGCTATCATCAGATACGGATTCGAGAAGGAGATGAGTGGAAAACTGCCTTCAAGACCAAGGAGGGTCTTTATGAGTGGTTAGTCATGCCCTTTGGATTGACAAACGCCCCAAGCACCTTCATGCGGCTCATGAATGAGGTACTTAAGAAGTTCTTGGAAAAATTTGTTATCGTCTATTTGGATGATATTTTAATTTTCAGCAAGATTTTGGAAGAACATTTACTGCATATTCGTAGTGTCCTTGAAAGGCTAAGGGAAGAGAAACTGTTAATTAATCTAAAGAAGTGTATCTTTGCAAAAAGGGAGTTAGTCTATTTGGGGTTTGTTATATCACCCGAAGGTCTCAAAATGGATCTGGAGAAGGTAAAAGCCATCTTGGAATGGCCTACTCCAAGGTCTGCTACTAAGGTAAGATCATTTCATAGTCTGGTTAGTTTTTATAGGAAGTTTATTAAGAATTTTCAGTGGCATATGTGCACCCCTAACTGATACAATAAGAGGGGATAGAAAAGAGTTCAAATGGATTACAGCAGCTACAAGAAGTTTTGAATTGCTAAAGAAGAAGGTAACAGAACAACCTGTGTTGGCACTTCCAGATTTTAGAAAGGTTTTCCAAGTGGATTTTGATGCCAGTGGCAGCGCTATTGGGGCTATATTAAGCCAAGAAGGTAAGCCTATTGCATATTTTAGTGAAAAATTGAATGATGCAAAGAAGAAGTATTTTGTTTATGATCAAGAGTTCTATGCAATAGTTCAAGCCTTAAAGAAATGGAGGCATTATTTATTGCTAAATGAATTTGTTTTGTATACTGATCATCAGGCATTACAGTACCTAAATAGCCAAGGTAAATTGAATCAGAGACATATGAAGTGGGTAGATTTCTTGCAGAGTTATACATTTGTGTTGAAGCATAGAAGTGGAAAATCTAACAAGGTTGCAGATGCACTAAGTAGGAGACAGTTGTTGCTTACAGTAATGCAGGTTGAAGTAGTTGGGTTTGATGAACTCAAGAATTTGTACCCTGAAGATCTTGATTTTGCTGAAACATGGAAAGCTTGTAAAGAACCTGTTGTTGTAGATAGAACCAAGTGGTTAGACTATTTGATTTAGGATGGCATGTTGTTCAAAGGCAGTCAATTGTGCATTCCAAGGAGTTCTATGAGGGAAAATCTGATTAAGGAGAAACACAGTGGAGGGATGGCAGGATATTTTGGTCGAGATAAGACCATTGACATTCTTAGAGAACATTATTTTTGGCTTCAAATTTCACAGGATGTGAAGAATTTTGTATAGAGTTGCCAGGTTTGTCAAGTTGCCAAGGGGTCTAGTTACAATACTGACCTATATCAGCCATTGCCTGTTCCATCAAGGCCATGGGAGGACATAAGTATGGATTTTGTTCTTGGATTGCCAAGGACACAAAGGGGTAATGACTCAGTATTCGTGGTGGTTGATAGGTTCTCCAAAATGGCACATTTCATTCCATGCCACAAAACTCATGATGTTGTCCATATTGCAGACTTGTTTTTCAAAGAGGTGGTAAGACTACATGGACTTCCAAGGAGTGTCATTTCTGACAGAGATACTAAATTTGTGGGGTATTTCTGGAGGACATTGTGAAAAAAGTTAAGAACTGACTTAAAATTCAGTTTCACGCATCACCCGCAAACTGACGGCCAAACAGAAGTGGTAAACAGAAGTCTGGGCAATTTGCTGAGATGTTTAGTTGGGGATAAGCCCAAAGGATGGGATTTGATTCTACCACAAGAAGAGTTTGCTTACAATAACTCTATAAATAGGAGTACTGAAAAATCACCATTCCAAATTGTATATGGGAATAGCCCAAGGATTGCACCAGAATTGAAAAAGATAGAACAAGGGGAGAGGACAAGTGTTGAAGCGAAAGAATTTGCTGAACATATCAAGCATCTACATGAGGAGGTTCAAGCACACATTACCAAGATGAATCAAGAGTATAAAGCTAGGGCTGATCAAAAGAGAAGATATAAGGAATTCCAAGTAGGGGATCTAGTCATGGTGCACTTACGAAAAGAAAGATTTTTAGCCAGTACTTACAACAAGCTGAAAATGAAGAAATTTGGCCCCTGCAAAATTTTGAAGAAACATGACTCAGGAAATGCATATGAAGTGGAGCTGCCATGTGGTATTCACATTTCTCCCATTTTCAACATTGCAAATTTAACAGAGTATCATGATGATGGTGCAGATGAGGAGCTAGTGTTAGAGCCATGTCCAATTCCTGCTTCTAAGAAGGAGGAGATAGAAGACATTCTAGATCATCGTGTGGATAGGAGTACCAGAAACAGACAGTATGAAGAGTATTTGGTTAAATGGAAAGGACGACCGATCGAGGACTCAACTTGGATTTCAGCAGCTGAGGTTTCCCATTTGGAATTTCCTCTACCATTCATAAAGTGACAGGGTCACTTTTCAATCTACCCTGGGTGTCTGATGCAGGAGCATCTAGAGGTATAAGGGCAATCCTGTGTCACCCAAAAAAATATACTTAGACTTAGTTTCTGTTTCATGTGTTTTCATTTTTGGACACCCATTAGGGTCAAATAAAGGTTCCAACTCTCACAGTTCCATTATCAATGTGCTAGAAAATCTCAAAAAAATAGGAGCTTGTAATTGGGCCATCATTTTGGTCAACTAGAAGGTGTGAATTGGCCAGATGAATGTAATTGCAATTTAGAGCATTCCAGAAAAAGAATCAGGTCAAAAGGCCCCACGGTTTGAAAGTTATTGCAGTTTTTTGAATTTTGGAGACCTCCTAAGAATGCTTCAAAGTCAGGTTAGGGGCATTAAATGACCTCGAAAAGGACCGAAAAATGGAAGATGAGCAAAGCTGTCCATAAGGCTATAGAGCGCTTCGAGAGCTTTCCGGAAATGTAAACGGTTCGTCAATCGGAGCTACAGTTCAAAAGTCATGCCTCCCGAAAGTTCGGTTACCGTTTCTGGATTCTTCTAGATTTGCACCGACTTCTAACACAGCTTCTGGAACCTTCTATTTGGTCGGTGGATGCCTACTAGCACTTTCTAAAATGTACTCCTAGTCCTTAACCCTCCGGTGTCTATTTAAGGAGATTTTTAGCATTGTAAAAAGCAGTTCGGAATGGAGTTTGAGAGGAGGTATGAAAAGAGAAATTATCTCCACATTTATGCTATTGTAAGCCCTTAAGGCATGTTTTGAAATTTATTTTCTCTGTAATAAATATACTAGCTTATTTTTCAGTTAATACAATTTCTCTTTTGTGTTGTGTCCATTATGTTTTTGGGTTGTGTCCCCATCACTACTATTGCCTTCACGCTGTGACAAATTGGTGCTATTCTTGCGGATTTATGGACCACCTCGAGAATTCTCTATAAAAATGGTGGCTACGGTCACGATGGCTGTTGGAATCCCTTTCTAACGCTCATTAGAATAGGTGAGTTTCGGGCCTAACATCCTGTTCTGAAATGTGTGCTTGAAGGAAAACCGCAATGCTTCTTTAGGAACTATCAACAAATAATTGGGACAATCGTAGAAAAGAAAATTAATTCAACGTTGTTTCTGTTCAACACCAGATATTCATTATGGCTTACACAGGAACTCGAGGGTTAAACTCTATGACGGGAAATCTGATAGCTGGAAGTATGTTTGCAGTGCACCCATGCTGATGGAGTTGCAAGGCATTTTTCTATTGATAGTATTGGCGGAGTGATGTATGTTGTTGGCCGTGGGATCCATGTTGTTATTGGTACTGTGAAGCAGCATGTCGACGAGGTAGTTTCTGATCATGGAGCCGGAGGGTTTTGACGGATACGTGCCCTCAAACTTGCAGTCACTTTATGAGAAGAGGATTGTGAAGAATTTTTCGGTGTTTCATTCCGGTCTCTTAAAAATGCATTTGGAAGGGTATGTAAATTTCATTTTTTAGTGGATTCTATACGAGTAGAAGCAGGTTTTTAAGATCAATTTCTTCGATTCCAATCACACTAAACTCTTGTAGATCTACAATCCCTCTATTTTCGGTACAGGGCAGAATCGGAGCACTCAGTTAATGGAAACCAGAGTGAAAACATAGATGATCATGTTGCTTCTATCGGTGGCCATAGCGGTTACGATGAAGGAAAGTATAATAAGTTTGTTCATGGGCATATGGGGAGAGGAGCTTGAAAACTTCCCATATGAACAGAAGAATAGGTTGCAGGCAGGAGAGGTTCAATTCGCAGGGGAGTTCTTGGGGCCAGAAAACATTTATTTTGATATGGAAGGAAGAGGGCCTTATATATGCATTAGTGATGGCTGTATTCTGCATTGGGAGGGACCAAACAAGCCATGGACTCCTTTCGCCCTACTTCCCCAATCAGGCATTTTTTTCATTAATACCAATGTCTTTTTAAATGGCTTCAAAAAACTACCCATGTTTGCCAAACTGAAGAGAATTATAAAAATTTAACAAAAAAAAATGTGATTCGTTATTAGGTACATGTAAATCTTCCACTAGGAACCTCATGTCACTAATAATATGAACTCGATGATTTGTGTCCAATTTTTGCCAATGAAATTGATGGTTTTGTAGATTTTGCCATCACACCAAAAGCACATACTGATGGTGGAGAGGGATCTCATTAGGGATATAGTTGCTATGTCAACATCCCCCCACACGATGGAGCCGGATACAACCATTTATCATGTGGGATTTGCACCCACTACATATCATGTTGATAATCCAAGCCTACGCGGACGTAGGGTCAAAAGGGCTTGAGGGACTCGAACTGATGACCTGCGCTCTAATACCATGTAGATTTTGCCATCACACCAAAAGCATGTACTAATGGTGGAGAGGGATCTCATCGGGGATATAGTCGCTATGCTAATAGGTTTGCGGCCTATTTTATTCTAATTTTGTTGTATTTTACAACTTAAAATAGAACTATGATGCCAATATTTTGAATAATATGATTTGTCTGTCCAAGTTTGGCCAATGAAATTGACTTTTAAGGCAATATCTTAGATATGAAAAGGAGATACTTTTCTTTTATGCAACGTTTTACAGACATGACTGCTCCTTTACAATTTCCCCTGGAATTCATGTGTATATCTTCAACTATAGTTATTTTGAATCTAATATATGAGACTCTGATGGTATGGTGGTTGATCTGTACTATTGCAATTTGATGATGCTCCATGATGTTGAATACTTGACTGCTCAAAACAATATCATTGTATAGGTTGTTCTATAACTTTTTGGCTATTCATTAAATTATGTTGATCAATAGCATCTACCTATGTTTTTTGTGCCAATTTTATAGTGAATATCAGTTACCTTATACATGATATTTGATTTAGTAGGACATGATAATATGATAATGTGACGTCTTTCATTCACCGATATTTTGACATTCATTGCTAATAGTGACTGTAAATTTTCCTCTTTAGCATATCATGCCATAACTATAATGTTGTTGCTATCATCATGTTATTTTCATGATCATAATATTACTCATTGATGTTTCTATGTTTTGAAATAAGACTACTATTTATGAATGTATTTTTATCCCTAATACACATCTATAGTGATGTTGCCCTTGCTTTTCCCTTTTTTTATAATCTGATAATGTGATTGAAATATGCATGAATGGTATTCATTTTTTATAGATAGGGTAAATACCTTTCATTGCTTAGTCCCTTTGACTAACATCATGCATTTCCATTTTCTAGGTCCCTAGAAGATACAAAGACAAGTCTTAACAGGCTCTATACAACACAGTCCATTATTCCAACAGGCAATGATAACTCCTTGCTCTTTCCTTAGATTTTGGCTTCTTTCATGTGTATTTCAATCACATTGTTTTTCCTTTTTTTGCAACAATAGCATTAATATATAATTTTGTCCTCTCAATTTTGTTCTTCCTATAATTATGACTTATCATTATGCCAATAGTGCAGTGATCCATTCTTCATAATGGCATAACTTGGTGGGTTTGATTTTCTCCTATTAGCTTTATTTAAGTGTAATTTCCTAATGACATCATTATTTCCCAAGATATAGAAAATTTAATTAAAAAGACACTAACATGTATGTATTAAGATAATATCTTTAATATCTTTATTAAGATATTATCTCCTTAGTTAAATACTTTCTATAATGGTTAACTACTTCTTTGTAGTCCGTCTTTCAGTCTAGATAGGAACGTTTCCTATCCTGTCTTCAATTTTGTTTATAATTTCATCTTCAGTCTACGTTGTTTCTTTTAGAAACAATGTCCTTGTAATTCTTTATAAGGTACACATTTGTTCCTCTGTTAATCAATCAATCATCTGGAAATCCGTTAATCTGCCAATTCTTAAATCTTGTAACAGTATGATATGGTTCACACTAAGTTTTACATCAAGTAGCTGCCTAGAATTAGGTACCACAAATCCTATTGATTTTTACCTGGAGTTGTGACTTTTAGGTGTCACAAGGATGGATTGATTCCTCTTCCAATTATGTGTATTAGATCATCTGGTTTTTGGCAAAAAAAATCTTGGAGATGCATAGTTTCTCAACATAAAATTTGTGAATTTCTAACATAAGAATAACACAACATGGCCCATAAATCATAGGAAATCAAAACATAAGATTTGAAGTAATCCAACTTTGTCACAATACAATCATAATTGAAAGGTTAGTGTCTCTACAGGAGGGGTTTTATGGCTGCATTGTAATGATTTTTTGGTAGTATGATAAATGTAATTTGCAAAGCTCCTTAAAATAATCAAAGTGATTGGAAGGAATGATGACTTTAAAGATAATAAAAAAGTATATCAATAGTCTCCCAATGTTGATAGATTTATTCTAAAAACTTGAAGTCCCAAAAGTATCTACCACTTTTATGGAAACTTGATGGTAAGATTGTGGAAATTAAATTTAAAAAATAATTTATGCATTGAAAATCACCATCATATAACTATCATATAACTGGTGAAGGAAGCTCATGCTATAGATGGTTTCAATTATCATTTCCAACAATTTGCACCCAAAATGATTTAGCCCAAAGGCAAGAGTATTGCATGTCTTTCCAATTAACATATATAATCCAACATGTATGCTATATAGAGGATACAAAGAAGTAAGAAGTCTCAACTTTCAAATGATTTAGAGGGCTTCTTTCTGATTTTATTTGTAAAGATTTACATCATAGAGACATGGATTGCAATCAAGCTTTCTTATTTTTTGGTATAATCGTATATGGATGGTTTCATATTTTCACACAGTCATTTGTGAAAGAATCACAATCAACAAAAAATACCCCAAACCCTAAAGCTAAATATTCATATTGCCTTTAGAAACATTCATTGTGAAGATCCACAGCTTAAAATGAGATTATGTGTTCATGAACTTCTTGATGCCCAAATATGGGTGTACATCAGTGGCAAGAAAACTCTTGAGGAAAAGTATAGTGAACAAAATAACTCTACAACATCCATTGCTAATTCTAGACATAGAATTTGAAAATGAAAGAGAATTCTTTGACACGTGTAACCGCTTAGAGCTCCCAAGGGGTAGATGAAAGAAAAAACACTAGATTTTGATCAACACATGATGATCCATATATTCTAGGCACAAATGAGATATTCACAACATACCCCACTTCATCCATACCTACAATGTGTCTCTCTACACAGACACAACATCAATTTTCCCACCCACACCAAAATTAACTCCCCATCCAAACTAGAATGAGTCATTAGATAAACATAACAGGGTCTAATCGTGACATGAATTTTCAAAGTTTACAAAGTTTTCTAACTTCTAGTCAGCTCTATTGAACAATACATAAGATTTTGTGAGGGAGAAAAACATTATATTACTAATGCTAGACAGAATGCCTTACAATTCTTTACAAATATGGTGGCTAATATCCCATTTTGGCATCGAAATGGAGTACAAATGACATTGGGTTGGGCTTTACAAATTCGACTTACATTTTCTTGTAGTTCTTTAAATTATTTGATTGTGTCCACTCTAGGACATATATGTTGCAACCTAAGCATTTTGACACTTATAGCAAGGTTTGGCTCTTTAGAAGCATTCTGCATTCTGAACCCAAATTTTAGTTTGCCATTTTGAGGTTTTGAAAGAACTTACCATGTGCAAGTTACAAGTTCTCTTGCGCTAAGGAATCTATGTGAGGTCATTGTTCAAATTGTAACATATTCATCACTTTTATTTTGTTTAATATATTCTCTCTGTATTTTTTTTTCCTCTTGGAACTTTCTCCCTATAACATTTTCTCTATATATTTTTGCAATATTCCAAATTTAGAAAGTTACACTACCTCCTATTTTAATCATATGATGTTTCTCACTAACATACTTATAATTTTTCCAATTTGCTTCTGGATTATAATGTAGTTTTTTATTGCATCAATGTTTCGGATCACACTGTATCACACTATGTAATTGATGGATCGCTGAGTGCTCACACTATGTAATTGATGGATAGCTAGATCGCCAAGTGTAATTCAAAACTTTGGCACAAAAATCCCATCTAACAACAAAGGATCATACTAATCCAAATCCCGTGTCTTCATTAATCTGAACACAATTCCCAATTCCACCATGTAGTCACAAACTCAATCAATATTAGAGGCATAAATTAATCATCAAACTAACTATCTTCATGCTATTCCCTTCATCATACTAGGATCCAAAGCATCATCTTTACCCAAAACATTATAGTCAATTACCTTGTCATATTCATAAAACAACATTTTGTTTGCATGCTTCAAGATCATGTCTACACTTTGATCTTTATCATAGGGATTTAGGCCCAAAAGCCTATTGTTCTACAATACCAATCATTATCAATTACCTTACAAGTATCTCACCATACCAAATTCAAGACTTGCTCCATCCATCCATCCATCCCTCAATAACCTACAACATTCATCATAATGACAACTTCCAGCTTGTGGTTAGCAATAGTTAACAATCTCAATGAGTCTTCGTAGTGAAACTCTCTCATCCATTCAACAAAAAATTGTCACAGTCCTCATTGGTCTAGTCATCTTCCAAATCCTTCTAACATCTTCAACAACATTAGTCCACTAGTATAGATATCTTAAATAAATCTATCTAAAGAAATGCCGATAGATATCCACTACAAAATAATTATAATTTAATTTACTACATCTAAAATTATTTATATTTCCTTTATCTCCATTTATTTAGTTTTTTACTAACTTAAGCTTTTTATTTTAATTTCTTAAAAAAGGGATGATTTATATCTCCAAATATTATAATTTAAATGGATATTTTATGTGGTATTTACTAAATTGTATTTAAAAGTATATTCTATTTATAATAAGATTTAAACTTTTGACATGTCGCTGGTTGTAAAATTTAACCTAGAAGAATAAAAGTTAACAAAAAACACGCTCACACCATCCCACTCCCCCATTCTGCCATTATAGAATGCCTATCGGCATTACTAAGGTAAAATAGACAAATGCAACCCTTAACTCTTGTTCAATGTCCATGGATTGCTTCAATCTTCATAACCATAGTAGAACAAACCAAACTACCAACTCATATTATGATCAAAGGTTATTACATCCTTCACAGGTCCAAAGATAGGGTAGGGTGAAAGAAATGATAAGCTTGAAAGTTATTTAGGTCCACTAATAGAGGAGGACAAAAAAATGAAAAATTTTAAATGACATAAGGATTTTTTTTAAACCAGACTAAGTAATTTTTTTATCAACAAATCACAGTACATAACCTATTGTTAGAGGGGAAAGAGAGCTAAAATATGCATACAATGAAAGATTCAAAAAGATTTATGTTTTTCATAGGGCCAGGAACAAAGCTTCAAGTTCTTCACAGGTCAAGGGATAGAGTAGGAAGAAGAAGAAATAAATTAAAAGCTTCAAAGTTCTTCACATGTCCAGAAAAGAAACAAAAAGATTCACATTCTAAAAGAGCTTGGCAATCTCAAACGACTTATATTTCTGTAAGAAAAATTGCATTATTTCGAAGATAATTGTTCACAAATTTACTACTTCGTATGTTGAAACAAAAACTATTGACCAGGGATATAAATTCTAACAAATTAGGCGGTAGTATTCTGTTGGTTGGGTAACCTTCTCTAATTTGACATTTCCAACAATAATTTTGGTGGAACACTTCATGTTCATGTCTATATTCACTTGTAAACCATGTATTTTTTCCCGTCTTTACTATTAATCATCTCAGTAGATCCATCCAATAATACACTGGGCACACATATTAAATTCCCTACACGCAAAGGTGCACTCCTCAATCTAACCTTTACAGTGAAATAAAATCCTCACGGAGAAACATGGGAAAGGAAAGTTGGACTTGGATTCATCTGATGACTCAAATAAGACATCTAATATATTAATCTGAAAGACAAAAAACCCAAATATAAATTTGTATTAAAGGTGGTGCTTAAAGCTTGCATGGTTGGTCCAATTTTAAGATAATCATGGAGCTTGATCAAATCTTGAAGGATTTGTATCAACACCTATAATTCGAGAAACTCTGGCAATTCTTGCTCCTTCACAAGCCTGAAAAAAAGAAAACAACACTAAAATGAGAGTTTTGAACTTCCTATGGTCATCTATAATCAAAACTAGAAATTTGGAAGGAATTATTTAAAGATCCAAACATTCTTTGTTGGTTGAAAATCTCTAAACTAAACAGTTTCTACTAGAATTTCTTTTTAATCTTTCAAATTGCAAAGACTGATTATAGTGTGCAAATAAATGCTATTCTTACTGACAACCCAATTCCTCCAAGACCATTTATACTGCTATAGTAGATCCCTTCTTTGGCTTGGCCACATTTAATGTAGCACCCATCCCTAATTTTAGGTAAGATAAGTTTCACTACATATATAATAAGCATCGAACAACAATTCGAGATACTATCTTAGGTTTTCTCGGTGGCATGTGTTATTGGTGTGTAAACATGTTCCAAGGGGGACTAGGGACTACTTTCGCACCACTCGCTCCAAAATGAGTTACTAGACAGATATGGGAAACACCTCCTCTATTTGAAAGATTAAAATAAAAAATAATTTTAAATATCAATTAGCTAATAATGTTAATGTACCTGTGGAGACACCACGGCTTAGAATGCAGGCTTTGTTGAGAGGGGTTACATGCTTTATTTTGGTAAAACAATTGTCATGTACAACAATGTATTCACTGAATGTGGATGTCCCTAAGAAATGATAAATGGTTTGTCCCCCGATGGAAAATCTCATTTTTCCATCATTGAGCATAACTCCTCTGTTTGTGTTAATCCTTAGCAAGTCACACATGTTGTTATCTTCTGAAATGCAGTGATTGCAATCCCCGCACTCCCTTGTAAACACAAGTAGTACATGATCGCCCTCTCTAAGTTTTGTTACTCCTTCTCCCACACTTTCCACCACTCTACCCTTCACAATCACAAACTGAGTAGTTCTTTCAATCTGGTACAATTGACACAAATTTTTCAACTATTTTTACTCAATTGACAGTAGACTTTGGATGAAATTGGGTATACTTGAGTATTGGATACTTGTGTTAATGTTTTCAACGTCCAAGTCCAGTTCATTCAAATTGAACAGACTTTTGATGCAATTGGATATATTTTGATATTGGATACTTAAGCTAGTTCTTTGCACTAGCCCTAATGTACTCAAATTCATTCGAGTATTTCTACTCGGTAGTAGATGTTGGATGAATTGAATATAATTGAGTGCTGGGCCAGATTTTGGATAAAATTGGGTATGATTGGGTAATGGATGTTTGGGTAGTTCTTCCAATCAGGCCCAATTAAGTAGTATGTTGGATAAAATTAAGTATAATACGGCTTTGGATACTTAAATTTTGAAATTCACTCAAATTCAATCAATTATTTTTATTTGATAGTAGACTTTCAGTGATTAAAATTTGAAAAATGTGCAGAAGAGTACCTTGTTCTCTCACTGACCAGTGCTATGATTCCAAAAATGAAGAACATGAAGAGCATCCATGCATGCTCAAAATCATAAATATGTGATGGATTGAGAAGCCTATTAGCAAAAAAATTCAAGTGGGTAGAGTAGATTAACTCAATGTTCATATCCACAAAAGAGCTAGTTATAATGAAGTATATCTCCAAATACTTAATATGTCCACTAACCCCAAGAATATGCCACGACCTGACCCTTTGAAACTTTGGATTGGAAAGATATTTCGTTATACAACTCCAAATATGCCACAACCCAACCAATATAAACATTCTTCCCGGAAGAACGTGCCCCTTAAAAGATCCCATGGTTTTTAAGTCTGATACCTAAATCAAAATTGTATCAACAATTCTTCACATAGATTAGTAGAGCAAGTAAGGAATCATTTTAACTGAATTTTTTCCCCAATACCCAAATAGAGATACTAGTTGTTTGGAATAGATTTTGTATGGAAGCCAATTCAAAAATAATCCATGCATTTTTCTTTTCCTTCTTTTTATTAAAATTTCTTATATTTGTATTTGTAGAGTTCAGCTACACATCTTTTCTTTAATATCTCTTTTTCCAAGATGGTTTGTGATTTTTTTTTTGGAGCTTAGCAAGAAATTTGATAATCTTTCCATATTTACAATTGTTAGTAAATGACAATAAAAGGCAATCCATCAAAAGACAATAGAAGGAAAGTCACTCTAACAAGTCATTCATTGTGAATGCTTTACAAAAGAAAACAAAAACTAAATTCACGAAAGACTCACAGTAGAATTAGATGGGCATACGCTGCAAGCAATGTATGCCTATAAAAATTATGCAATCTTTGGTTAGGTGACACATAGAGAGAGAGAGAGAGAGAGAGAGCTTCTTCATGTCTTTGTCCCCTTAACTAACCCACTTATCTACTTCATTGAGAATGGTAGCCAAGGAAATGATGAAGCCAGTTGCAACGTCAATTTTGGTTTTGAACTTGTGCATGCATATAATTGTAGGCCCAACTACCAAGTGGGCACTTAACAAGACAAGCGACCATGACATCATGGGTAATGCATCATTCCTTTTAATTAAATAGTATAAGGATTGTTATCTGAATTTCATTTTATATAATTACGTAATTATTATTTTCATTGATTTATATATGATCAAAATCTATTTCTCATAAAAATAAATGAAACATTTAGTATTCATTATTATTTCTAAATAATGTTTATTTATATACATGAAATAGTAGACTTTTTCTGAAATCATTCATTTTATTCCACTTAAAAATTTAAAACCAAAAATCCATCTAAATGGTATAAAGATGTATCTCATGAAGAGCAATGTTTGACGTGGAAATGTAGGGGTAGGAATTCCATAGCAAACTTTTTCTGAAATCATTCATTCTGCTCCACTTAAAAATTTAAAACCCAAAACCCATTTAAATAGTATAAAGATGTATCTC
Source organism: Cupressus sempervirens (assembly GCA_028749045.1). Lineage (NCBI taxonomy): Eukaryota > Viridiplantae > Streptophyta > Pinopsida > Cupressales > Cupressaceae > Cupressus > Cupressus sempervirens. Next base: position 440,502,931 of record CM053788.1, read on the forward strand.
ATGAAGAGCAATGGTGTGGAAATGTAGGCGTAGGAATTCCATTATTGAATCCATAGTCTGATGTGTACTTTCAGATGGGCACTTATTCAATCATTCAATTGTACAATTCCTTTGAGTCAATTTTATTTATTCATATTTCAGTTATGACTCACAAAAAATCTCTCTTAAAAATTCTCTCCCATATAAAAATAGATAGAACATTTAACAATTCAATACATCTAAGTGATAAAGATCTAATGGTCATAGAGGTGAAACACCAAAAAGAAAGTGATACATAAGAATACTACTCAAACTCAAAAACACACTTACTGCAAGGATTTCTCTATGATTAACTACAATTTAATTGACCTCCATTTTAAATAGTATAAGAATGTATCTTATTAGGACAATGTTTGGTGTGCATTTTTAGGTGAAGGACTTCCACTGCGAAATCCATACTCGGCAATCTACTTTGCAATGGAAAATGCTACCATTGGATTGTTCATAACATTTTCTTTAATAGTTGGAGTGGTGGGAGTTTCTTCATGCCTTTCTGGCCTTCACCACTTGTATTCTTTGACAGAGAATGGAAGATTGTCTTATGTTGCTCTCACAGGCCCCTCATCCTCTTACCTATGGGTAACCTATTGAGAATTGTCTCAACCTTGTAATCTTTTTCTGGAAAATTCTAGAGTTTGTTTGTGGTAGGTTTCCAATGTTTATGAGTTGGAAAAAGGTGTATGAGTTGTTAAAAATGTGTCTCATCCCTAGTACAATATAGGAGGGCTATTTTTGGAGGATAAACAACTCATTATATGACTTTTATGGGGGTCTAAACTAGAGGACAAAATTATGGATGAAAATGTTATTATTGGAGTTATAAATGGCAAGTGGGTAACATGTGGCATGATTTTTTTTCCCATGGTTTTGGCCCATAGTTTTGTAAGACCACAAATGGTTTCCAACTTGTAAATCACTATAAAAGGAGGGCTTGGGGAGGTGTTTGAATCATCGAGTTTTTTTAACAAGACTAGGTGCTAGAAGGAGTCTCTCTGAGTCTAAGTTTGAGTTTGAGTTGTAGTGATGCGCTCCTCTAAGAACTTACATTGCAAGTGTATTGTAATCTTCTTGATTTGAGAGTACATTGTGCGAGTTTTTGAGGGTGGAATTTTTTCTCTTGAAAGTGTTTTCCTATAGTAATCATTGTGTTATGCATTCATTGTTATTTTGATTATATTATTATGCATTTCTTGAGATCTCTGCAATAGTTAGTTGAATTTGCATAATCGTCCTCTCAAGATTAGTGTAGGAAGTGATTGCATGCATCTTAGCTTCCTTACAAGTGGTATCAAATCTTGTCCAATTTTGGTTCTATTTGTTGGGTACAGGATTTTTTGAGCTAATCAAAGTTTGAGTGGGAGCTTGTGCAAAGGTTTTTGTTTATGTGTTTCAAGATTACAAAGATGGCAAGCATATCAAGGAGGATTGATATAGAGGAGTTTTCTGGCACAAAATTTGAGATGTGGAAGCTGAAGATGGAAGATCTATTGAATGATTGGGATCTATGGGATGTGATTGATGAGAATAAGCTAAGGCCCACAATTTGACTTTAATCATATAGTATGATGTGACAAACAGAAAAGCTAAGGGTCTCATCAAATTGTGTCTTGCATATTTGATTTTGATTAATGTCCATGAAGAACCTACCATGAAGAAGCTTTGGAAGAAGCTAAGTGAGATCTATCAAGCGAAATCACTTGTGAACAAGATTTTCTTGAGGAAGAAGTTGTATTTCTTGATAATGAAAGAAGGTGGACAAATTTCTAAGCATCTCGAAAGTTTTAATATGTTGGTGACTCAGTTGACCTCAGTTGGGGTGTCGATGGATGAAGAAGAAAGGTGCCAAATCTTGCTATGTTCGTTGCTAGACTCATGGGACAGCCTTGTCATGGCCATAGGGAGAACTTCAATTTTCTTGAAGATGGAGGGTGTTGTTGATTCTCTACTTTATGAGGAGATGAGAAGGAAGGTCTCTCTCAATGCCAATTAAGAGGCTTTGAGTATTTGTGGAAGACCAAAAAAGAGAGGTAAGAAGAAAAATCAACATGACCATTCTAAGTCCAAGAATAAGGAGAGATCAAAATCTCTTGGTAATTCCAAGGTGATATGTTGGAATTGTGGCAAACCTAGACAGTTCTAAAAGGACTACAAAGAGGAGAAAAAGAAAAAGAAGAAGAAGCAAGATTCTAATTTTGAGTTTGAGAAGGAAGAGGGAGATGTTTCATCGCAGGCTTGGCCACTCATGCAGGTGACAATGCATGGTTGATAGACTCAAGTGCATCTTTTCACATGACTCCTATTAGAAATTGGTTTAGTAAGTATGAAAAGTTTGATCGTGGTAAGGTGTATTTGGGTGATAGCTCGGTTCTTAATATTGTCGATCATGGAAGTATTCATGTGAAATTTTTTGATGGTAGAATTAGAAGATTTGATGGTGTCTTGCATATCCTGAGACTAGCGAGGAATTTGTTATCTATTAGCAAACTAATAGATGCAGGTGTACATGTACAATTTTTTGAAGTAGGTGTGAAAATGGTGAGAGGTGCTATGATGATAGCAAGAGGAACCAAATTGGGTATATTGTACCAGCTTGATGCATGCATGGTTGAGTGCAATAGTGCTTTAAATAAGACTATGAAGTGGACTACTTTGTTGGAGAAGGAGAGGGCTTCTCTTTCAATAGATGGTCATGGTTTCTGGGTACCCAAGGGTGCTCTATCTAATGAATCAAAGTTGCCTGTAGAGAAGACTGTGTTATGGCACCGGAGACTCGGACACATAGGTGAGAAGGGTCTACAAACCTTAAAAAGTAAAAACCTTGTTGATGGTTTGAATGACTACAATCTTAAGTTTGATTTTTGTGAGCATTATATCTATGGTAAACAAAACCATGTTTAGTTTCACTCAAGTTCTCATAAGTCCTCATGTATTTTGGATCTAATCCATTTGGATGTATTTAGTCTAGTTGATGTTCCTTCTATTGCTAGATCAATTTATTATGTTTCTTTCATTGATGATTTTAGTAGAAGAACATGGGTTTATTTCCTTAGGAGTAAAGCTAAAGTTTTTAGTCGTTTCAAGGAATTTAAAGCAATGGTTGAGTTGCAGACTAGAAAGAAGATAAAGTGTTTGAGAACTAATAATGGCAGTGAATTTCACTCTAATGATTTCAACACATTTTGTAAAGATTGTGGTATTAAAAGAGAGAAGACAACTCTATATTCTCCACAGCAGAATGTAGTTGCAGAAAGAATGAATAGGACCTTGATGAAGAAGGCTAGGAGTATGTTGAGTGGAGCTAGACTGGAAGAAAAGTTCTAGGCTGAAGCTATAGTCATTGCCTGCTACCTGATAAATAGGTCTCCTACATCAGCTCTTGTTGATAAGACACCAATGGAAGCATGGTTGGGACACAAGCCTTTTCTTGGACATTTGAGAGTTTTTAGTTGTGAAGCATATGCTCATGTGCCTATTAAAGTAACTGAGATTGTATCTGCAAATGTATTTTCATTGCCATTGTAATTGATGATTTCCAAAATGCAGATTTGGATCTCAAATATGTATAATATGAGAGGAGACATGTCTCTTCAAGAGACATGAAGTGACATGTCACTATAGTTAATCACCATTTAGTTTATAAATAACTATATGCATAACTTATCTTTAATATATATATATATATATATATATATATATATATAATATTAATATATTAACCGTATATGTAAAATAATATTATATTATTATATAATGATATATAATACATATTATATTACATATATCATATATATATAAGATATATAATGCATAATATAAGATATATATATATATATATATATATATATATATATATACATATACATATAAGAATCAGCAATAATAATTTATCTAACAAACATAAACACAGATTAGTATATTAGATAAGCACCATTTACTTCTACTTATGCTAAAACATTAACATTCCCTCTTTAGCAAGAGAGTAGTAATACATCATTAGATTGCTATCAGTAATCAGTGAAATTAGATAACAAAATCATTATGTAATCAACACAATGTATATTGGAATCTCTTAGCAATATAAAATATTTCCTATGATCTCTACTTGCACTTAAGAAATGTCTAGAGATGTCCATGACACATTTGTAGTGATCTCTACTTTCTCTTAAACAATGTCTAGAGTTGTCCATGATACACTCATGATCTCTACTTGCCCTTAAGCAATGTCTAGAGATGTCCATGATAATTTTTTACTCATGATCTCTACTTACACTTAAGAAATGTCTAGAGATGTCCATGATAACAGGCCTATCATTTATAAGATCGTCACCTTATAAAGATTACCTTCTGCTTATTTTTTATCACAGTGTTTGACAAATTCCAGCCCAAAGAACCATGATAACAAGCCTATCATATGTAAGATCATCACCTTACAATGATTACCTTTTGTTTATATATGCCAATGAAAGATCGTCACCTTTCATTACATATCTGAAACAACAATTATATAACCAGATATAGATTGAAATTAAATATTCAACAAATCAAGTTTTACCTTTGAAATATTTCAATTTAACATTTCCCTTTAGAACTTCTCCTCATAGAGAAGCTATCATCCATAAGGGATTGCATCTCAAAAAAATTCCCTCTGAATATTGATCTTGGGATGTTAAATCCTCTTGTTACTTCCTCAAAAACTCTCTTTTCCCAAGGATACTTGTCAAACTCATCACTCCATAATGATATATGTAGGAGTAGGCCGATCAACATCATGCAGTGACCCACATGGATTTCTAGACTCCCTCTGAGTATCAATCTTTTGAGCTCCAGCATTTCCTTCAGAGAAGTGTCATACTCCCTCTTAATTTAGAAGAATCTCATAATCTTAATCATCAAAGATACTTCCATCAAGAGCCACACTTTATCCATCTTGATCATTAGGGTCTTTGGAACTACTATCCTTAGATTTAGTCTTGTACAATATTTGGTGGCATATTGAAGTACCAACCTTCTTTTCCTACAAGAATATCCTCAAACATAAAGGAAAAGATCAAAGCAAATGACCCTTATAGTATGTATAGAATTAAAAATAAATGAATAGATAAATGTAAAAGATATAAGTACTTATTTGCCCATGATGGTCATGGAATATCTCATTTTCTAAGGATGGTTTAAGTGGGAATGAAACATTGTCTATTATTCCCCCCCACAATGTAAAGTTACCACTCTTATATTAATGAACACTTTCACATCAAATTTGATGACTTCTTTCTAAGTTCCAACTTGCTCTTTTCATCCATTAAAGCTCGTCCACAATATGGCAATATCTTGATTGAGTATTATTGTGTCACTTGAATGACTCTATAATTCATATGTCAAGTATCCTTTATCATTTATCATTTATTGTAGATGATTAATACCACATAGTTGCATGAATTAAAATCCTCTTGACCTTTACAATTTATCGATCATTGAAGATTCTATCACAACATGGTTTACTCCCTTTGAATCAATATGATTGAGATCACTGAAGATTGATTGAATCACATCCCCTATCTACTCTCTCTCTTTTAAGGTTGTCTCTAATGAAATGTTAGACTCTCTCAATCACCATCTTCCTGTAGTAACAATCTCAAAGGACAAGATCAAGGCACACAGCTCATATAGATATATAAAATAAGAGAGGGACTACAATAGATTAGATAAATTAAATACCCAAGAATGATCAATTTAATAATGTCAAATTTATAAAATCTCATTATTAGATAAAACTATATTAATGATATAACAACCTTATGTAACCTATTTCATAAGAATATGAAAAGAAAACTTTAATATTGTTCTTTACCAAAATAAAAATCTCACCCTACTGATCATTCAATATAGGACTAGAAATGTGTTCACTCGAGAAAAATGATAGGAATAGGCATATTGTCCTTTCATGATCTACTCCACAATTAATGTTTCATTTATTTATGCATTTCCATTTCTGAGTTAATTTAATATATTCCAATAGTTCCAACACTTGATCTCATTTGAAAATTGATCAAATTTTCTATCACTTACGCCTCCTCGTTCCTCAGTCTAGGATCTAGGATAATGGAAAATTCCCATTCTTACATTGTTGAATTAATTTTGCATCACATCAATTATGAGAAACTTCTTTATGTTATAATAGATCTTGTAACCTTGGTCTATTTGCAATATGGAAAGATGCAATAGAAGCGATCAAGTCAAGCTTTCAGCTTAGTTTCAGCACCTTTCAAATGAAGAGAATAATTATGATGAGCACTGTAGGTAGGAAGTTTGAAAAGGTTATAAATTGTCATCTAATTGCCATGCCAAACATAACCTCTATCCATCATGTAACTCTTTTGTTCATTGATGCTGAATTGTTTAGAGAATTTGGAAGAAGTTTATATACTAATATTAATGGTTGACCATTGTGACTTTTCAAATTCTAATTAATTCCAACGATTGTCATAACAGAGATGGAAGATTATTTTCCTTTCAAACACATGCCACTAATTTGGCAGAAAACTATCATAAGTGGCAGATTATAGTCATCATGATTATGAGTCATCGTTTATAATTGGACAAATAATGATTCACTCCTGCATGGAACATCTATTGTTTATTCTATAAATTCTATAGATATTGAGGAAATTGTCGATAGCAACTATTTGGTAACCTTGCATATTATTAAATACTTCCATATTATGCTTGTTGTTACTGTTGTCACAACCTTCCAAAAGAAATTTCCTTATAAAGCCTAACTTTCATATTGGAAAACCATATTTAAATGAACTCTCATATTTGCAGACCATATTTGAAAAAAAAAATTGAAAAAAACTCTGGAACTCATGTTCACATGTAGAAGACTACGCTACAATCTTTTGTCACATTTTCCCAGCCAACAATCTTTGGTAAATAGTTGTTGTACATCTATCAATATTGTGTTGTACCATCCCGCTATTACTATGTGAATTTGAGATCCATGAGTTGACTTCAGAATATTTCTTCTATATCTTGAAGGTTTTCCTACTTTTATGTTTAATGGTGAATTCATTCTTCTCTATTATCTCTACTCTTATGACAACACCTGTATTTGTTGCTTCAACCAATTCTAATTATTGTGCATCTATGAAATGGACTTCCTTTCTCTTCTTCCACAATCACAACTTATTTTCTTATTTCTGTGAATGTTTTAAATCTACATTTCTTAGACAACCGTTCTGAGATTATGCAGTCTGACTTCACACTGTATAATGATACTATCTTTATTTGTTGTATAATGATACTACTTCTTCTTTGTGGGAAATGGTATAGTTATTTGTTATTACTATTTTTGTGTTATGTCACTAATAATATGTGGCTTCTTATTGCTAGTTGACTCAAGCTAAAATATCTTATCTCCAACTTTTGCATTGTTCAATGTAGATTCCTTCATCTCTCTCAATTTATTAGTATCATTCTCCCTAAATTTTTCCTTATCCTTCTATGACTCTTTTGGCATGTGCCTTACTTTGGTCTTCCTTTGATCTTCCCATTCAACAAGTTATTCACTACATTTTACTTCTTCTCTTTTCTTTTCTTTTTGTCTCACCTTATAAGGTGTTGCCAATTTATTATGATTTGATCCTCCTTATATCCATGTCAATGTTTTTTTCGACCAATTTTATATATTTGCCTTCTCCATTGTTTGTTGAATTCCTTTATTGGGAATTCTCTTCCATTCTATTCTCGTCATGATTTAGATTCTCATCATTGCAAAAATAGTCATTACTGCTTACAAGAAAATTAGGTAGCACTTATGGAAACTTATTATTGTTGACTTCTCCTTAATAGGCATTGGTTGAAGATCTTTGACTCCTCACTACTTATTTAGTTTTGCCTATTACTTCTCGAGTACTCATCTTGTCTGCTTTGAGTGGTATGTATTCATCCTCATGTGTCCTTTTCTCCTCCTAATTCTTCTGGGATTTTTTTTCTTTTGCTAGTCATCCGCAAAGAGACATTTTTTGTAAAAGAAGCACTATAGTATCAAGATGCTCCTCCATGTTCATATGATGCCAGATTTGATGCTGACTTGATCTCCATTCATTTGTATCCCTATTCATGTCTCAATCTTCTCTTCATTTCTATTTTCTAGAATAAGAACAGAAGTCTTAACAATGTGCATGATATTTTTGGCTAACTGTATTTCCTGGAAATGAATATTATAGCTACTTGACCTGTCATATCTCTTTCAAAGTTTTTTTTTCTTCTATTACACTTAAGAATCCATGATATGTGACTCCCTTTGTAGAGATGGAAATGTCAATCACTTTCTTACATTTGTAGCCTATGCTCTGATACCATGTTAAAGTAATTGAGATTGTATCTGCAAATGTATTTTCATTGCCATTGTAATTGATGATTTCCAAATGCAGATTTGGATCTCATATATGTATAATATGAGAGGAGACATGTCTCTATAGCTAATCACCATTTAGTTTATAAATAACTATATGCATAACTTATCTTCAACATATATATAATATTAATATATTAACCATATATGTAAAATAATATTATATTATTATATTATTATATAATGATATATAATACATATTATATTACACAGATCATATATATATATATATATATATGTATGTATGTATGTATATATATATATATATATATATATATATATATATATGTATATATATGTATATATATATGTATATATATATGTATATATATATACATATATATATATACATATATATATATACATATATATATATATATATATATGTATATATATATATATGTATATATATATATATATATACATATATATATATATATGTATATATATATATATATATAAGAATCAACAATAACAATTTATTTGACAAACATAAACATAGATTAGTATATCAAATAAGCACCATTTACTTCTACTAATGCTAAAACATTAACAGTGCCAAAGGAGAAGTGAACAAAATTGGACAACAAAGTTGTCAAATGTATCTTCATTGGATATAATTATGGTGTGAAAGGATACAAGCTTTGGGATCTTGTTACACAAAAGGTATTTTATTCTAGAAGTATTATATTTAGAGAAACTAAACCTTCTTCTATTACAGTGCAACCGGAATGGATAGAAGAAAATAAAGATGTGATTCAACTTCCTACTACACCTAAGAAAGTTGAATTGAGGCCCTTAGAAAGACAAGATGTTGAGGAGAGCTGTACAAGTTCTAAATCATTAGAGGAAGTGGGAGAACCTGATCATGAACCTTAACCAAATCTTGTTCGAAGGTCTAGTAGACAGAAAGATATGGATATTCTCCTAATGATTGGAGGTGTATATTTTTTTTGAATGCTAATATTGATGAACAAAAATCTGTAGAAGAGGCTATTGGTATGAATGATTCAAAGTTCTAGAAAATTGCCATGGAAGAAGAGATGGCAACTCTTAAGAGGAATGACACATGGGACCTTGTACCATTTCCTAAAGGATGAAAGCCTTTTGGTTGTAAATGGGTGTTCAAAAGGAAGATGAGTTCAGATGGAAGCATTGAGAAGTATAAAGCACAATTGGTTGCAAAAGGTTACTCCCACGTTGTAGGAATTGATTATGGTGAAATTTTTTCTCCTGTAGAAAAATGCCATCCATTCAGTTTTTACTTTCTATTGCAGCAACTCATGATCTAGAAGTTGAGCAGATGGATGTGAAGACAACTTTCCTTCATGGAGATTTGGAGGAAGAAATTTATATGACACAGCCAGAGCACTTTGTGGTGAAAGGTAAAAGTCATTTGGTCTATAAATTTAAAAAAATCTTTCTATGGTTTAAAATAAAGTCTTAGGATGTGGTACCAAAAGTTTGATACATATGTATTGAGTTTGAGATTTGTGCAGTCCAAATATGATCATTGTATATACTACAAGTTTCATAGTGATAACTTCCTGGTTATTGCCTTATATGTTGATGACATGTTGTTTATTAGGAAAAGGAAAAGCTTTGATTGCAGAATTAAAATCTCAGCCCTCAGCAAAGTTTGAAATGAAAGATCTTGGTGCAGCAAGGCATATTCTGGGAATGGAGGTTATAAGAGATAGAAAATATAGAAAGTTTTGGCTAGGTCAGAGTAAGTATGTTGGTGATATTCTGAGAAGATTCAATATGCAGGATTCTAAACCATTGAGTGTTCCTATTACTATGGGAACAAAGCTTTCTAGCTCACAGTGTCCTACATCCCCATTGTATATGGAAGAGATGAGTCAAGTACTATATCAGAGTGTTGTTGGAAGTTTGATGTATGCTATGGTCTATAGAAGACTAGACATTTCCCAAGCAATGGAAGTACTTTCTTGTTACATGTCTAATCTAGGAAGAGCACATTGGGATGTAGTAAAAAGAGTTTTCATATACTTGTGGGGTACCTCAAAGTACTCTATATGTTTCCATGGAACAAGAAATGAGCATTTCTTTGGATATTCAAGGTTATGTAGATTCAGACTGGGCTAGCAATGTTGATAGAAGAAGATCCACCAGCACATATGTATTTACATTATTCGGCAGTGCAATCAATTGGATGAGAAAGCAATAAGTTGTGGTTTCTTTGTCCACTACAAAGGAAAAGTATATGGCAGCTACTCATGCCTACAAGGAAGCAATCTAGCTAAAGAGACTGTGTTTAGATATAGAGTTCAAATAGGGTGTAGTGACAATTTACAGTGACAGTCATAGTGCAATCTGCCTAGTGAAGAACCCAACATTTCTTGCTAGGACCAAGCACATTGATCTACAATATCATTTTGTGAGAGATATGGTCAAGGATGGCAAGGTGAAGCTAAAAAAGGTGGAGACTTTGGTGAATTTTGTTGATGCATTAACTAAGCCCATGAGCATAGAGAAATTCATATGGCTCTATGGGCCTCTCAGCCCCTAGCAATTAATTCCATGACACTTTGGATCCCTTAACTCTTGCAAGGTGTTTGACAAGTAGGAGAATGTTGAGAATTGTGTCTCAACCTTGCAAGCTTTTTTTGAAAAATTCTAGAATTTGTTTGTGGTGGTTTTCCACATGTTTATGAGTTGGAAAAAGGTGTATGATTTGTTAAAAATGTGTGTTGTCCCTAGTACAATATAGGAGGGCTATTTTTGAAGGATAAAAAACTCATTATATGACTTTTATGTGGGTCTAAACTAGAGGACAAAATTATGGACGAAAATGCTATACTTGGAGTTACAAATGACAAGTGGGTAACATGTGGCATGGTTGTTTTTCCCATGGTTTTGGCCCATGGTTTTGTAAGACCAAAAATGGTTTCCAAGTTGTAAATCACTATAAAAAGGAGGGCTTAGGGAGGTGTTTGAATCATTGAGTTCTGTTTGTAGGACTAGGTGCTAGAAGGAGTCTCTCTAAGTTCGAGTTCGAGTTTGAGTTGTGGTGATGTGCTTCTGTAAGAACTTGCATTGCAAGTGTATTGTAATCTTCTTGATTTGAGAATACATTGTGCTAGTTTTGGAGGGTGGATTTTTTCTCCCAGAAGGGTTTCCCCACGGTAATCATTGTGTTGTGTGTTCATTGTTATTTTGACTATATTATTATGCATTTTTTGAGATCTCTGTAATAGTTACTTGAATTTACATAATTGTCCTCTCAAGATTAGTGTAGGAAGCGATTCCATGCACCTTAGCATCCTTACATAACCTACTTGTTCTTGACCACCCTTAAACATCACACACAGAAGAATAAGTCAACTTTGACTATTTAACACGTTTAGCCTAGGAATGAAGCCATAGTAAGTGATATTTAAATTGCTCACTTATTCTCTATTATTGTTTTAATATTAAGATCATCCATTTCTTTATACTTTATTCTTAAGATCATAGCAGCTCAAGTTGTTGGGTTGGTTTTTGTTGCATTTGTTCTAAGATTGATGTTTGGAGATATTGCACACATAGCAACAATTGTACCTTTTGGATCAAATATGCAGTCCTTTGTCTTGGAATTTATCATCAAATTTTTCTTGATGTTTGTGGTCTGTGGAGTGGGCACTGATACCAGAGTGGTACATTCATATGCATTCTTTTTACATTTTTATCTAATAGATATCTTTGAAAATGACTATCCAATTAGGCAAGAATCTACAGTACAATTGTAAATTGTCAACTTCTCATCTAAGAGGTCTTGAGTTCAAATCTACTTGAATATAACACATAATAATAATTAATCTCACCAAATAATTAAAGAAAAGTTTTGATCATTTACCTATTAAAAAAATGGCTATACAAGCTCTAAGATGTACCAGTGCACAAATTGGCATAAGTTGTGGTATATAAGAATGAATTATGCATTAGTGCTTTTTGAAAATGGCAAGGCCATTTCAAATAAGTTCTACATATTTAGTTTCTTCCCCTATAGATTGTATCTCCTTATCAATAGTAGACTATGTTACATATCTAAGAGATCAGATTGATGCTGAGAATGAACTCCAAATATTTAGCAATTCAATTAACATCAGATTTCTCAATATGTTTGTATCTAATCAGAGCAATAGTTGCAATGGTTGTCATTCTAGTCAAGTATGATTCTTTCTCCTAATCAATCTTTACTTATGGCATTCCAATTTATTTTTCAATTAAAAATGTAATGGGTTTTTCTTAAATGTTGAACTTGAAATCACAAACAATAATGTGAAACTCTTTTTGTTAATGTTTGTAGCTCAATATTAGGAGCATCATTGAACCCTAAAGAAACTTTAGGTTTAACAATTGCAGGCAACAAATACACAAGCATGTGGGTTTACATGGTGGCTCCAGTATTTGGTGTAAAGGCAGGCACTTGGACATATAAAGTTATATGTTCATTTGGTCAACCCTAATAGAATGGATCCTTCCTCAAAAAATAATCATCAAATTTGCATAGCATTTTCATTTCTATTCCTTTATTGTATTTTGTATTAAAAAAAAGTGAAAAGTGAATGCAATTAATTTGTTTATAACATATATATATATATATATATATATATATATATATATATATATATATATATATATATATATATATATATATATATATATATATATATATATATATATATATATATGTTGCATTAAAATTAACGGCTAATATATTAATAATTTTGCACTTAACTAATAATATTTTTCTTTTTATACACACAAGTTAGTGTTTAAAGTGTATGCACCACTTCCGGATTGCGACTGATTAAGGTACACACTCAACATAAAAAAACTAATTGTAACATTCTTGTAGTCCACAAAAAACTCCCTAATCAAAGCTACCAAACAAGGTCAAGCTACTTCCCAAGCATTTATGCAGATAATGTAAAGGAGTCATGCCCAAATTTCAAGAGCAAATGTATATGATTTTGTCATGTAGCACAACAAAAAATATAAATATATTGTACTAACCATCAGGCCCAAATCCTAGGGAATAGAGTTTCAAAAAGAAAACGCCAAGCAAAGGGATCGATGAAAGGGTAGTCAAATTTTATGCTGGAGGAGAAAATAAAATTACAAATTAATTTTATAATAGTACTAGACGATGAGACTGAATTTAAAAATAAAAAAACATAATTTTTGCCAAATCTCAATTTTGTCAAAACATATTGTAAGTGGTAATTCTATAATAAGAGATCTTGTTGAATGCTAATACAAATAAAATATAACCCTTTTTAGACTTTGTTGTTACCAACTAAAGCTTCCTAACACAGATTTTAAGAAACATCTAATACATAAAATTGCACCTCAAACAACCCATGTCATTTCTTAAAAGGTATATAATCATTAAAATTTCTACTTCCAATCAACCATTATGATCCAAACATATAATGTTTGTTTCTTTTTCTTGGCACTTGAGAATAACAAACACATGTGCCTCTTGCTTACCCAACACGAAGGAAGAGAGGCATTCACTCAATTCTTGGAAGGCTCTTTATATTAAGTGTATTTTTCATAGTAGTCATGAAATTTTTGATGTTGTTGCAATTGTGTACTCAGATGGAAATACCACAGAATTCCCTTTACATATAGAAGGAGACCCCTTCTGGAAAACCACTAGATAAAACACTCTATTATGAAGAAAAGATGGTCAAAAGAGGGAAAGAAAGCTAAATGTATCAAATGAAAGAAGTTGTGGCTATGGTGTAATTTTACATTATAGAAACCTTAAAAAGATTCAAACCCTACCACATAAATAAGATAGCCTACTAGTTAGATATAAGTTCATCTAGTTTTTTCACCAAAAGAATACAAGACAAACATCATCTCCTATATACACCAAGAATCAAAACTCTACCTGAGATTATTACTAGAGAAAACCTAAGAAAAACTTAAAGCAATCACACCTAGTTTCACCTCAACCAAGCTTAACATCGTTAAATTTTTTCTTAACTCTATAAATAAATTGACAAGCCAAATTAATTGCAATGGCAATTGCCTAACCTTCACTTTGTCCTCTAACCAAGTTATTTACTAATTAAAAATTATACCATTCTGTATTAAGGGATCTAGACTCTTCTAATGATAGCTTGGTTGAAGGACTAGCACTAGGATGAAAAGTTTAGTTGAGTTTAAGGAAGTTGTAGACTAAAAGTGAATAAAAATGAATAATCAAAATCAAGATTGTGACATTAGAAATCGGTGTGACTCTTGGACCTATGGAGTACAAGTGCTAGTAAATAAATATGTTTACAAGTGCTTGTAAATAAATATGTTTGTATAGAATTCTTCACATACCTTATTAGCCAATACGCTTCCCCTCTTAGGTTTCTTGCAACTGAAAGTTGTCTTACCCCTAAACATAGCTGTCAGAAATAAAATTATCAATAGAGGACTTTTGTGGAAAGAGGCACTGCTTTGACTTAATCGTTCTCAAACAAAATAGATGGTAGTCTATATTGCAAAGTTGGAATGCACATGAGCCTATTATGATCACTACTTTCTCCACTCAACCATCCAACCCACTACACTATCCACACTCGTCAGAAAATGTGTCTAAAGGTTTTCTGTTTGCATATTTGGAGTACTAGGAAATGGTTTTAGGCTACGAACAACTAGTTTTACAATCAGGAGATGACACTTGAATCGAAGCACGTTAAATAAGGCATAATACTAGCTATTAACTTATGACTTAACCTATTTACTCTCATAATGGGGAAAATCTTGAAAAATCTTGTTTACAAATACAACATGATGAGATTGTGATCATTGACAACCTATCTTTATAGAAGTAATCTGAAGAAATTCAATGGATTTCTGTATATTTGTTGGGCAGTGATAATCTTTCCATTTTAATCTACGAAAGGGTGTCATCTTTTGATAATTTTGGGGAAAAGTAGGTGGAAAGGTAGAATTTCATAACTCCCTACTGTGAAGTGGTTTGTACCTTGTCCATATAAATATCAAGATTCCAGATTTTCAAGGAAATGCAAGTGCAACAAGGTACAGTGAGGTACTAGAACACCACGGGTCTGAAGAATGCATGAAACTTGTAGAACATAGGTACCTTCTACTCACATATCTACATATATTATTTCAAATTTTCAATCATTTTTCAATGCTTTTTATTTCTTAGACTCATTTTCCACACAAAGACTAAAGTCATCTATTAAATGTCAGAATATTTTTCTTCTGGACTTCACTCTTTGTAAATTCCAACCTACAAGAATTAAACATCTTTGAAGGTTTGCATTGGGCCGCTATGTAACAAAATAAAATATATTTATCGTGTTTTTGCGGTCCATGTTTGGACCTTTGCAATATCAAAATCTAAGCAAGAAAATTTATAGATCCATATACCTTTCAATCTCTGTAATGTTCCATATACAAATCCTATTTCAATTGGAGATCAAGAGTCCTTAGTAGCAGACATAGCTGCAGATTGAGTAGTCATGGCAGTTGCAGGAGCAATTTCCTTACTTATAATCATAGGTCACCCAGACCTGATATTGCTAACAAGATTGGTACAATCATTGTCACGCATAATGGGCATTTCCATGGCCATTGATGAGATGGATGATCCTTCACCAAAATTAACTCTATCCATGATTTACTTCATCAATTAAATTGTCACTCTAAATATAAGAAAATAAAATAACATGAGATCTATAATAATTTGTCTCATCTTTAAACAAGTGCAGGCTACGTGGGTAATGCATATGGAATTCTTATCTTCTAGGGACAACACAACAATATACTCAGCAACATCTCTTTTTTCAAGGACTAAACACTGTTAATTTTTCATGTTGTAATGTTTGCTGATTGATGGCTTATCATTTCATTTTTATACTCCATTATAATTTCAATATAACTTATCATCAACAATTTTTACATTTTCCCCACAAAATTTACATAAAAAATCTCCATATGTAATTATCATGTTGGCCTATCAACACAACAATATAGTCCAATAGAAACTTTTATAGATCAATTTGTGGTGGTAGATTCAATGAAAAGACAAATGAACACAACTTGACATATTAAAATATTTCCGAGTATAGTGAACCAAATTTTATTGAGAATTCAACATAAGGGATAGGCACTTGTTTCTTGGATGCAGCTCCCCTTCATATGGCTTGATGATTTTTTTGATTGATATTCCATCAATCTTTTGATGATCTATTTACTCCATCACTATGTTTCACACTCAATTTTGTCTCATTCTTCACCATAAAAAAATCAAAGGAAAATTTAAGTTGTGTAACCACATACTATAAATATTTGGTCCTATATTTTGGGATAATATAAATATTGCACTTGGGCTCTTAACTAATATAAAATATGCATGCAAAAGAAGATATTTTGAAGAATAATGATGTTTGTGCATGATATTGAATTAGTAAGACATTATAAAGGCTCTAAATCATTAGTTTCATTTTTCCAAATCTTTTGATATAATTGTTTTTATTAAGCATTGGGAAAATCATACTTCTGCAATTTCAATGTGATTCTTTTTATATGTTTTTTTATTATTTGTTAGATTTATTAGACAGGTTGGAGTATTTTTTAAGATGTCATTTGGAACTAGGTTGGAGTATTTTTTAAGATGTCATTTGGAACTATGTAGCATGGATTCGTGACTCTGGTTTTCCTAATTGTTGTTTATTGCATATTTTATCGTAACAATGATAGAACAAGATGAGTGACCCATGCCTTATAACGTATGAAATTGGTATCTAGCTAAGAAAACCATGAAGTGAGGATTAATTTAAATCTCTCAAAGATTAATTGTAATGTCTATTATAAAGACAAAATGATGTAGTTGTTTTGTTATTTTTTGATTAATTTAGATGTCAAATTGGTGTTTGACACCATGTGAAAAGACTCATTACTCTTTTTTCCTCTCTTTAATTCAATTCACCTAAAGCTTTATCAATTAATAATGCTGACTTTTGCAATAAGCTAACCTTTTGAGGCAAATTCACTTTTCCAAAGGTTGTTAAATTTGGCTTCCACCTCCAAAATCCATGTGTTGGAATCTTTTTGAAGCATGTCCAATTAAAACCATTTTATGTTGTGTTTCTAAAAAAGTGTTTGGCTAGTTTAAACATAATATTGGTTTAAATAAGTCTTCGCTATTTACACCTTACTTAAGTTTACTTAGGTAAATGCATTATTTTATTATTTCTTAGGTTGACACTTAGGAGTTTTTGTACCTTTATGAGTTGTCATGTTGACAACACAAAAGTACGCAACTTCTAATTAAGGACATAGTGTCTACAACATTATTTTTCGTGCTACACCTTTGTAGGCTTATCCTCTCATCATTGCACTTACTCCTATGCTAAATGGAGGATAACTAACACCTGGTGGACATGTGCTTGGTTGTATGACTTATCATGTTGCTAACTTCAAGGCATTATAGAAGCATTTCAAAGGCCTTTATATATAGGCACTCCTAGTGTACTTGTACATTGAATTGAATACTATATTGTTATTATGATCATACTCTAGTCTATTTGGTGCTTTTGTTTGAGTTCCTTGGTCTTGGGTGAATTTTTCTTTAAGAAAAATTCTCTCATAAAGTAGAGAAAGAGGGAAAACCTCATGGGAAAAACCATCCTCCAAAAAGAGAGATAAGTACAATAAAGAAGATGAGAGAGAAGAAGAACTTAGATGAGGAAAAAATCCCTCCTAGAAGAAAGAAGAGAGAAGTCAAGGGACTCCCCTTTTCTGCAACATCTCACACCCCCAAGAGATCTCACAAATGAATATACTTGACCTCAGTGAAGGGTTTGGTGAAGATATCAATGACCTACTCTGTTGTAGGACAATATTGTAATGCAATGATCTGCTCATGTATTAGCTCTCTGATGTAGTGCATAAGAACCTCAATGTGCTTGGTCCACTGATGTTGAACTGGATACCTAGAGATCTCAATAGCACTTTGATTGTCATAATGAATGACTGTAGGTTTAGGTAGATCAAATTCAAACTCCTCCAGGATGTGTTGTAACCAAAGAGCCTCTGTAGCTGCATTGATAGCACCTCGATACTCATCCTCAATTGAAGAAAGAGCAACATTATTTTTCTTCTTACTCTGCCAACAAATGGGGCCATAACCAAGGTGAAAGATGTAACCTGAAGTAGACTTTCAAGAATCAAGGACCCCTGCATAGCCTAAGTCTATGTATCCAACTAGATGAAGTCCTATACCTATTTCATAATGTATCCCATGTGTATGTGTACCCTTTATGTAGTGCAAGATGTGCTTCGTGGCCTTCCAATGAAGCTCATGTAGTTCTTGCATAAAGAAAGAAACCATGCCAACTATAAAAGTTATATCAGGGTGTGTATTTGTCAAGTAGATAAGGCTCCCAACTAACTTTTTGTACAATGTAGCATCAACAAGTGGAGTGGTGCACTTGGCCTCTAACTTGACACCTGAAAGAAAGGGAGTAGGAGCAAGCTTGCAGCCACTCATGTGAAACTGAGAAAGCAAGTCGAGAGCATACTTGGGTTGAGAAAGTGTGATCCCTACTAAAGACTATGTGATCTCAATACCAAGTAAATAATGTAGCAAACCCAAGTCTGTCATAGAAAATATATCCTACAAAGAGGTCTTAACATTAGCAATGTTGGATGAAGTGCCCCTGTAATGATCAAGTCATCTACATAAAGCACGAGTATCAAGCATGAGTCATCCTTCGGAAGAATGTAGAAATTTGAATCAGAATGACACCTAGTGAATCTTGCTAAGAGTAGGAAGGAATCCATCTTGGCATACCAAGCCCAAGGAGCCTACTTAAGACCATAAATTGACTTCTTCAATTTGCAAACCATAATAGAATCATGTACGAACTCATGTGGGTGCTCCATATAAATCTCCTCATGAAGATCACAATTCAAAAAGGAACTCTTTACATCCATCTGGTGTACAACCCAACCATGAGTTGTAGCGATAGCTAGTGTCAGGTGAATGGAGTTCATCTTGGTGACTGGTGCAAAAGTTTTTGTATAGTCAATACTTGAAACATGTGAGAAACCTTTGGCAACCATTCTAGCCTTATGTTTATCCACACTTCCATCTGCTACAAATTTGGTTCGATAGATCCACTTACATTGAACCACCTTTCTTCCCTTAGGAAGGAGAACTAATTCCCAAGTGTTTTTTTTCATCAAAGAGTTATATTCTTCCTCCATAGACTTGTCCCATTCTAGAATCCCTGATGCTTCCTTAAATGATTGTGGATCTGAAGCAATGGCAATATAAGCATGTGGAAATGATTTGTGTTGTGACCTTGTCCTCTAAGTGTCTGAAGGGTTCCCCACCAATGAACCTATTGCATCAATGGTTTTTCATGCTCAACAAGGTTTAGTGGAAGAAGAAGGAATGTCCTCAACTATTTGTGGACCCTATGAAGGCAATGTCTTGTGAGTCAAAGTTGAAGGAATCTCACCTTTTGAGTCACTATCATCACTATGATCACTATCCATGAAGGAGGAAGAAGGAGGAGTTGAAGAAGCCAAACTTAGACAAGTTTCTTCAAAGTGAGCACTCCTCTTGTAAAAGATTCCATGTGTCTCTAGATCCATTAGTTTATATGCCTTAAGATGGTCAGGATATCCAACAAATATACATGGTTTTCTTTGTGGTTCTAATAACTTTCAATTTGTGGAGGTATCCTTGCCCATGTTGGACAACCAAAAACTTTGAAGTGCTTTACACTTGGTTTTCTACCACGCCATGCCTCAAAAGGTGTTATTCCATCTAAGGCCTTATGAAATTTTTTATTTTGGATGTAATTGGCACAACACATGGCTTATGCCCAAAACACTTGATCTAGAGACTTATGTTGAAGCATACAAGTGGTCATTTCCTTAAGGTTCTATTCTTCCTTTCAATGACACCATTTTATTGTGGTGTGTAGGCAACTGAATGTTGAAGATCAATACCCTCATGAGTGTAAAAGTCTATAAGCCTAGAGTTGACACATTCCCTACCATTATTTGTTCGTAGAATCTTGATGGCTTTCCTTGATTTTTTCTCAACTTGAGCTTTGAAGGTGATGAAGTTATCAAATACTTCACTCTTATGAGCAAGAAAAAAGACCCAAGTGCACCGTGAAAAGTCATCAATAAAGGTAAGAACATAGTGGGCCTTACCAAATGATGGTACTAGAAATAGGCTAGCTACATCACTATGAACCAATTCAAGAACAACAATTTCCTTCCAAGACTTCCTCTTGTCATATTTCTCTTCGAGATGCTTGCCTGCTTCATAACCTAGACATACACCCTCTGAATACTTGACTTGAGGTAGACCAATAACCATGTCCTTGCTGCTGAGTTGTTGAAGGTAGCGATAATTGAGATGTCCGAATCTTTCATGCCATAGTTTAATTTTCCTATTTGAATGAGTCAACAAGGCAAGGAAAGTAGACTTAGGCACAAAATGTGAGAAAGAATAAAGTATTGTCTCATGATTAGCCTTTCCAACTGCCACCATAGAATCATCTTTGAGATTTTTCACCACAACTGTATTGGGGAGGAACTCCACTGTGTTGCCACATCCATAGTGAGTTATTTGGTAGATGGAGAGAAGGTTGGTGCTAAGGTTAGGAACAAAAAGAACGTCCTTGAAGATGCTATTTTCCAACTCAACATTCCCTTTCCCTTCAACTTCCACTTATGTATCATTTCCCACATAGGTGTATGGTACATTTGATGGTTTCAAAGAGGAAAACTACTCCATTGAAGCACCCATATGATGTGTTGCTCCTAAATCAAGAATCCATTCCTCAACGTTGTTTTTACTTGCTACCAAAGCTTGTCCCTTACCCTTTCAAGTGGATGAAGATCCCTTATCCTTATAGGCATTTGGTACATCAATTTTGTGTTTCCTCATTATGTTGACCAATTCATCAATCTACTTATCCTTGCACTCATGTTCATCATGACCATTCTTCTTACAATAGGCACAAGTTTTCTTCTCCTTTTTGTTGGAATTGTTCCCCTTCTGATTATTTTTGGAAGAAGACTTACCTTATTGTGAAGAAGATTGTTGAGTGGAAGAAGATTAATGTGAGGAAGATTGTTTTTTTTAGGAGGATTGTTGTGTGGCATCTTGTGGCTTTGCCTTCCACTGCTTCTGCTTCTTGTTGGATTTTTTACCACTTGAATTACCTTCATTAGCTACCAAGGCTTTGGTCTTGGAAGACTTGAGAATTCCCATACTCACTAAATTGTCATGTTCTAAGATCAACATTTCTGAAAATTTCTTGAATGAAGGCTTAATGTAGGCACTACCCATCATTAGTTTGTGAGTATTATAATTGGAAACAAAATGAGCATATTTAGGTGGAAGATGAGTCATAATATGTTTAATCATCTTTCCATCCTTGATGGGTTCACCACAATCCTTAACTTCTGCCCTATACATGTCTACTTGTGTAAGATAGTCTTTGATGGTGTCAAAATTCCTAGGATCCAACTTGAGAAGTTTAACCTCAATTGTGTAAGCCATGTCTTTATCTACTATCCCATACATTGCTTCAAGTTTAGCCCAAACCTCTATTGGATTGATAAGCTTCCTAATGTGAAATTTGATGGGATCAAAGATATTTTTCAACAAGGTTCCTAGGTCCATCTCTTCTTTGGGTTCCCAGTCTTCTTTCTGAGCTTCATTAGCATTAGTAGGAGGTTTCTTTGCTACACTAGTTACATAATGCAGTAAACATTTTTTTACCAATGGTTCCTTAATGTTTTCTTTCTGAGTAGCATAATTATGTGGAGTTAACTTTGAAAAAGAAAGCATAATGCAAGAGCACAATATCAAGGAGACACAAAACACAGTACACACCCCCATTTTCACTCAATCAAAAAATTACGCCCCCCCCCCCCCCCCCCCCCCAAAATGAATGATTTTGGCACTTTATATGTATTGCGTCTACAATAGGCCACTTGTCAAAATGGACAAGGTGGGCTTCTGATTTTGCTGATTACAACCTCTATTTAGAGTACAAATCTAGAACTTTACAATGTAGTTCAAAAATACAACAATTGTGAAGCAATATAATGCAAAACAAGACCTATTTCTGAAAGTGGTATTTTTGTCCACATAAGCCTACAATCTGATTGTAGATCTGAAAAGTAGAGGAAAAAATATGCACTTTCAAAAAAAATGGAACCTGAAAAGGAATCCAGATGAGCTCGCATGGTGCATTTGAAGTTGCAAAATATAGGATTAGATAGGTACAGTCGCCTAAAAATGTTATTTCTAACAAATCCATGCACCAAAACCAAAAAAGAACTACACCACTAAAAATTTCAAAAAAATCTACCCAAAATAATAATAAAAACACACCTAATTAGGAGTTTGGATGATCAAGTTATGGCCTCTCAAAGTCAGCCTACCAAATCAAAATTGCATCTAAAGAGGGGTTTGTAGAGGAAAACACGATGTTAAATTTGATAGTCAAACAATCATCATAGCAATTAAAACAATGCCTCTGGATGATGATCAAATGGTCATCAAGTTTAACACAGTAGAATGTTGATGTCAGCAAAAACATAGGCCCTTGTTGATGTGGTGATGACATCATGATAATGTCAGCACTATACAAAAATGTATAGTTGGTGATGTGGTAGTATGGAAAAGCTGACGTGTTTATCGAGCTATTGTTAACATGTCTAGGGTAGATTTTGATGATGTCACTACTTGCTTGGTGTACAGAGGTTGACTGTGCAATTACATGTCTGCTAAGTTGTCAGTCCGTCCAACGTGGTGGTGATGAGGCTATGTAGTTGGATCTGACGTGGTGAAGGGCACAGTGTACTATGTCTGCATGGAGGGTAGCATGATTGGACTGTCAATGTGGCTGAGTGAAGTACTGTCAGGGTACGACAGAATGTTGACACTTGGCGCCAGAGAAAGGAGTTCAAAGATGATGTTGAAGAATTTAACGTGGTTGTCAAAGATGGGTTTACCATAACTGGAAGCACTTTAACAACTGACAGAATTAAAACTGTGTGTAGACTTTGTTGGGAAGACAAAATAGCGGACCAAAGACTATTTGGCAGACCAGAAACTTGGTTTTTGCGGCATTGGTGATGTGGGTTTATCACACATGCGATGTGTGCTTAGCAAAAGGCTATATAAATGAAAAGACCACTAATCTTTGTAACGAAGGAAGTAGTTGTTGCTAATGTGAATTGTTGGAAATATGGTAAGGTCTGTTGGAAAGTGATGATGTTAGCCAGAACTTACAGTGTGATGTAAGACTATGCAAACCATTGGTCATATGACAAAATATTTGTTGAGACTGCCAAGAATCAAAGGAATATTTTGTGTAAGGCTGGGGTGTGACTGCCTAGTGCCTATTCTAAAAAAATTTCTATGCACGCCTAACTGGGCTAAAATAATTCAAAAAAAAAGCTCCAAAAAAATGGAGAAAAAATATAGATCTAAAAATGAATTAAACAGATCGAATAATGACCATACCAGATTTGCAAATCGGGCCTTCAAGTTCCAATTTGCAAAAAAAAAATTGCCTCAAAATTGACTATGGCCTAAAATAGGCAAATTTATAGTTGATTTCCATCGAATCATTGGTCTGAATGCAATGGCGAGGTCTGCTTCGGCTCTAAACACTCCCAATTATTGCAGATGCTCTGGATCTAAATCAAGTCCTTCAAGAGATGAAGCAACAAGGTCTCCAATGGCTATGTGACAAGAATCTCCCTCAACTCTAATACCATGTAAGACTTTTCCTTAGGAAAAAATTCACCCAAGATCAAGGAACTCAAACAGAAGCACAAAATAGACCAAAGTATGATTAGAATAACAATATAGTATTCAATTCAATGTACAAGTACACTAGGAGTGCATGTATATAAAGGCATCTGGAATGCTTCTAGAATGCCTAGAAGTTAGCAACATGATAAGTCATACAACCAAGCACATGTCCACCAGGTGTGGGCTATCCTCCATTTAGCACAGGAGTAAATATGATGATGAGAGGATCAGCCTACAAAGGTGTAGCATGAAAAATAATGTTGTAGACACCATGTGCTTAATTAGGAGTTGCGTACTTATATGTTGTCAACATGACAACTCATAAAGGTACGCAAACTCCTAAGTGTCAACCTAAGAAATAATAAAATAATTCATTTACCTAAGTAAACTTAAGTAAGGTGTAAATAGTGAATACTTATTTACACCAACACATAGTCACCTTGAACACAACCATCCATCATGTCATTGTATGAGATTACATTTGTTTTTGTTTTTTTTCCTTTTAGTAATAGGTACATTCAACATTATTTGAATAATAATAAATGAAACTTTGCAATATAATCAATTACCAAAAGCTTCTTTTTGAAATAAATAGTCTCATTTTTCAAAATCCTATTTTCATCAGGAATAGTTGTATAAGTTCTCTATACTCAAGATGACAAGCTCATAAGCATGCTTGATTGCCACTAAAATGAAGGCTTAGTCTCATCCCATGTCATTTATGATGTAACAACATGTTTTTCATGAAGAATATTTAGTGACACTTACTTTTATATCATAAAGTTCCATTTATGCCTCTACTCTTGGAATGAGATCAATACAAAAATCAAAGCCGTGTTCCAGGAGTATACCTGGTATATCATTAGGGAATATGTCCACATACTCATTGAGTGGGTGATTGCCCAACATCACCCACTCATAAAATAAAGATGAAAAATACAAGAGAACTCTTAAAGAAGAATAAAATATTTTTTAGGAGTCTGAAAGTTTAGGGAGCCCAATATTTCTTCTTTTGTTTTAAAATGCTATAAAGACATTAATATTTTGTGTGCTTTGTATTGCCTCCAACAATATTCCATGGTAATGTTTCATGCAACAATTGAAAGGGTCCACCTTGGGATCTTAGAAACCCAAAAACCATTCCAATACAACCCATTTCTCAAGGCAATCGTACACAAATACCTCTCACCACAACCTAGGCTATCACTATACACACATCACAATGTCTAACCTTAGGTAGGGATACGATTGATATAGGTAGAACTGAAAGACAAGGCCTCACCTTCACAACAATCTCTAGAGTCAAATCCATCCAAGGCCTTCCTATAGAACCTTCCTTTTCTTTTGAGTGCTTTTGTAAGATGCAAAAAAACCCATACAATATTATTAGTAAGAAAGAAGAAGCACGTTTTCACTCAATCTAGCATCAAGACCATATCTTTGAAGCCACTTCTACAGAAAATGGTTATGTTTTCCATTCTACAAATTTCCATTTTTCATTTACTCATTTCTTTGTGTGGCTTCCTAAGTAATTCATTACTCTTTTTGTACAAGTTGACATTTGTTGGATTCAAAGAAGGTGTTCACACAAAAAAAAAATGCTCCAGAAACTTTCAGGTATGTCAGGTTTCTTTCAATTGCTTCTAGAATTTTGCTACTTATATATTTACTAAAATTGCCTCATACATACTTCTTCTTAAGAATTAATTTTATTTTTCTCTTACAGGTCTTCGTTGCCTTGCCACAAATAGGACTCCTATTACTTTTCCATTTATAGTTTCTAAAAAAAAAATTAAAATGTGCAATTCAAATCAACTCTTGAATTGGGATGTAGTACATTTAAATCAAATATTAAAAGTGGTACATTTTTTAACCTCCAGAGAAGTTATTCAAGTGTATATGCATCTATTCTATATATATAATCTACGCTATTCATTTGAAATCTTTCTTTTAAATTTACATCTCTTTAAGTTATCTTTTCTATAAAAAAAACTATCAACGTACCCCTTGCACATCTTTTTGGAGAAAATGCTAGTATATAAAAATTTATGATTGTAACTTACCCCTTCCTAGTTGATGTCACTATCTCACTTATATATGAAATGCATATAATGTAGTCTTGGGTGTAATTGTCTCTAATTGAATGATTGGCCACCTTTGATAGAAATATCCCACTTATAATATTCAAAGTGTTTTGATATATTCTATTCTTCTTAACACTTAAATCTCTACATTACAAAAGTTTTGGTATCCCATATTGTCTACATCACCAACTAGATACTGACATATCAGAAGTTATGTGTTGGAGTGGACCACTTTGGAACCCTCCAGGCAAGCAGGGAGATTTAATTTGGTCTTAAATAAGAATAAAGAAAATGTAGAAAGTGAGACTAAATTATCTTTGGAATAGAATGTTCGATCATCTCTTGATTTTCTTTGCAACTCTATTGCAATCATTCTTTTCTTGTAGAACTATTTTTTATTGGACATTACCTATGGGGCTTTGATAGAATTTGACAAACTAAAGGGATGATGTTAAGTTCAGTAGGTCCCATATGCGTTTACCAAAGAAAAATGGAATTAAAAGTTTAGTTTTGCAAATATCTAGATGGTAGGTATTGAAATTTGATGTCATTGCCCAATTTTTACTTATTCATATCACAACATATAAATGCCTTGTTCTTGTTTTACCATTTATGGGTCTATTTTTTTCGGTTCACGATAAGATGGCCCATATTCATCTAAAGTGTAGATATATACTCCTACATATTTATATATAATTTAAGTGTTATATTTAATTTTTATCTTAAATTAAAAATAGAATGAAACTTGGTGTATTCTTAATATAAATATTTAAAATAAACTACTACTTAATAATAGATAAATAAATAATTAGAGTATATAATTTTTTAAAATATAAATATTTTTTCTAGATTGTGTCTCGGGTGATTTGGCCCATATCAAGTTCCTGACCCCTTAACGAAAGAAATTCACTAATTATATTGATAATTATTTTTTAGTCATTTAATTTAATTGAACAAATAAACTAATTAGTTTAATTAATTTTATTAGAAATAAAATTTATATTTAGTATTGATGATTGGAGGAGGTGAAATCTAGAGTTTGAATATGTAAAAATTAATTGAGATGTTAATATAAATGTGTGAACTTTTTGCATTAGCATTTAGATTATACTAAGATGTAAATGAGTAACCAAAAAAAAACATAAAATTTAGATATTTGTAAAAATAGATTATAAGTTCAAATCTTCACAAAATAAAGAAAAAATATTTAATATTTTCATGAAAAACATAATTAAATATCTTTTACATATTGACAAGACATTAGTAATCTATATTTCCATATCAACATTTATAAAGTGGAGAAATCAAACCAACCATGAATAAATTTTGATCATCCACTCTCATCATTCAAGTTTTGGTAATTGCCTTCAAAGGTAAGTGGAAGTGAAATATGGAGTGCAAATTTAGAAAATTATGAAAGATTAGTACTAAATGTCATTAAAGGTTTTAGTTCCTTTGTTTTTTAAACTAAATCTATGAGATGATATAGTTTAAGAGAATAATTTATTTCTTAATAAAAGAAATAAAATTTATAATTTAATTTTTGAAAATCATAATAAAGAATAATATATCAATATAATTAATAATTAAAAATAAATCTAAATCTAAATATCTTAAATATTTGTCTTCATATATTTTAAAATAAAAAATTATATATATTTTAGAATAATTTATTTAAAATGATTGTTTTATTTGGAGATGGTTTAAGTGACAACCATACTTATTTAAGAAGACATAACAAATCATCAATAATTTCTATGGGCTAATAGTGTTGGCTTTCAAAGGTCTAGAGAGTTGTATTTAGCTTTTCCAGAAGTATTTCGTTTACAATTTAAAAATATAAGATGAAGGTAAATTACACCTTGAGTACTTATTTCAAGATTTGAAATTTCAATATTTAGTTGATCTCCACTTACTTTTTTATTTGAATTTTTTTTTTTAAATCCATTTGTTTTTTAAATAAAAAGTGACCAAAACAAGGGGGTCGGCCCTTACAATAAAATTTGGTAACCAGCACACTACCAAAAAATGCCTATAGAATTAACAAGGTGCAACCTAGTCACATAGACAATATCAACCAAAAAGCACCAGTAATAAGGAAGCAAAACTATCAGAAGTCTAAAACAAACTAACCAACTAAAGTTCAGGCTCTTATAACCAAACATAGTAGCTAAAAACTATAGAGCTTGAACACACTATAAAGTCTCGAATTAAAATTGTTGGCTTAAACAAGCCAATCCAAGTCTTAGTAATAGCTATAAACCAACAACTATGTTGTAGTAGAAAACAAACAAAAACTGGGAACCTTAAATCCCTTAGAAACATTTAATTTTTTTCTTTTTATTTTCCTTTCCCAGCTAAAAGGCCCCGGGCGCAATCATCAACAAGAGACTTGTAGAGGAGCTTATTATCTTCCATGTCCATCCCCAAATCATCCTTCTCCTATGCTAGCAATTGAAGGGTGGTAGCCATTGCATGGGTGACCTTCAGTGCAAATTTAGAAAAAGTATGGAATCCCTCCTCCAAGGTTCTGACTCTTTTTTCCAGTGGTGTAGTCATTTCATTTCATTCTTCCTCTTTTCTGTTCCCATCCTTATCAACCTTTCTAGGTCCCTCATTAGTCTTTGTCAATTGAATTCCATCCTACAAAACTTGAGGGTTACTAAAAGCATTACATTTTTCTTTAACGAGGGAGGAAATTGTGATGGGGGAAGTGTCCACTTTGTTACTATCCTCACAAAAAGTTATGGGCTGAAGGGTGAAACAGGCTAAAACATAAGTCTCAGTGGTAATGTCTTTACTAGCCGACGCCAGGGTATTACCAGCAAATGCCTAGGAATTATCCACCGAGTTTTCACTTTTCTCTTTTTTCGCTTCCTCGTTATCTCTCTTAGAATTAGAGAGATTTTACTCCTTCAACTCCCTTTCCTTGCTCTCAGAACTCTCCTCTTCCTCCTCTACCAACCTATATCTTTTAGATTTCTGCTTGTACCTAGCCTGGGATTTAGCTAGCCTTCCCAACCTTCTCCTACCCTTACCCCCTCCCTCCTCTTTCGACTCCTAAATTTCCACCTCAACAGGTTTTTCAACCTTAATTTTTTTACAACCCTTTTTTTCTATAGTTGACTCTAGTTTTTTTCTTTTTCTTAACATCTCTACTAGGGGAGGGCTGCAGGGTGTAGATTTTGGTACCTATGTTCGTACTCAAGGGGGGAATTTAGTTTTGGCACTAGTTATCAACAACTATAACCCTAGGGGGGAAAAGGGTGAGGTGGAACTGAAAGAGCCTAAAAATTAGACCTTGGTGGATAATGGTAAAATTTAGACCCTTACCCTTTTTTTCCCTAACATCATTAACCATATCCTCCAAAGAATGTAAGAGAAAAAATGGAATAGAAACGAAATCCCTTTTTCTAAAATGATTGAGCAGTGGAAAGTGATAGTAGTAGTAAACTCCAAACCATCCTTCAAGCATAAGGTATTTCATAATCACCAGGTAGATGTCGTCCCACAGAGCTGAAAGCTTATCCCTTTTGAATCCTCCCCTATACCTTACTAGTTCTTCATTCTCCTCAAAAAAGTTGCTCATACTGGCCTCATCTGTAGTTTTCATGACCTTCCGCCATTTTTCCCCCTCATGGATAGCCCAGTTGCCATTGCAATCACTTCTTCATTAACTTGGAATGTAATGTCATTTATTGTGACCTTGTGCTCATTCCAACCATTCACAAATTGGAGTGCACAATTTTTGTCATATCCTGCCATCACCTGCATATAGGGAAGAAATCCCCCTCCTTCAACAAAAAATAGGTTGCCATTCTATCTTTAAAATTTTCAATCTTCGATGGTTCCAATCTATTCAAATCTCCACCCATCTCCTCCTCACTGGTTTCCGACCCTCCAACCTCAGCAATTGGCATTTGAATTTCCTTCCTATCGAGATTCTTGAAAATATTAATCACCAAAATCACAACAATTCTACGATTAACTCCAACAGGGATTTTAATCGTCTCCCAAACTAGTTTTCGGGTTGTTTTGAAATCCCAATCAAAATTATGATGGGATTCACACGTACTTAGTGTTATTATTCTCACATCCCTAAATGTATTAACAGCCTTGGTACTGAGAGCTTTCATACTTTTGAAAAGAAAGTAATTCAAATTTTGCCTTGTGTTACCATTATGGCGAAATAAATGCCACCTCAAATCACCCCCATTTATTATCCAATCAGTACAATACTGTCTTATCAACTTCCCCTTAAACTTTCCATTAAATTTAGAACATTTCGTCTTCCCAAGCATAATGTTGCCAAAATTGGCACTGGCCTTTATTTGCCAAATCATCCTTAACTTTTGCTCCCCTCCTTTTCCTTTCCAATCAAGGCCTTCATTTACTCCTTTAAATTTTCTAAGTTTCTCCAACATGTCAATTTCCTTAATTCAAATTCCATAGCGGCGGCGGCATCTGCCACCCTATTTCCTTCTTTGTAAATATGTTGTAATTGGACTTTCTCTATCCCATCTACAATATTGTATTTGTTGTAGACTAATATTGTATATGGATTTAAAATAACTATATAAAGGAATACATATAAGAACTTTTAAAATTAACATGTATTAAAATATTTACTGTGCAAGTTATAATTCAAAATTAAACTTTATTGATTTTTCATATGATATTTTAAATTATATTTAATCTTTAACTCCTTATTTATTAGAAAAGTTATAACACATAATTATATAAAAGAAAATTAAAATAATTATAATTTTAGAATAATGAAATATTTAGAATTTAATAAATTATACAAACAAAAAATATTTTCTTTATTAAATTTGAATCTTATTATTTAACCTTATAAATATTTATTTAGATTATTTTTTATATGTACTTATTTAGATTAACAAAAAAATACAAAATGTTTAGATTTTATTTTATAATTTTATTAGCTATTTCAAATATCTTTGAAAAACCTATGCAAATTAGTCTGTAGAGGTAGCTTTGTTAATTTATTTTATTTTATTATTATGATTATAAAAAATATATAGTAAATAACTCTATATATAAATATAAATTAATAAATAACTTCTTAAAATAATTATGCATTTAAGTTTTAATTAATATTTATTTAAGATAATTTATTTTAATTGTGAGAGATTCTAATTTTTTTAATGTATATATATGATAAAATATTGTTACATTGAACTACATAAATTCTACTTGAATAACTTCTACAATAAATTATCAATTTTTATTAATCTTTTTTGGAATTTGGAAGTAACTTGAATATAGAAATTTCAATTTTGAATTTGCACAAAAACTAAAATCAATAATTATATATTTTTAAAAATACATATATAATTAGTGGATAGACTTTCCTTATAAGGTTACTTGTAATCAAAATTTGTCTCATGTTGAAAAACCATCGTCAGGAAATAGTTTTTAGATACGTAATTTATTCTTGGCTTGAATATCTCTGACACGAGTTATCAAACAATCATAGATGATACACACATTGAATTATATGAGAAGAAACATTCTTAGAGAGTTAGTGCATGTCCAATTGTGCCATTATGGCAACAGTAAGGATAGCCCCTTTTGCAGCTATCGATTCATAAATTTTGGCAGAGGCTACCTCTGTACATAAACACATAAATATTTTGGTATCTAATGAGATAGTCATTGACTTAGTGGGGCGACAGTTGCCTAATTGATCACTTAATTCTCAAGTCCATAGCATTCCTTCCTATAAATCAATCTATATTTATATGAGCCCTCATATAAAAAACCATGTTACTAAATTGATAAATACCACATGGGAAACATTATTCCTTCCCCGTCTCCACCCCCATTATCTCATCTCAATTCATCATTTCACTATCTCCTTCCCACTACTACATATGACATTTTCTTTAATCACCATGGAAAGGACATGAAATACTATAGCTAGATTAGTGTATTGTAATCTTCATCACAGATGGTTTAAAGCATTTTTGGACAAAAAAATATGAACAATACATTCCCTAGGCTATAACAATAAGGAGTACTTTAGTTCATGTTATAATCCTTTCTCCCAACTATGCACAATTCAGAATGGTGTTTGGATGAGTTTTACTTTTATTTTTTATAGGAAGAATTTCTTTATATTAATTAAAATGGTGTTTCTTAATTAAATGTATCATAGTATGAAGAGAACACTATAATAGTCCTCATAAAACTCCCAATAAGTAATGTTAAATAATCTTAGTACCAAAGGGTATTAATACCTTCATGCTACACTCGACCCATTACATACAATGAAAGCAAAAATTGGTGGAGCCACCAGACATCCAGAACCTGTCATCTTAGACCTTGAACCAGGATGCAGCTTCCTTCTTGGTGAAATTTGGAATGGATCAGTCATCATCCATAGAGCGTCACTACCTTCTAGAGCCACTTGTTTCTGCCTCCCCTATTAGAGACACATTGATCCACATCACTACTCGTGTGGACTCTCTAGAAGCCTCATGTTTTCCCTTGCCCAACTAGTACTTCAACAATTCTCCAGGTGGACACATGCTCTTCCTTGGAGTTGTCTTTATGAAGCCCTTGATCCCCTCCTCCAAAGCCCAAATCTTTTCCTGCAAAAATTTGACCACTTTCCTCCATCCTTTAGCCACTTTTGGCATATGTACCTCACGGGGAACTACAAACAACCACACAACTAGGGGTTGAAGCGATGAATTACCACCTCCAATTTGCCTCCACATCTCCTGCCCCATCTCCAACCATTCCACCAACTTGGCTCTATCAATGACCTCATCAACACCTAAGAGCCATTCTAGGTCAATACTCACACCAATGACCCTTTGAATTTCCTCTTCCATCTCCTGGATGAGTAGTGCCAGAGCAACAAAGAGAGAAACAATGTCCAGATTGGTCCTCCTTCTCCAGTAGGAGTCAAGAGGCATTTAATCTGGTTAATGTGCTTATCAAGATGTCATGACTCCAATTTTCCTTTCTTAATCCCATTAATGATAATCTATGTGTCTCCTTCCAAATGCACTTTCCTGATACCCAACTTGACTCCTAACATTAGAGCCTCTTTTGCTACTTCGCATTAAGCCACATTGTTGGTCCCATCCCTAAGTCTTTTAGAAACAAAAGCTACCAAGTTGCCTTCATGATCCCATGCTCTACATCCACATCCAGATATACCCAAATTTCCTCAGACAACCCCATCAAAATTAATTTGGATCCATCCTTCCTCTGGTGGTTGCCAAAAACACCTTTCCTTCCTGAGACAGGGATTAACCCTTGAAAGCCCATTAATAGGCCTTGGATGAGTTATTTTTTATCATTCAAATCGAGGATCCAATTATCCATGTGTTATGGAAAATTTGACCCTTAGAGGCTCAAAGGGAGGACAAGAATGGAATATATGCCAAGGCTTTCGAAAAAAAAAGCAGGTCAAGAATTTATGTCACATTTCTCTTAAAGCAAGAGTTTCATTGAATACTGATAATAATAACATTGATTGTATTTTGTAGTTTCTGACACCATAGTTGTACAAAGACAATGAGTGATTTATTGTTGGTCATCATATTTTATTGTTTGGCAGGGTGATGAAATTGGGAGTATAAGTGTGCATTCTAAGTATTCCTTGGATGTGATTGCTTGCATAAAACCGATTGCCATATACCTTGTTGAGTGTTGGTTATTACTTCATTTCCTGTTGATAAAGTATGTGTGGTTTGTGTGATCTTTAACTCATAGGAAGATGACTTTGATTGACATTTGTCTAGGTGAATGTATCCTTATTTGTTGGGCGTCAAAGATTGCAATAACAAGCACTTAGATTGATTAGACTTGGGGTAAAAATATGACATTATCACTATTTAGTATTGCTTGTGAGTTTGGGTAATAAGTGTCTTGATAGATGTGGATGTTTGAACCAAATATTTGGTTGTTAGAGTATTCCTTAAGATAGTTGGTGACTTATTTGTTGCTAGCTTGAAGATTGTGTTATGTTCAAGCTATGCTTTACTGTCATACATTCTAGACTTGTTTCAAGATTAATGTCTATCATTGATGAAGATCATAAAATTTTACTTATTCTTGTAATATGTCATGTAATTGCAGTATTTAGTTATATAAAATTGAAGAATTTCAAGGCTTAAAACTATTGATATTCTATCTTCTTCAAAATAATGTATGTTAATTCTAGTTTCATGATTATTTATCTCAAAA
The DNA here is from genome assembly GCA_028749045.1 of Cupressus sempervirens. Taxonomy (NCBI): domain Eukaryota; kingdom Viridiplantae; phylum Streptophyta; class Pinopsida; order Cupressales; family Cupressaceae; genus Cupressus; species Cupressus sempervirens. The sequence goes on from CM053788.1 coordinate 440,537,537, forward strand.
TAATTCCAAAAACTAACAACAAAATTAAATTATTTCAAACTAAAACTCTTCAAATGAGTGTGCATGAGAAAGTTTGGTTGAATGCTGCTCACTAATATAGTATCTAAAAGTCCAAAATTTGCATAGCATATTGGTTTGGATTTTTATATTTGGAAAATTATTGTAGCACCCTTGGTTTAAATGACAAGGTCATATATGGCGTACGTTACTCAAGACAAGACCATACATGATACCTACATTTCTATTATCATTGTTACATTAACTTGGGGTGAGTGCAATATTGCTAACGATGATTATTCAAATGTTGCATTTAATTCTTTTGCCCTCCATGAAAAAAGAATACAATGACAAACTAAAGACAAAGGAAAGTAGTCACAAGGGGAAACAACAAGAAACTTGAAGTAGAGAAAGATAATATGACACTAAGTAACATGTGATATAAAATTTAAAGAGAAGTCTATATGAGTTTATTGAAACAGAGTCATTATTCAACATGAATGCTACATCAAGGAACTTGTGTATTTATGGTGCATACTTTTCATATAGGATAAGCACTTTCACATAGTGTGTTATGGTTTGTATTTTAGGTAAAGTAAGGAGTATTGTGGTGTGTTATGGCATGGTGTATGATTATGGTGTGTTATGGCATGGTGTATTCTAGGTAAAGTGAGGAGTTTGGTATGTCATTTTATGTTCTTTTATCATAATATGACACATTTTCAGCATGTTTGACCATGATATGTTTGATATTAGTACAATGTGAAAGAAAATTTGGAGAAACATGTATATATATATATATATATATATATATATATATATATATAGAAAACCCTGCAAGATGGATTGTTCATTTATGTACTTTTTTGGGTTCTTGATTAGGGGGGAAAGATTGTTGTGAAGATTTTAACTATGTGTCCTAAAAGGAATTCATTCAACATTAAATTAGAAAGAAATAAGAAGTTCACCTACAATATCTATTTGTGTAGCAAATTTTCATAAATTGTAAGCTTCGAAAGTAATTTTTTAAAAATATATTACTTCTACTTTTGTGTTGCATTTTCTTGATACTTTTTGGATGACAATGATGAAAGTTGGAGAAAAGAGAGGGACAAATCTATTCAATGTGGCTCTGAACAATGATAGGAATTCCTTTCTCATAGTAACATGTGAAATTTGGTAAGTTTTACCTATAGATTCTTACTTTACAACACAATTACAATTCTCTTACAAGGATTTAAATGTATGCAATTCTTTTAGGGTATTTGAATCTAATATGGTTTTCTAAATTTTTTAAGGGAATTTTCTAGTTTGTGTCTTAGGGAATTTAAAAGTTAAATACTCGGTGTCTCAAAGAGCATCATATAAATAAGACATGGTAATACTTATTTTAGCTCTTTAAATTATTGCATGTTATTTATGTGTCACTGATATATTCAAATAGATGTTCATCTATCGTACAATAAATAGACTAGTTAGAATATTTTTTAAGATGTCATTTGGAACTATGGGGTGTGCATTTATGACTTTGGTTTTTTCTAATAACATTGTTTATTGAATATTTTATCATATCAAGGATAGGGAAAGATGAGTGAACTATGTCCTAAAATTATAAGAAACATGAAGTATAATTTTTTTATCTAGATAAGAAAATCATGAAGTGAGAGTTAGCTTAAATCTCTCAAAGATGAATTGTAATGTCTATTATAAATATAAAAGGATGCAATTATTTTATTAGCTTGTGATTTATTGAGATGCCAAATTGGTGTTGGACACTATGTGAAAAGACTCATTACTCTTTTTTCCTCCATCCAATTCAATTCACCTAATGCTTAATTAATCAACAAGGTTGACTTTTGTAATAAGCTAACCTTTTCCAAGCACCTCCACTTTTCCAAAGGTTGTTAAATTTGTCTTACACCTTCCAAATGCATTTTTTGGAAGATTTTTGAAGCATGTACAATAGAAATCTTTTGTGATTTGTTTATGAAAAAGTGTTAAGTTTGTTTAACATAGTCATTTTGAACACACCCATCTATCACACCATTAGATGAGAGCATATTTCTTTTTTAGGCAATTCTTAAATAGCCAATAATCAAGGAATAGATCTTACTTGAATGAATAAGGTTTCAAGTTTCATCAAACTGGGGTCCCTTGCCACTAATAGAAAATAAATCTTATTTGACTTTGGGTTCTCTATTATCATGGCAATGACTAGCTTTGTTTTTAAATTTTTCCTTTTTCTTATAGGTACATTCAACATTATTTGAAGAAGAAAGAATGAAAATTTGCAATATAATCAATTACCAAAAGCTTCCTTTTGAAAAAAGCAGAGTTCAAAATCCTCAATCTTCACCAAGAATAGGTGTATATATTCTCCATATTCAACAAGACAAGATCATAAGCAAGCTTGATAGCCTCTACACTGAAGGCTTAGTCTCAATATATATTCTTGACACTTTCTTTTATGTCATCAAGCTTCATTCATGCTTTCATATAAAACACCTATTGACTATCCCTTGCACCTCCTTTGGGGGCAAGTACTAGTATATATATCACTTCAAGTGAAAGGCATTGTACACTGGAATATTTTATTATCAATAAAGTGATCTTTTTTTGTGTGGTTGGGTTTTTCCCTTCATTCTTGAAGGTTTTTCTAAGGTATCTTCTTATGTTTATTGTTTCTCCTTTATGGTTTTCCTTATTATTGTTTACCATTAATTTCTAGGTTATATTCCTAATAATAAACAATAACAATTGAAGATCAAATTTGAACCTCAATCAAATGAATATGTTACATACCTTTAAGTGCATGAGCATTCTCAAAATTATGGTGCTTTAAGACACTATGTCCATATATTTATAAGTGAGAGTAGAAAATAAGAGGAGATACATCTATAGTTTTTTAGGTAAAACCAAAAAATCCAAAAAATAAACAAATTTTTTTGGCATATGAAAGAAAACATAGCAATCCTAAAACAAGTCAATAAATCTCCTTGCCATACAAGTAGATTAGACCAATGATTAAATATTAAAAATAAAAAATAGAACAACTCTAAAATAAACCAATGAACTTTTGTCTATCTTAAAATTTTATTTTATTTAAAAATTTACAATTTAATTAATATGAAATATAAACTTCATTTATTATGTTAGAAATTTGAATATATCTTTTTTTATAAAAAAAATTTATAAATAATTAAAACAATACAAAAAAAAAATTTGTTGACTGGTAAATGACCAAGGCCATAATAATTTTATTAATTAATTAAAAATATTTTACATATACCTTAGTTCAAAATGGGCACTGGTAGGAAAGAGCACAGTGAAGAAAATTGCCAGTCTTGCCCAAGGACTTTGTCCACTCATCAAATTACAAAATTTATACATAGGGGTATATTCCCATATTTAAATAAATTTTAATTTTGAGGGAATTCCATCAAATTTACATAAATTACAAAAGATCCTTTCGAGGGTTTCCTCATTAAAATGCATAGAGAGATATAGCATTCTAATCTTCAATTAACATATTCTTTGCAGAGACCTCACTAATTTGAATATGCAAACACTACTTCTTGATCAAGATCAATGTTAGCTTATTCATACCAAAAACCACATATCCCTATATAGATTAGTTAAGATTTTGGTCCAATCACAAGTTGGTACACTAAGGAGGGGGGAAATCAATATACCTTGACAGTTTTAACTTTTCTACTTACACCAAACTTTATATCACTCTATAGTTTAATGCTAGCTACAAATTAAACTGATCAAGATCAAGAAAAATAATAAATTCATCAATTGCATCACATAACACAATATTTATCTCATGGAAACCAAACTAGGGTAAAAATTACAATGCGTGAGTCGATCCTCACAAAGCTTGTACTCTTTTGAAGTGTGCCTAGTCAAGAGCCTATCTCTGTTAAAAGATTACAATGACATTGTTAGGTGTCACCTAGTAAAGGGATTTGGATAAGATCTATGAAATTATTTCCCTATTAGGAGAAGCTTGGATAAAGTATTTCCAAATAAAAGTTAATGTATAACCCTATTAGGGAATTTAGTACAAAGAACCTACTAGGGTCCACCCTTGATGGGATTTAATGTTGTAAAGATTAGTAAGCAATAGAGGAATGATCTAGTGAAATAGCTACTCTAGTTAGCTTGAATAGATCCCTTTACTACTCTTTTGACTTGTCAATAACTATGCTCTACGTTCTCTTAGCTCTGCAAATTCAAACACAATCACTTAAACATGCTTGGCACTCTCACTCTTGCACGTGTTCACTCTTGTGTTTCTTGGGCTCATTGGATTCTTTTCAACACACTACCTTCTTAGTCTATGACTTCTCCTTTTCACCTTTTATCACTTTGAGATTACTCTTAGCTCAACTCTCTTGGCTCTCTAGCTAATCAATCAATAATCTAACCTTTCCTTTTAAACTGCATTTTCTTTTACAATTTCTTATTTTTCAGCTCTAAAACCCTAATCTATGAATTTAAATTTTGAATTCCCAAGCCTACTACTAGCTTGACTTCTTGTTGCTATAGTATGCCACTCTTATTAGATGTAGCATGTTCATACAAGAGTCATGGATGTCTTGTATCCTTAATTACATTGTTGAAAAGAAATCAAATTTGAGTTCTTTCAGTTGTTCCTTGATGTGATAACTCTATCACCAGTAAGTGCAGTTATGAGTGCATTTCTACCGACTTCATGACATGGTAGTCATGGGTATCCTTCTTCATGTTTTCCTTGCTAACTCAACCGATCCATCATGTATGATCATCAATCATTCTAACTTCCTTCCATGCTTTATATCCTTCAACACAATCTTAATTCACTTAGCATAACTCTATCTAAGTGGATAACCTTTGTCGTCACCTCTATTGGGCTTGTCTTTCAGCTTTCCTTGATCACCCTTGTAAACTAGAGTGTCACACACAAGATTGATGTGTCTTGTTGACCATGACTTTATACTACTCTCTGTTCCTTTTATAAATTTAAATTAATGTCAACATAGTCATTATTGAATTCATTGGTCATTCTATTAGTCAGTCCTTGACCATTGAGACAATTATGCCAACAATCTCCCCCTTTGGCATTGATGGAAACACTTTAGCAATTTTAGCACTTTGGTGCCTTTTCCTTTGCATTTTTATTTTTCTCTCAACATCTCCCCCTAAGATAATTCATTTACATTTTCTTTACCATTCTAGTCCCTTCTTTGTAGGTTTACTTTGACTTCACTTATTTTGTTCTTCTTCTTCTATTGCTTCTTAGTTTCTTTGTGCTCATGCTCCCCCTTTTTGTTTAGCCCCTCTTCGACATCTCTTCTCACTTCTCCCTTTCTCAACTTCTCCCTTGTTGATCTTGCTTCTCTTTCATTGTTCTTTGTTCTTAGTTATTCTTCTTCTTATTTGTTTATCTACTTCTCAAACTTCTCCCCCTATGGATTAGTCCCTTGTTCTTATCAATCCACCATTTTATTTCACCACTTATTAATCATGGATTGATGACTACCTAGCTATATTAATGAAGGTTTAATAGAGGTTATATCCCTAACTTCTCTCTTAGATACTTGAATGTATCATTTTGAAGAGGTTTTGTAAATATATCAACTATTTTTTTCTTGTTTGGTACATATTTTAATCTTGCCTCCTTTTCCTGCACATACTTTCTCAAAAAATGGTACTTGATTGATATGTACATTGTCTTCAAGTGCATTACTGGGGTTTTTAGATATGTTGATTGAACTAGTGTTATCATATTTGATGACCACTTGTTCCTTCATATCTTATCTTGAATTCCTTCAAGGAGTTGTTTGATCCAAGTAAATTGAGTACAATTCATTTCAGTGGTAACGTACTCTTCTTATGTTGTTGGCTCCAATATGTAGCTTCTCTCTAGCCCATGCAACCAATCTCCCTCCAAGAAAAAATACACCATTGGTCATACTCTTTATGTCATCCATGTTCTCTATCAAATCTACATCAATAAATATACTAAGCTCAAAGTTTCCCTTGTGAGGATATCATAGGCCATACTCTTGAGTACCCTTTAGATATTTGAAGATTCTTTTCACTACTACCATGTGTGACTCTTTTAGGTTGGCAAAAAATATGGTTACTATTTCAACTATCTATGATATGTCTAGTCTAATGTGTATAATGTATTTTAGTTTAATAATCATAGATTGATAGAGTGTCTCATTAACGTAAGGGATCCAGTCTTCTTTTGATAGCTTACAATCAGTCACCATCGGGGTTCCTACTGGTTTTGCTTCCTCTATACTAAACATCTTAAGAATCTCCTTCATATGCTTTGTTTATCCTATGAAGATTCCTCCTTTCAATTGTGATACTTTAAGTCTAATAAAGAATTTGATCTCACCAATCACGGACATTTCAAATTCTCTCTTCATGGCTTCCACAAATTCAACACTCATCTTATCATCTCCTCTAAAGATGATATCCTCCGCAAATATCTCAATAATTAGTAAACTTCCTCTTGCATCTTGCTTTAGATATATGTTACAGTTATCACTTGTTCTTACAAACCCAATTTTTATTAAGTATGAGAGTGATCTCTCATACCATGCTCCAAGTGCCTGTTTCAATCCATACAAGGCTTTCTTCAATCTGCACACTTGATTTTTACCTTCTCTGTTCTCAAACCCTTCAAGTTATTCAATTCATACTTCTTCATATAGAAATTCATTTAGAAATGTGGATTTTACATCCATATGGTACACTTTTAAGTTCTTGTATGTATTAAATGCAAGGAGTATCCTTACTCCTTCCAATCTAGCCACTAGTGCAAAGGTTTTTCTACAGTCTATGTCTTCTTCTTGTGCATATCCTTTACAAACAAGTATGGTCTTATTTTTTTACTACTTCTCCATCCTCATTCATCTTATTTTGGTACACCCACTTTATTCCAATGACATTCTTCTCCTCTGGTCAGGTTACCAAGGTCCATGTATCATTCTTTATTATTTAACCAATCTCTTTATCCATGACCTTTCTCTAGTCTTCATCCTTTAGAGCTTCCCTTGTAGCTTTGGGATCTATGTTTGAGAGAAGACATATTACCTCTCTTGCCTTTATCCTGGTCATCACTCCAATGTTTTTATCTCTAATGATCTGATCAACTAAGTGGTGTCTTCTTATATACTTTACTAGTATTGATTCTCCTTTAGATGCTTCTTCTCTTTTCTCTTCGGGCTGAGCTACCTTTGCTTATGCTGGTATAACTTCTTGTACAATTTTTTCTTCCACCATTACTCTCTCCATAATATCATTTATAGAAATATATTCAAATTTCCTATATTCTTCCATTTCTTTCTTGCTTTCTTCTTCAATTTTCTCAAAGAAATCATCTATCTTCACATTGGTAGATTCCACAATTTTATTTTTCCATAGGTTTAGACACTGATATTCTTTGCTTTTATTTAGAGTATCCCTAAAAGATAGTCTTGTCACTTTTAGTTTCAATTTTTTTTCTTCTATTCATCTCTTTTGATGCAATGTTTTCTTTTGAATACCTTAAAGTAACTCACAAATGGTGAGTGACCAAACCATATTTTATAGGGAGTCTTCTTCATTCCCTTATTCAATTGCACCCTATTCAAGGTGTACACTATTGTTCTTACAACTTAACTCCAATAGATTTGTGGAACGTTGTTCTAAATCATCAATGTTCTAGCACAATCTATGAATGTCACGTTCCTTCTTTCAACAACATCATTTTATTGTGGTGTTCTAGGAGCTAACATGTGCCTTTTGATTTCATACTCTTGATAGTAATTCTCAAATTATCATGAGATGAATTAACCTCCCTAGGCCGATCTCAAGCATTTTGATGCTTTGCTCTACTAGTCTATCTTTCCACATTTTCCTTGTAGACTTTGAACACATGGAAGGCTTTTGACTTTTCCTTCAAATAGACAATCCATATCATTCTAGAAAACTCATCAATGAAGAACACAAAGTATCTCTCACCAGATACACTCTACATCCTCATGGGACCACACAAGTCATTATGAACTAGATCCAGAACTTGTTCAAAAGTAAATGACTTACTAGAGAGACAAAAGCTTTCCAACTTTCCTAGTTGACATTCTTTGTACATAACATTTTCTAGTTTAGTGATAGGAGGTAGACCCCTTACACAAATTTCCCTTCCCACCTGAACAATGCTTTCAAAGTTTACATGACATAATCTTCTATTTCGTAAACAACTATTGTCATTCTTAGCTACCAAGCATTTATTTTTAGAAATATTGAGGTAGAAGAGGTTATCTTTTCTTTGTTCTCTCGTAGCTAAAAGTTTTCTTGTCTTGTCAAATATTATGCAAGACCCTTTTTTAAACTCAAACTAATATAACCTTTATCCATTAGTTGGGTTATATTTAATAGTTCAAACCTTCCACTAAATACACATCTTTAAAATTAGTGGATTCATTCAGGGCTACAGTGCAGTTACCTATTACTCTACATGGTGAGTTGTTTCTAAACTTCATCATTCCTCTATCATAGGCTTACAACTCATGGAACTTATCCTTGTTAAAAGACATGCAGAGCGAGCAACTGCTTTCAATTATCTAGTTCTTGTTGATACTACTATTGGTTATTAGGGATCTTTCCACCCTTTCTTATGTGATAGAAACAAAGGGTATTTTATCCTCATCCTCATCATTATCACTAGTTGATTCTTCATTAGTCACAACTTCTTTGACAATGTACCATCACTTATTCTCTTTCCCTTTGGAGTTTTTCTATCTTTTTCCAGTCTCTTCTTCACAATCTTTAGACATCTAGCAACATAGTGTCCTACCTTTTTGAAATTAAAAAATTTAAAGGAAAGTGCACCTTTGTTCTTTCCTTTCCCTTTGACCATTCTCTTTGCAAATAGAGCCTTGAGCTCCTCTCATTCAACTTCTTCAGCATAGAGACTATCTAATTCTCTTTTGTATCTAGATGTTCTTGTCTCCTCTTTTCCTCTTTGAGTTATAGCTACTACAACTAAGGCTTTGAATGAAGTGTCAACCTTAGGTTGACTTTTTTTCATAATTTCTTAGCTCAAATGTAGTGAGATTTCCTACTAAGGCATCAAGAGCTACATCCATTTTGTCTATTGTTCTTAGATCCTAAATGGTTGATACCCTTATAGCATATTTGGGTAGCAAGGTTATCAATAACTTTCCTACACAATCATCTTCTTGAATTGTGCCTCTAACTGCTTTGATGGCTAGCATCACATCTTTCACCCATTTTCCATAGGTCTCAATGTCCTCTCCTTCCTACATCCTCATGTCATTAAACATTGCTCTCAGACATTCAACATTAGCCTTCTGGACCTTCTTATTGCCACCATAAATGATTTTGAGCTTCTCCCACATCTCATGTGATATTTCTAGATCTTCTACATCATTGTACTCAGAGTAGGACATGGTGCTAGCAAGAGCATCCATTATGGTTGCGTGAGCTCCTTTCTCCTTTATTTAGTCTAGACTAAGTTGACTAGTATGTTCCACATATTTGACCTTTACATGGATCCAATAAGCATCACCAAGAATCTTCAAATACAACCACATATTTCTACATCATGGGCTATAGTTTTTCTTGGAAAACTTTTGTGCTTCTCTTTTAAATATCTTGATCTTTTCCTCGGCCTATTAAAATCTTTACTTTAGAGGACCTAAGCTCTTATGCCAATTGTTAGTCCAATCATAGGTTGGTACACTGAGGGTTTGAATCAATAAACCTTGATATTTTTAACTTTTCTAATTACACTACACTTATACTAGTCTACAAGTTAATGCTAGCTACAACTTAATTGGTCAAGATTAGGCAAAAATGATGAACACATCAATAACATCATATAACATAGTTTTTATCTTGTGGAAACCCAACTAGGGTAATAACTATGGTGTGTGAGTCGATCCTAATGGAGCTTGCACTATTCTAAAGTGCACCCATTCAAGAGCTTATCTACGTTAAAAGATCACAATGATACTATTTAGGTTCTACCTAGTTAAGGGATTTAGATAAGATCTATGAAAGTCTTTCCCTGCTAGGAGCATCTTGGTTAAAGGACTCCCAAACACAACTTAATGTGTCACCATGTTAGGGGATTTATTACAAAGAACCTATGAGGGTCTACCCTTTATGGGATTTACTATTGTAAAAATTAGTAAACAATAGAGAAATGATCTAATGAAATAGATAATACACTTCACTTGAATAGATCCCTTTATTGTTATTTTGACCTATCAACAACTGCACTCAGCATTCTCTCAACTCTACAACTTTAGAAATAATTAGTTACATGCTTGTAACTTCTTATTCTTTCACAAATTCACTCTTGTGTTGCTCAATCTCATTTGCTTCTCCTCAACAAACTACTAGTGTCACTTGGTTAAGGAATTTAAATAAGACTCGTGAGAGTCTTTCACTATTAGGAGCAACCTGGTTAAAGGACCTTCAAACACAAGTTAATGTGTTGTCTTGTTAGGGGATATAGTACAAAGAACCTATTAAGGTCCACCCCCAATGGAATTTATTGTTGTGAAGATTAGTAAACAATAGAGAAATGATCTATTGAAATAGCCACTACTCTTAACTTGGATAGATCCCTTTACTTATTTGTTGACATTTCAACTTCTATGCTATGGCTTCTCTTGACTATGTAACTTAATACACTATCACTTACGTGTTTGGCACTACTCACTCTGGCATGCATTCACTTTTGTGTTGCTCAAGCTCACTAGATTCTCCTCAACACACCATTGCCTTATCTTGTGACATCTCTTTTTCATCTTTTCTCACTTTGAGATTACTCTTAGCTTGCCTCTATTGGCTCTCTGGCTAATCAATTAGTAATCTAACCTTTTGTTGTTATATGGAGCCTAATCAGACTCAAAGGTTCATTTTTTTCATACTTCATTCGATGCGATTTCTCCTCAAATTTTTTTTATGGGGGTTTGGGGGCAGCATGCCTTCCAGGGTCCTAGGGCAGAGCCCCAAGTGCATCCTTATCATGATACAAGTTGGGATCGAGGGGCAACACCACCACTAGGTTTATCAGGGACAACACCCCTGAAATCTAAAATGACGTTATTATTATAAAAGGTGTAGGGTGTAATTTTTCTATTGATTGACATGTTCTATCCCTAATTTTGTAAGCGATAAAAAACTTGTATAAATGGCTTAGGGTTATGGATTTTAGAATGTATGATGATTTAGTAGCTTCTTATGGTAGTATTGAACTGCAAGGGTTGTAGATTGTAATCATGTTGTAATAACTAGATAATAAAATATTGGACTTTCTTTTGGTGGACATAGCCCAGGAATTGGGTGGATTTGTGTCTTATGTTCTATTTTGTGTGCTTTATTTAATTCTGATATTGGTTGTATTTACATCTAATTGTTATTTATGTCTCTTTAATCCTAACAAGTGGTATCAAAGAGAGTTTGATTTAGTTAACCTCTACATGAAGGTCTCATAGTTTAGTGGGAGCCTTATGGTTGAGAGAGACAAATTGTAGAAAGGGGTAAGCTGAAGGTTGAGAAGTTTAATGGGCATAACTATCAGTTATGGAAAATACAAATGGAGGACTATATTTATCAAAAGGATGTATGGAGACCATTGGAAGGAAAATTTAAGAAAGAGGCAACTATGCCTACTTCATTTGATGTGGTTTCCCCCATATTTTTCTATGGGGGTTTGGGTGTAGTGCCCCCAAGACAAGGTCCAAGGGCAACGCCCCTTGTGGAATCCTATGACAGTGCCCCAAGTGTGCTCCCTGTCATGATACAGGGAGAGGTCAAGGGAAAACACCCCCAAAAGTTCAAATGACATTATTATTATAAAAGGTGTCAGGATCTAATTTTCTATTGGTTAGAATATTCTAGCCCCAATTTGGTAAGCAACAAAAAGCTTGTATAAAATGGCTTAGGGATAGGGATTTTATAATTTATGATGAGATAGTAGCTTCTTGTAGCAGTATTATGTCACAATGGATTACATAGTGTAATTAGGTTGTAACCACTAGATAATAAGAATATTAGACTTGGTGTTGGTGGACATAGCTCAGGGATTGGGTGAACCGTGTTGAATCTTTGTCTCCTGTGTTCTCTTTTGTGTACTTTATTATAATATTGGCTATATTTGCATCTCTTTGTTATTTTTGTCTCTTTAATCCTAACAAGTGGTATCACTATCCACTAATAAATCTATCTACTAAATTTTAGGGCTAAAGTAGTTGATTCAAATGGCCGGTCATTCTCCACTCCAAGAAGATGAGCACGGGCCTCAAGCCAAAAGGTACCAATCAGGGGAAGTGAGGTTATTTCAGATATCCCCTATAAGAAAGTCTCACAATTGAGTGGGAGTCTCATGGTTGAGAGGGAACAATGGTAGAAGAGGGTAACTTGAATGTTGAGAATTTTAATGAGCAAAACTTTTAGTTGTAGAAAATACAAATGGAGTACCATCTTTATTAGAAGGATTTATGGTGACCATTGGAAGGAAATTACAAGAAAGAGGCAAATATGATAGATGAGGATTGGGATATTTTAAACAAAAAGGTACTTGCAAGTATTTATTTATGTCTGACACAATCGATGACATTTAATATTATGAAAGTGAAGATGGCTTAAGAGTTGATGCAAACCCTAGCAAAGTTGTATGAAAAACATTTTTCTTAAAACAAGGTATTTCTCATGAAGTGCTTATATAATATGAATATAGTAGAATGAGGATCTATTGTTGATCATTTGAATGAGTTTAATATAGTTACCAACTAGTTATCTTCTATAAATGTCAATATTGTTGACGGAATTGTGACTCTCTTGATTCTATGTTCTTTGTCTAAAAGCTAGAATGGATGTGAGTAATTTTGTTTCTAGTTCTCATGCCCTAAAATTTTATGATGTGGTTGGTGTCATTCTAACTGAGGAAATTCATAGTAAAAGATCAGGTGGATCTACCTCATAAAGTGTCTTGAATGAATAAAGAAGAGAAAGAACAAATGAAAGAGGAAATAATTCTAAAAATCCTTGGAAATCAAGAGGAAAATCAAAGTGAAAGAGTTCTCAATCTAGAGGACCAAGAGATTGTCAATACTATGGGAAACCATAACATAAGAAGAAACATTGTTGGTCTTAGAAGAACAACGAAGGATACAAATAAGAAGGAAACAAGTAGGTAAATGTGGTAAGTAATAAATTCAAAGATGATGATTTACTTATTTCTTTAGAAAATGTTAATGATTCATGGGTTATAGATTCAAGGGCTTCATTTCATGCTACACCCCATAGAGATTTTTTTCCTGATTATGTGTAAGGGGATTTTGGGCTTGTTTATTTGGGAGATAATGAACCATGTCAAATTGTCGGAAAGGGAAGAATTAAGATTAAGTTTCAGAATGGAAATCATTGGCTACTATAAGAGGTAGACATGTTCCAAGACTGAATATGAATTTAATTTCAGCAGGGAAAATGGATGATGAGGGTTGCACAACCACTTTTAATGATAAAAATTGGAAGGTTTCAAAAGGTTCCCTAGTAGTAGAAAAAGGTGTGAAAGTAGGCACCTTATATCTTTGTACAAGTCATAGTGTTCCTTCTAGTTTAATTATTTTAGAGAAAAATTAGTGCTCAAGAATAATTATTACAATTGAGTGGGAAGACCATCAAACATATGTTAGAGGTTCTAAAATGACACTATGAAACAATAGACTCGAGCACATGAGTGAGAAAGGTATGAACTTACTTTATTCAAAGAAAGTTTTACCAGGTCTAAAATGTGTTAATATGGATTTCCATGAAAGCTATGTGTATGGAAAACAAAAGAGAGTTATTTTTGTGAAGTGTGGAAAGGAAAAGGAAAATGAGAAATTAGAGCTTGTGCATAGAGTGTATGGGAACTAGCTCAGGTATCTTCGCTTGGTGGATCTCATTTTTAAGTTACATTCATTGATGATGCAACTAGAAAATAATGGATTTATTTCCTTAAACAAAAATATGATGTATTTAGAACTTCTAAGAAATGAAAATGCTTGGTTGAGAATGAGACTGGCAAAAGGATAAAATGTCTCAAATATGATAATGGTGGTGAGTATTACAATAAATTATTTGAATATTATTGTTCCTCTAATGGTATTCGTAGGCAAAAAACTATTCCAAGGACTCCACATGAAAATGGAAAAGTTGAGCGCATAACATGACAATAATGGAGTGTGCAAGGAGTACGAGGTGTTATATTGTGTTGGCCTAAAACATATGGGAACAAGTTGTCAATACTACTATATATTTAATCAATAGAGGTCTCTCTACTCCTTTAGGTTGTGGTATTCCAGAAGAAGCATGGAAGGGTAAGAAGGTGAGTTGTTTGTTTCTAAAAAAAATTGATTGTGAAGCATTTGCACTTATAGATTATGAAAATAGAACCAAGTTGGAAGCTAAACCTAAGAAATGTGTATTAATAGGATAGCATTGATGAATTTGGCTATAGGCTTTGAGATTTTGAAAATCATAAAATTGTAAGAAGCACGGATGTCATATTCAATGAGAAGGTGTTGTACAAAGATTTGTTGTAGCAACATGAGAAGAAAGAAAATGATTATATGGTACTAGATGATACTCCAAAAGATAATGTTCCAATAGTCCATCGTGCTCCACAACAACAAACAATACCACACACCCCAATGAATATTAGACGGTCAACAAGGCTAAGTAGACCTCCAAAAGGATTTTTCTCCCTCTTTTTACTCTATTTTATTAAAAAATGTAGATGAACCATAATGTTGTGATAAAATTGTGCAAGTGGATACAAAGTTTAGTGGGAGTCTACAATGACAGAAGAAATGGACTTCTTGCTGAAAAAAAAGACTTGGGATTTATGTAAGTTTCCTATAGGTAAAATGGATTTATAGAATAAATGGGTTTACAAGGTGAAAGAAGAGGATGGCGATAAGAAAATATTTAAAGCTAGGTTAGTTGTAAAAGGATTTGCACATAAAAAAGACATCGATTTTGATGAGATATTTTCTCTATTAGAATTTACAAGTGGCAAGTATACTTCTGAGGGGGGCGGGGGGGGGGTGGGGTCGGGTGTGGGTGTTGAATCAGAAGTACTAAAATTTAAACTTTAAAACTTTTAACTTAAATCAATACATGCATGAAAGCATATTGAAATAACATGAAAGTAAAAGCATGAATGAAAAACATTTGACACCATATTTGATCACCTAGAAACCCTCCAAAATGAGAAAGTAAAACTGGGGTGGGAATGACACCCACAACTTACTACTATAGCAATTCTAGGAGTTGATGAAATCCAACTCCGTAGTCGCCAAGATCACCTACATGCAAATAGCTTGCTGAAGAGAACCCGAAGGAGCAAGAGCTTGAAGCAAACAATGCAAGAGAAAATATTTCACAATAGGAAAATGAAATTGCTATGTGAATGGATGAATTTACAATGAGAGAGAGACCACTTATAAATGCCTCAAGGAAGCTTATAAAACAAGTTGGAGGGAGGTAGAAGATAAGGTTGACAACCAAGCATCCACAAAAAAGTGGAACATGCTAGAAGGGAACAAACTCCGATGTTGTCAACAACTAACCACTACAACTATTAAATACAAAATATTAAATAAATGCATTAACCTAAGTAAGCTTAAGTAATAGAATAAATAATTAATAATTAATTATTTACTCTAACACCCCCCCTTAAGTGCAACTTAGGGAAATGCCTTAAGCTCACAAAACTAAGATGAAATGCAGAATGGGTCCTGGCAACAAGGCCATGTTAGGTACCCATGTACAATGCAAGAAGATACAACCTCTATAAATGATGAAAGAGAGAAAACCACGTGGGAAAAACCCTCCCCCAAAAAGAGGTAACCTAGTGAAGAACTGAAGAAGCCCTCCAACTAGGGAAATGTCCCCTAAAATAGGTATAAGGAGTGATCATGAAGAAGCATCACTGAAGCATGAAAAAGCTACAAATCTGCCAAACTACTGATCTGAAGAACCTCCATGGAAGAAGAAGGCACAAACTGAGCATGTCTATATGGTAGATGACCCATCTCACCGAAATGCATAGGTAGCTAGCCACTACAATCGCCTTGTATATAAGATCAACCACTGAATATATAGTTAACACTATCGAACCATCAAACCACGGATGCATTAGAACAACAGCATAACCCCTCCTTAATGTAGATGGGGTGAGATGACAAGCAATTGAGAAGGTGGGCCAAAGTCTCCTGTAGACGAACCAAGAACGACGAGAGAGGGAAAGAGGTACAGACACCTATAAAGACACGGTCAAACTAACTCTGTATGGGGCTAATTTCATGGAAGGGACACTCACTTGACAAAGGGAGAAGGCCTAAAATAGCAAACAACTATCCCCCCCATGGTGCTTTATGAAAATAGTGCATGTACAACTGACTCAAAACATCGTTCATGACCCCCGAAATGCAAAAGTGGCACTTTATCTCAATGCGATACATAAAAATGCTTCAAAATGATAGCTACAATGATCAAAACTAAAAACAAGTTGATAAAAAACAAAGTACAGCTCAAAACAAAGGAAACCATGCCAGGAAAATGATCCTCGGGCCTAAAACACTCAAGATATCCACCATATAGAAAAAATACCAAAACTATGATAAAAAGGGCATGGGCCAAAAACTAACAAAAAGGACTACATTTATGAAAAGGTGACAGAACTAGCTTTCCAAAAATATAAAGTTTTCAAAAAACGGGCATGGGATGCAAAAGATATGCTTGTCGGAGTCAAAAATAGAACTTCAAACTTTGACTAAAAAAATAGGCAATAAAAGAGCATCAAAACCTAAAAATACATATACCAATGTCTCCATCTCAGAACCACTTTCCAGTGCTTCTTTCAGATTGGAAAAATACCTCCGTATGCTCAAGTTATGGCCAAAAAACCAAAAGTAGGTCCAAAATTGACCTTGGAGATGTGCAAGCAGGTCTGCTGATGCAAGCACTAATGGTAGCAATACACTGGGAAAATTTTGACGGTTTCAAAGCCATTGCAACAAAAAAGGAAGCCACATGGCAGCCAAGTGGCATAGCTGATGTGGCAGGTGACGTGGTAGTGTCATGAATGTGCACTATAGTATCTGCAACAAGTGTACCTGGATTCTCAATGAATGAAGCTAGAGGATTAGGTAGAGCAGAAGAATCCTACAGAGGAGAAAAGCCCTCAACTGGATGTGGTGTAGCAGCCAAAATAGGGATCTCAAGAACAATACAAAGGTTCAAGTATCCTGACTGCACCACATGATGCTTCTGTGAAAGAGAAGTAGTGTGCTCCAACAATTGAGATGGTGGACCAAAGTGTGAGAATGTGTAGAGACGAGTGGAAGGATCAACTACCCCTGTAGTAATAAGACCTCCTGTTACACGATCTCGAATGAAGACTGAATCAGCAGTGAACTCAACTATCTTCCCTGATCCACTGCATGTAATCTGAGAAATCGAGAGAAGGTTGGTAAACAAAGATGGAACATACAATACATCATTGAATATACCATCCTGGATGTGAACTGAACCTTTCCCATAGACTGGTAGTCCAGTGTTATTCCCCATGAGAATATGAGGAATAGGAGAAGCCTCAAGAGTAGAGAAGACACCTTGAGAAGATGTCATATGGTGAGAAGCACCTGAATCTAGTATCTAAGGAACCTGTGAAGGAGATGTAATGGTAGCCTGTAATGCATGACCCTTTCCAAGATCTGATGTAGATGGCGAAGATGTGGAAGAAGACTGAAAGGCATATCCCTGTGAGGTAGAAGAGGATGGAGAAGAAATGGTGTTCTTCTGAAGAAGAGCTTGCAAATCTGCAATTTGTTTCTCATAGCCATCAAATCTCTTCTGAAAACAATGTGTCTCATCATGAGATCCTTTCCCACAATAGGAACAGGTAGGGGTCTCAGTTTTCTTTTTCTCCTTCTTCTTAGAAGATGATGAACCAATAGAAGAGGGATCTGATATTTGCTTCGACTTCTGCTCTTGTGTAAGCAATGCCTGTGACTGTGAACCTGAAAGTGAATCCATTTGAGTGATCTTAGACTATTCACGGGTTAACCGATCACAAAATGTCTCAAAAGAAGGCATCCTATGTCTATCACCCAAGGCATCCATAGTGGAGTAGAAAGTGGAAGAGAAGATCTGATACTTTCCTCTCAACTTTGAGAGTATCAAAAAGATACACTCATTATCTGTCTTGGTTTTCTCACATCCCTGCAAAAGTGTACATAGAGATTTGAACTTCATCAAGAAGTCCTCAATGGTGGGAAAGTTGTCAGGTGTCAAAGAAGTCAACTCTGCATCTAGCTGAAGTGCCTGAAACTCATTCACTTGGCCAAACAAAGTCTAAAATTTGAGCCAATAAGCTCGTGGAGTAGTCAAACCATCCAAGTGAAATAGTAGATTGTCTGAAATGTTCAGTGCAATCAATCCCATGGCCTCATCTATTTTGTTCCTATGCTGAAGAACCTCAAAAGCTTGTGTAATAACAGGTTGATTCTCATCCAAACATGACCATAAACCCCTTGACATGAGAAGCCGTGTCATTTGTGCCTTCTAGGTGTGATAGTTGTGTGGTGTGAGACAGGTCACAAATGGATCCACCATTGAGAGAAAGAAGAAGACAGAAGTAGAAGGGTCTTATTCTGAATTAAATTACAGAAAAGAAAATGCTCCCCCCCACAATGTATAAATTGGGCACTCTTTACTTAGTGCGATTATAATAGCCAATTTAGGGCCTATTTTTGAAAGTAATATTTCTATCCATAGAACCTATAATCTAATTGCAGATCTAGAAAGTAGACAAAAAAATATACACTTTCAAAAAAAATAGAACCTGATTATGTGTCCAGATGAACCCGTACTAAGCATTTGAAGTGGCCAAAATTGAGAATTGTGAGTTGCAAAAAAAAAAATAGGAATAGAGATCTCAAACCACCAACACCAATGTGTAGATCACGAAATCCTACCCCAAAACAAAAAAAAATGCTCAAAAAAATGAGTCCGTATGATGGAGATGTCACTGTTTGAAAATCACCGCTGTAGTTATTTTTTCTGAATCGCCGTTGTCGCACCTCCAAAAAATAAAGAAAAAAGCCCAAAAAATATTAGATCTTTTATGTCAAATCCTCTTTCTCCTTTTTCTCCAAATACTGAAAAAAATGCTCTTCCTCCTGATTGAAGAAAAAATCACAAACAAACTAGGGTTTGTGTCTCTAAATCGCGGCTTCAAAAAAATCCTTCAAACAAGAAGCAGCAGGGAGGCTCTAATACCATGTAGGAGTTGATGAAATCCAACTCCGCAGTCACCAAGATCACCTAAATGCAAATAGCTTACTGAAGAGAACCCGAAGGAGCAAGAGCTTGAAGCAAACAATGCAAGAAAAAATATTTCACAATAGGAAAATGAAATTGCTATGTGAATGGATGAATTTACAATGAGAGACAAACTGCTTATAAAGGCCTCAAGGAAGCTTGTAGAACAAGCTAGAAGGAGGTAGAAGATAAGGTTAACAACCAAGCATCCACAAAAAAGTGGAACATGCTAGAAGGGAATAAACTCCCGTGTTGTCAAAAACTAACCACTACAACAATTAAATACAAAATATTAAATAAATGCATTAACCTAAGTAAGCTTAAGCAATAGAATAATTAATTAATAATTAATTATTTACTCTAACAGAAATAATGTAACTTGTCAAGGTTACAATTTTTGACCATTAGCAATGGTCTACCCTGTGAGAGGCCTACCATGTTAAAGGCTTTTACACCTTGTTAGAAGTGCACCTATCTAAAGGGTTTACAAGACATTCGCTTGGAATGGCACCCTGTTAAAGGATTTATACAATGGCTATTAAACCAACCTAAGTCCATATGATTTCATTCTACTGCAACAATTGTTAGAGAGTATAGTAGAATGTTTGATCTGATCACTTACAATCTGATATTGCTGATTTTAGATCCTTGTTTGGTCTAATCTGATCCTCACTAATCTAATATGAAGTTGTTATAATGTTGATTCTTTGTTTTACTAACTGATCTTGCAATAATCCTACTCTACTAAGTCACCTTGAATGTCCTCTTATCACTTCACCCATTTTACTCCTTCTATTCTTCGTTCACATGCATCATACTCTCATCATTTAGTACACATGAATTATGGGGCTTCGATCTCCTCAAAAAAAATTGTGACTTAGGGTTAGGTATGGATCTAGGGCTGAGATTCATCCATTTTGCCTCTTTAGCATTCCAATTATTTGATTGGTTGCATGTTGATTACATAAGGAATCAAATAGATTTGATTTTATCTCTAAGCTTCAAGATCTATCCATTAGCTAGCATGCAAAATGGTTTACATCTTAGTTTGTGAAGGCACAAACTCTTATGTTGATTCCATGTTGCTCAACACTTGCTGATTACTGATGCTTGACACTTACCAAAATTTTGTCTTGCTCGGCACCTAAACATGCTTGGCATCTATTTTTCACTCAACACATATACTCGCTTGGCACTGTCTATTTGCTCGGGCCCTGAGTGATTCAGCACTTACTGTATTTTTGGCTTGGCACATATTGCAACTTGACACTTGTATATATTATACTCGGCATATGTTGCTAGCTCAGCATGAACTTAGCAAATAGCTTAAGTGTGTTGACACTCAATTTTCAAAACCATTCTGAGATCAACAATCTCCCCCTCTGACATGAGTGTCAAAAACACTTAACTATGCATGATGAGTCTATCTCCCTTAAGTATAATACAATTACAGTTTGGCATAAAACTTAAAAACTATTCAAAATTTTGTGAAGGACTATATACCTTAAAATTGTTGTAACTCCCGCTAAGTTGATTTGCCCCTTTTTTTATATCCAAAATCTCTCTGATTAGATTTGCCTCATGTTGATTCTCTTTGATACTCTTTATTTGATCTAGTTTGATATGCCCTATTTTTTCTTTTCTGCTTTGTACTCCCCCTTTGTTTGCTCTTCTCTATTTTTTTTGGCTTCCCCTTTCACATGTCTCCCCTTGCAAATTAAGTCTTCTTCTGGCCTTTTGATTTATCTCCCCCTTTTTTGACACTTATGACAAAGGGTCTATATGCTAACTGAGTATTTTGCCAAGGTCTTTCTTACTTTCATCACAATTCTCAGAGAAGCATCTTAGTTTTGTATTGCAACTTCTAGGGATTTAATTTGTATTGTTTTCTTTGTTGCGAAGTGAACTAAGCCATCTAATGTTGAAAGATTAGGATCTTTCTTCAATACATTTTATGCATAGGCTAGTTCCTTTTATAGAATCTCCATGTGAGGGGTTAGGGCAACTTGTATTTGAACTAATTTAGCTCTAGTATTAGCCTCTCTTGTTGTCAATATAGCTAGTTCCTTCTATTTATGAAGCATTTTATGAAAGTGCTTCTCACTTTGAGCTAGATCTTTTGGCAATTTCATACCTGATACTTTCAGATTTCTTTCCAAGCTCATTTTTCTTTGGTTGGTTTCTTGTGTGAAGATTGAAGGATCACACAATTTTGTGTACAATGAGAATATATTCTCAAGTACTGTCTTCACCTTCTCAATTTTGTTTGCCAACTCTACCTGTGATAGTGTTATTTCACTAGATGTCTTTTCATTGACCTTTGCTTGAAATTTCTTCTTTGACCATTCCATTAGTTTTGCATTGGTGTCATGGTCTTCACTTTGCATCTGGTCCACTATTTCTCAGAGTTGCTCCAAAATGGGCTTTGTTTCATTAGGTGATTGCAAGCTGAAGGAATCTAAGAAGATGTCCTTAATCTCATGTAATGCTTGCTTTTGTTTATACTCATTTATGAGTATCTCTGACTTCTTCTTCCTTTCTAATGCCTCCTACATTAGATTTATCTAATCAAGTGTAATAATGTCATAGTCATATTTTGGAATGACTATCTCTTCATCTAATGTAGGGTCTCCATAATAAAGTACCCTTGCAACTTTTGTGGAGCTCGAGCCTAGTGCTGAGATTTGTAGTGGCATAACATCAGTGCTTGGCTTCTGAAGCATTCTTCTAGGAGTCCCAATAGTTGGTAGATTTATCAATGTTTGAATTGCTTCCTACTCTTTTTCTTTTGGACTTTCCTGGTCCTCTTCTTATTTGTATTTATCAATAACACTTATTTGTGGTGGTGCACCCTGTGTTTGTGCAATAGAGGCAGAAGTATCCATCTATCCTGTTTGTTCATTTGTAGGCTCTTTCTCCTCTACAGTCTAAGTCTTGTGCTCAATCATCATCACTTTGACTGTGGAGTCAACCTTTGCAGATGTATCTATTGATGTTTGCATTGTAGGTTGTCCATTGGTAGTTGTAGGGATAACAGAAGGTGGTTCTTGTGGATTCACCTTATCCTTTGTTAATTTAGCTACAGCTTTCTATAACTCATCTACACTGACCAATAGAAGATTATTGCATAATTGAGCTTGTAATGTCAATTGGTCAAGGATCTTCTTAAGATCTTTTGAAGTCAATGTATTGATATTTTGAGTAGAGTTGTTAGGAACATTCTTTATTGTTACTATCTCTGCAGGTGTAGAGGTGTCATGTGGAGGGCTCAAAGGTGGCAGTTGTGTGTCTGACACATTATATTCTGTTTGCTTCTCCCCAGCTATTGCCACTTCATCTTTTTTTGTTGTGTCTCCTCCACTTTGTTATCTCCTTTTTCTTCTTCTTTGTCATTCTCCTCCTCTTCCTCATCATTCTTTCCCTCAAAGGGATCCTCTTCTCCTTGCTTAACAGTTGTTAAACCACATATTAACTTCCACATGTTAGTGGATTTATTAACAACATCTTCAATGTTGTTTTGGAGAATGTTGAAGGCTCTATATTTGGGTCAAAATTTGCTCTCGTGCTTCTTGTTAACCTTAGTTATTTTTCCTCTTTTGTAAGCTTTGGCATTACTCGAGCCAATGTAGACTCTCTTATTTCCTTCTCCATGTTAAGGCAATAATGCCATTTATTTTCAACAATAGAATATAAATCTTTAGGCATTGAATTATAAAGTTCAAGTGGGGTGTTCTTGAACTTAGCCATCATGGTATAGACTCATTCCTCAACCATGTTTTGTTCTTCACTACTTAACTTACTAAAATCAATGTTCTTCAAGCTAGTTAAGTATGCATTATCTTTAATACTATCACAGATATTCTCTAAAACAGACTTGGTGGCACGACTTACCACTCTGAATTGGCTTGTGTCTTCTAACTCGTTCTTTTCTTCATCAAAGTTAGGTTGAGCAACATATTTTCTTCTTAATTTCTTCTTTGTTGGACCTTGTTGTTTAGTTGCCTTCTTCTTTTCTTGCTCCTTAGCCTTTTGAGTTGTGGCTCTTGTGCTTGCTCTTATAGTAGGATTTGTAGGGCTTGGCTGAGTAGCCTTCTTTCTCTTTGTATGTACTGCAGGTTGTGTGCTTGCCTTTCTCTTCTTGGGTTCTAGCTAAGTTGGTGCTTCCTCAGCTTGTTCCTCCTCAACACCTTCTTCCTATTCATCTTCACCCATGCCTTATGTTAAGCCAAGTGGTTCCTAGCCCTATTCTTCTTCTTCTTCATCTTCATCATCTTCCTCTTCTCCTTCTGTAGTTCCTTCTCTGAATTTGACCTTAAGTTTCTTGACCAACTTATCCTTCTTTTTCAATACAGATGTTGTCTTTAGATCCATGTCAACTTTTGATCTAACAACATCATAAGTGCGAAAAGGTTTTTTACTTTTATCAATTTCCTCTGCAAGAAATGTTATGATTGATGTTGATGCCTCATCAATGTTTATCTCATATCCTAATGGCCTTAGCCATCTAACTCTTGGTACTACTACTTGAATATAAGTATAATCAATATCAACTAAGAAACACATATCATTGATGTGTTGCTTTACTAGGGAAACTGGAATTCTTAGTGTTTGCTTCATGGACTTCTTAAAGTCCTCAAAATAGCTTGTCATGATGGTTTCAAAATTGGCTCCCATATGCTCTATGTACTCATTTATATGTACAACTATAGACCTATTGGTCTTCAATCCTATCTACCAAATGAGGGAAATTCATCTTGAACATAGAAAAAGATACATATCAAAATTGAGCCAAACTTACACTAAGCACTTTTGGATCTTCTTATTACTCCCAAATTCTCCATAATTTGTTGTAGTTATAGTTTTTCTAGATCATATGTATGATCTTTCTTAACAATTTTGTAGCCTACATCCACTTCAATGCATGGCACACTATTCAATCGGCTTGACTGATAGAATTTGTGTGATATGACCCTCACTACAAACTCTATGAGTGGATCTTTGATGGTTTCTACCCCTCTTATTCCATTGTGCCCCTATGTTCTTCTCAATGACTTCCTTTGAGTCACTTCTTAGGGTCTTCAACCGACCTAGGGTTGGATAACCTATAACCCTATGTATGATTCTCTTTGATAACTTGATAGGACCACCTTACAACCACAGGCATCCATTATGGATTCTGCTCAAAACTATTCTAATCCACTCTGTTTTAAAGATCATGGGGAGATCTAGGGCATGCGTTAGTCCCTCTCTCAACAATGTTGAATTCTTCTTTCAATACCCCATTCTCACATAGTTTATCGTAGGCTTGGTGAATATCCATGTCACCAATCCCTCCAACCTTGCAATTGTAGCATTTCCTAACATCTTTAACCATTATGACTTTTGGTGGGATAATAGATAAAGTTCCAGCAAGGTCATTCTTATAAGAAACTTCTAGAATTGCCCTAAAATTTGGTTGCTTAACCTCATTGCTAACTAGCTAAACCTCAAAAGCTTCCTTATCCTTAGGGTTTTTGGAGCTAGAAGTCATTTTGCAACCTAGGGTTTCAACGAACTTTGAAACAGCATAGCTCAGCACTTGAGAAATACCTTAGATTGATGAGGTGATGTTGAATCTTTGTTGGAATCTTCACAAATACTTTGTCCTTGCTTTGAAATTACTTTTCTACTTTGTTTGATCTTTGCTCTATGTTTGAATGGAAAAAAATGATCAAAAAAATTAACCGTATACCCTTCAATACATAGCATTTGATGCTTAGTGCATATACAACTGTACACTCAGCTCCTTATGCGATTTTTGCTTTACTCAACATCAATGCAAATTCCACATCACTTGGCAACTATAGGAATTACCCTTACTCAGCTTCAATAGAAATTTTCTTTACTTGGTAGCAACTATCATTTCTTTTATTTGACAATTACAACTCATTCAGCTCCAACTAGTCTTGGTTGACAACTCAACATACAATAGGATTTCACTCGAATTCAAAAGAAAACTTTTCACACTCGTGTAGGATGAAAACTTGAAGATTCAATCTTGCATCTTTATTCGTGCTAATTTATTCTTTTCAGTATTAATTTGTTTTGGAACTGATGTATGATAAAGCTTTTAAGTATCAGTCCCCCATACCTTCTCTTGCTTAGTTGAATGAAGTATGACCACTTGACCTTTTAGGTGAAGTAATCCCTCTATTTGATGAGTTGCTTCCATGTCTTGTTCATCTCTCCTCTAATGTGTTCAACATCTACTTTTCCTTTTCCTTTGTTGAACTCAAAGTTGGGTGCTTTTGACCTCGTTGGGCAATACTTGTTGATGTGACCTATCTTTAGGCAGCTGAAATAGGTGGTTTGACTTAACCATCTACTATAGTTACCACTAAAATGTGTTCTTATGCAATTCTTGGGGATGTGTCCATACTCTTGATAGTAGTGGCAGCTATGCCTAGTGTTGTAGTCCCAGTTATAGTGGTGTCCATGACTTCATGTCTTTGTTGGTTTATTTGTTGACCACATAGGCTTGGATTTGCATTCAAAGGCTCTATGTCCATACTTCTAGCAGTTAAAATTGGGGTGGGGATGACACCCACAACTTACTACTGTAGCAATAATGTAACTTGCCAAGGTTACAATGTTTGACCATTAGCAATGGTCTACCCTGTGAGAGGCCTGGCATGTTAAAGGCTTTTACACCTTGTTAGAAGTGTACCTGTCTAAAGGATTTATAAGAAATTCACTTAGAATGCCACCCTGTTAAAGGATTTATACAATGGTTGTTAAACCAACCTAAGTCAATAGGATTTCATTCTACTATAACAATTGTTAGAGAGTACAGTAGAATGTTCGATATAATCACTTACAATATGATATTGTTGATTTTAGATCCTTGTTCTATCTGATCTAATCCTCACTGATTTGATATGAAGCTCTTATAATGTTTATTCTTTGTTCTTCTAACTAGTCTTACAATACTCTTGCTCTGCTAAGTCACCTTGAATGTCCTCTTATCACTTCACCCCTTTTACTCATTTTTTTCTTTGCTCACATGCATCATACTCTCATCATTCAGTACACATGAATTATGGGGCTTCGATATCCTTAAAAAAATAATTGTGAGTTAGGGTTAGGTATGGATCTAGGCTGAGATTCATCCATTTTGCCTCTTTAGCATTTCAATTATTTGATTAGTTGCATGTTGATCACATAGGGAATCAAATAGATTCGATCTTATCTCTAAGCTTCAAGATCTATCCATTAGTTGGCATGCAAAATGGTTTACATTTTAGTTTATGAAGGCACAAACTCTTATGTTGATTATGTGTTGCTCGGCACTTGCTGATTACTAATGCTCGACACTTACTAAAATTCTATCTTGCTCGGCACCTGAACGTGCTCGGCATCTATTGTTCACTCGGCACATATACTCACTCGATACTATCTATTTTCTCAACACTTGAGTGACTCAGCACTTACTATATTTTTGGCTCAGCACATATTGCAACTCAGCACTTGTATATATTATACTTGGCATATGTTGCTAGCTCGGCATGAACTTAGTAAATAGCTTAAGTGTGTTGACACTCAATTGTCAAAACCATTATGATATCAACATTCTCCAATTTTTAAAATGACTTCTATTCATATTGTTTCAAGTATTGTGGCTACTGAAAATTTGATTTTGGAACATCTTGATGTTATATCAACTTTTCTTCATGGTGATTTGGATGAAGAAATATACATGGAATAGCCACAGGGATTTGAGGTCAAAGATAAGGAGCATTTAGTGTGCATATTGAAGATAAGTTTATATGGCCTGAAGCAAGCATCTCGAAAATGGTATCTTACATTTGACAGTTTTATGAATGAGCATGGTTGTAGCCAGTGTCATTCAAACCATTGTGTTTATTTTAAGAGGTTGGATGATGACAATTACATTATTTTATGTCTATATATTGATGATATACTTACAGTTGGGTCTAACATGGATCACGTTAAGGCATTGAAACAACATTTAACATATTTATTTGCTATTAAAGATTTGGGGGCATCAAAACAAATCCTGGTATGAAAAATTGCAGAGATAGGAAAACTCAAAAATTGACTTCATTTGAGGCTAATTATATTAAGAAGGTGTTACAACATTTCTCTATGGAGAATGTCAAACCTCTCAACAAACCTTTTCCTGCTCATTTAAAATTGACTAAGGAGATGTGTACAAAAACACATTAAGAGGAGAATAAAATGTCCAAGGTACCTTATGCCTCAAATATAAAAAGTTTAATGTATGTTATGGTATGCACTAGACCAAATATTGTACATGCATGGGATTCGTTAGCAGGTATCTGAGTCATCTTGGGATTGAGCATTAGAATGTTATAAAATGGATTCTCAACTATTTGAGAGGAACATCCAATAATTTTTTACATTTTTGGGATTGTACTACTGATTTACAAGGTTGTCTTGACTCAGATTTGGTAGGGGATCTTGATACTAAGTGAAGTACTACATGATATATATTTATTTTTGTTGGAACTATAGTGAGTTGGATTTATCAGTTACAGAAGGTGAGTGCTTTATCCACTAAAGAGGAAGAGTATGTTGCTTCTATAGAGGAAACCAAGGCAATGATATGGATTCAATTATTCATGGAAGAGTTGGGGCACCCATAGTCAGATGATTATCTATTTATAGATAGCAAGAGTATCAATCATCTTGCCAAGAATTCTTTTTTACATTCAAAGACAAAATATGTAGAATTATGATGTCATTTCATTGGGTTAGTTTTGGATGATGGATAGTTAAAGATGAAAAATATGCATATAGATGATAACCCAATAGGTATGTTTATAAATGCAGTGATAAGGGAGAAGTTGAACTCCTCTTCAGCTTTGGTTGGTCTTCTTGACTGAACAAAATAAAAGAACGATGGAGTCTAGGGTGGTTTTACATTCCAATGAGAGCTATAGGTTTACCATTGTTGTGATTAGTCTCCAAGTGGGAGGTTATTCTTGTGCAGTTTGATCAATCTCCAATTTGGAGATTGTTGTTATGCAAAGCCTAATCAGACTTAGAGGTTAATTTTTTCCCTACTTCATTATGCACAATTCCCCCCCCCCCCCCCCCGCCCATGTTTTTCTATGGGGGTTTGGTGTAGTGCCTGCAAGATAGGGTCAAGGGGCAATGCCCCTTGCAGGGTTCTGGGGTATAGCCTCAAGCACACTCTCTATCATGATGTAGGGTAGGCTCAAGGGGAAACAACCCCATAGGGGTTTTCAAGGGTTGAGCCCCCAAAAGCTCAAATGACTTTATTATTGTAAAAGGTGTTGACAATTATTTTTCTATTAGTCAACACATTCTAGCCCTAATTTTGAAAGTGATAAAAAGCTTGTATAAAATGGATTAGGGTTAGGGATTTTATGATGTATGATTTTTTAGTAGATTCTTGCAATGGTATTGAGCTGCATGAGATTGTAGATTGTAATTAGTCTATAATCACTAGATAATAAGAATATTACACTTGTTGTTGGTGGATGTAGCCTAGGAATTGGATGAACAACATTAAATCTTTGTGTCTTGTGTTCTCTTATGTGTGCTTTATTATTTTATGGTATTGGTTATATATACATGTAATTTTCATTTTTGTCTCTTTAATCCTAAAAATTTTCCCCTTTTGACTCTTTTTTCTTTTACAGTCTTTACTCGTTCATCTTTGAAACCCTAATCTATGAATTCAAGTTTTCAATTCTCAAGCCTACTCCTAGCTTGACTTCTCGTTGTTATCGTGCACTGCTCTTGTTAGATGTAGCATGTTTGTACAAGAGTCACAAATGTCTTGTATCATAATTGACTTGCATTGCTAGAAAGAATTCAAATTCAAATTCTATTGTTCCTTGATGCAATAACCCCATCACCATTAAGTGCAATAATGAGTGCACTTTTACCTACTTCATGATGTGGTAGTCACAAGTATCCTTTTTCATGATTTCCTTGTTGACTAAGTCAATCTATCCTATATGCTCACCAATAATTATAACTTCCTTTTATACTTGACATCTTTTAGCACATTCTTACTTCAATTAGTGTTACTCTATCTAAGTGGATAGCCTTTGTCATTTCCTCTAATAGGCTTGTCCTTCACCTTTCTTTAATCACCCTTATGAACTAGAGTCACACACACAAGATCAATGTGTCTTTTTAGTCACAACTTTATACTGATCTTGGTTCCTTCTATGCCTTGACATCAATGACAACACAGTGATAACTAAATTCATCGATCATTCTACTGATTAGTCCTTGATCATTGAGATTGTTATGTCAACATAAGAGACCTCAAAACATAAATATTATACCATTTAATCACTAATCATTGTCCATTTCATTAGAAATAATTTTAAAGTATGTTTGTAAAAAGAAAATTGCACATTTTTATCTAGCATTGGAATTAGCTACACTCGCAATAGAGCATATGTTGACTATGAGAAATTTCTCTTATCTTGATACTTTACCCTCAGTTATTGCAACTATAACATGAATTGATTTTGTGATATATGTTAAATAAAATTCATTTTATTTTCTTAGATGCTTATTATGAGTTAATCATTTTTTAAACCCCCTTTACTTAATATTGTAAATATTTGATATTTGACCCATGTGGTTAGATTTAGCTAATTTAAATTATGAACTAAATTTTTGACTATGTTTAGTCTAATTTATAAATTTTCTCTATTTTAAATGAATCATTTATGCATATTTTTGTCAGACAGGTTTAGATTGAGTTTTTGTATAAGAACTAAAACTTTTTTCATTGATCTTTATTCCACTTTATGGAAAACACATTATTATTTATTATCAGTTTGTATTCTAGAATCCTTTCACCATTACATTCTTATACCATTTATTTAAAATTTAATAGATTGTTCAAACTTTCTAAAAAAAATGATTAACTTTGAACCCTAGAAGACCAAAACCATAAGACTTAATATCCTTGAATTGAAATGTTGGGGAGTCTCTGCATTGTTGTCTATTGGTTACATTATTTATGAAATTTTAATGACATTGTATCTTCTATATCTATTCAACCTTTTGTCAGAGAAGATCTTCATAAATGAATGAATACCATACTTAGTTATTAAATTGAACATTGAAACTTGAAACTACAAATCCAAGCAAGGCTATATAATTTTCATAATGATGAGTGTTTTAATGTATTTAATTAAATGAAGTTAAGCTGTTCTATTAGAAGTTTGTCGATAATAAAGTGTCTTGTTTAGCACGAGCACATGTAAAAATAGTTGTAACATAGAGCAAACAAGATTGCTACTAGAGTCAAAATGTTACTGAGAATCTAACTCAATGAATCCTATCCCTATATGTTGCTAATGTAATCAACTAATTTAACATATTAGGGGAGAAATTAGAAACATCAAATGCACAAATTTGAAGATAATGAATTAAAACATCTGCTCTAGATATTTACAGTGAAACACAATATGTGTATATTTATATTAGAGCTTATATATATATATATATATATATATATATATATATATATATATATATATATATATATATATATATATATATATATATATATATATATATATATATATATATATATAACATGTATATACACTAAGAGTAGTTACTATGTAAGATGACTTTACAAATTTCCTAAAAATAAGCCAAAAGGATTAAAGAGCATCTAGACTTTAACTGTTATACTTAAAACCTTATACAAAAACTATTACAAATTGTGCTTCATACTATGTATGAGTGTTAGGCAAAAGGATTGAAACTTAGGCTTCCAAAAAATGAAATATGATGAGTTATTTATCAGTGTCTTTGTCTGAGGAGGTGCCACTAGTAGTAGTTGTCCACATTTCCCACTTGTTTCATTTTGTCCCACTTGACCTTTTGAGCTTTGGGAGGATGAATTTAAGCTTATTGTGATCTCAGAGGTTGAGAGGCAAAGAAATGTCAAGTTTGGCATTTAAAAAAAAGTTTCAATCTAATGACTATTATCTTCTTTGATAATGTAACACTATGTAAGAAATAAATATAGGTTCACTTTCATCTATGGTTAGACATCCTCAAAGGCAGAGAGATCTCTGATGGAAAGGATCATATACTTATGAACTTTGGCATGGTTGAGACTCCCTTCTGGCCAATTCATATATTCTTCAAGATATGATAACTACAATATTTCTAGCCTATTATTGATATTAATAACAATGTTATGGAGCTCTTTCATCCAATTTTGAACAAAGATGATTTCATAGAGATTTATTCTGTCCTACTGTTTAACCTTAGCACAAATGAGACAAGCTATAAAGCATCATATTACTTCACTATTCTACTATTGGGTAAAGATATAATCATAATGTTTCTCACCTAAAGTTGTTCTCCAACCATCCAATTCATATCATCTACATTCTTTAAGATCCTACTCCATTGCCCATGGTTAATAGGGCTAAGGAAGGACATAGTTCACTTTTCACATGCATGATAGAGGATGATAGTAGTGTCTATGTTGAGATAGGGAAAGGCAAACTAATGTAGGAAAAGGACAACTAGCAATAGGGCAAGACATGAATAAATACCTTACATAGGTAGCTAGAGCTAAAAAATATCAAATAGATGCATTGAAAAATAAAGGGGAGCTTCTAGGAAGCTCTAGCAAAGGGAAACAAATAGAAATGTGATGGAGAACTAGCACTACATATCATAACAACCATAATTGGATAATATGACAAAGAAAGGAACTATTAACTTAAATCATAAGATAATCGATCTAGGTTGCTAGAAATTAAGACCGACAAGTCCAATTAATATTGTGCTATAGTATTTTAATATATATAAACTTATTAGGGTTTAGTGCTTTGAGTGTCGTGATTTTACATATCCTCCAATTATCTTGGATAAAATATTGATGTAGATAACTAGTTTTAAACATTGATATTAGTGTATTTCAAATCATTACATTGATGATTCTAGGATTACCTAAGAAGTATTAACTATCTATAAAAATTCTTGCATAGTGCCAACATAATCTAGATGTGCCCATAAATGATAAGGATAAAAATATGATGACGCTTATCATAAAGGTAGGACCTAGACAGAGTTGGTCTCACTTTTATGCAACATTAATGGAAAGCAAAAAGGTATGGATTGCATGATATTATGAGATGAAAGCATATAACCTATAATCTTTTAAAACTCAATTAGATAAAATTGACACTTCAAAGTAAGGCTAGATGAACTATCTAAGATGAGCTTAAAGGTTTAACTTGAGTTGAGGAAAACTATACAAACCTTGATCTTAATTACATGCTCTATTGATTTGAAGGGTAAGAATCAAATGCCTAGGTTATCAAGTTTAGGTAAGTGAAATGAGGAAAGTGAGATTATAACTAAGCTAATAATATATTATGTTTCTTAATCTATATGATTTCTATACTATGAATTCTAGATATTAACAATGTTGTTTACGGGATGTGATCCTTCTTACTTTATTCCAATTGGGAGATGTTTGAGTTCTTAGTGAAACATACTTCTAATATTAGGTGACCAACTCCTTGGCTAGCTAGTTCATCATCTTGCTTGTTACCTTCCCTATATAGGTATTTAAATTCAATCTCTCTTAAACTATTTAAAAGTTGCAAAGTTTGTTCTAATATTGAATTCAATTTCTAATTTGGTGGGTTACCCTTCCTTGGTGCACTAATGATAATTTGGGAATCTCCTTCCACTATCAATTGTCTGATGCCTAGTTCCTTCCTAAGTTAAAGTCCTTTACTATCATGTATTACACAACATATGTCTACTACTCCTAAATTGCCTCTTTATGCCCCATCAAAGTTCATTTTATTTCATCCTTCTCTTGGGTGTTCCCAGATAAAATTTTATCTTTCCTCTTTGTTGTTGTTTCCCCCTTTCCCAAATTTGGACAAGATTATCAGTCCTGTCCAATTTTTACAGGTTAAGTCATCCATAAAGAGAAGATACCTTCAAAGTGATTTGAGTTTCTCATTCTTTTATTCAAGGTTTCAACTATGTTTATTTCAATCTTATTACCAAGCGATCTTGTTGTCATCATTTTGTCTTGGAATAGTCTTCTATTTATTTATTTTAATAATTCACATATGATTATCAAAGGAAAAATTATCCATATATCCTTATATATAATATTTTTCATTCTAGAGGATTAATATCCACATGTAATTTGCAATCTTTTAAAATGCACCCTGTCAAAGGGTTGGCCCTATTAGGAGTTAATTGGTTAAGGAATTTGCCTTACACTTGTTAATATATTTACACTATTAAGACTAACCTTAATAAAGGATTTTATAACTCAAACTAATGAACCCTTGTGTTAAAGGAGTTAACTTTAGACCTGTTAAGATCATGTTCACCATGTTAAAAGTGACCTTGTTAGAGGCTTTAAACATGATAACCTATTAGAATTAATTGTTATCAAAATTTTGCACATGTGTAAAATTTTAAGTAGACATGCAGTGAAAATGGTTTAAAATGCTTTTCATTTCATTCAAACAATAGAAATGTCTTTGTATTTATTTACTTTCAAATATGCATTGATGTTTTCAAACAATGAAATGAAATGATATGCTGAACAGGAAAAAATCCCACACAAGCCATGAGTATAGCTCACTGTATTAAATTTCTTTCATAAAAAAATATATAAACAGATACATATGAATGAAAGAAAAGAGGAGTAGAGATAACCAATCATTGCCTGTTTCTTTGACTGGTTATAAACCCTCTGTCTGGCGCACTCATCCAGCTCCGAGCTCCATGATATCAAACATCTACAAAAAACATGGAAGCAACTGATGTTAGATCCCGAAATATCTAAGTAATGAATAACTATCTCGACAATGACATATTCTATCTGTTGATGCATTTCGAAAGAATGCAAACTGAAAAGAAAGAAATAAAAGTCATTGTGAGTGTCACGAGCCTGTGCTCGAACCTCACAGAACAAGATGCTATAGGATTACATCAACTAAATAGTGATTGCCATCACAATGTTGATTACAAAATTTGGATCTGTAACACATGAAATAAAAGTTGAGAGAAGCATGCACATTTAAAGTTTAAGACTGTGATATAATGCGAACAAAACTGTGTGTTCATCATATTATTGAAGTGTTGTACTGTAAAAGAAAAAGGAAGAGGTAGTAGCTAAAAGATCATATGCAAATAAATTTCATGAAGAAAATAGACTACTATTATGGTTTTTCTTCAAATTAAAGATCATTCACTAAATTCAAGAAAACACTATCATTTATAGAGTATTGGGGTCACTTGACAGTACAGGGTTCCTGAAGTGCAGATCTAATCAGCTGTGCCTCATCAGCATTGCAGAAACTATAAGAGTTCAGCAAATCAGCAAAATTTGGAGTTATTGACACACATTTAAATCAATTCGGATTATATGCTTATGAGATAGTGTGGGTTTATGTTCAAGATCTTCCTGGTATGGAGCTACTCTTGAGATTGGAGAGCACACCATCTTCTCCATTTCTTGATCCTCAATTGTCACCAGATGGAAGCATGATAGCCTATGTACAAGATGATGAGATCTATGTTTTATCTATCACTGGTGGAGAGCCAAAGCAAATAACTTTTGGATCCCGAGGAACAAGGAAGACACATGGCATTGCTGAATATATTGCCTAGGAAGAGATGGAGAGAAGAAATGGTTTATGGTGGTCACCAGATGGTAAATATATTGCATTTGCACAAGTTGATGCTTCTGAAATACCATTTTATAGGATCATGCATCAAGATAAAGCAATTGGTGGTGACATTTCTTGGATGGATTTGTCTAGTGGATTGAACAAAAAAATGATTCAGAGGAAGAATACTTAGCTAGGGTCTACATCATTTTGCAGAAGGCTTTATATGGGCTAGTGAAAGATCTAGGTTCAAGCATATGTATGTTTATGATGGGAAAGGTTGTTGCTTAGGTGCCATTACTAAGGGTGAGTGAATAGTTGAACAGGTTGCTGGAATAGATGAGATTAATGGTGTTGTTTATTTTATTGAGACACTAGATAATCCTCCAGAGACTCATTTGTACAGTACATTGTTGTTTCCTAATTTTGACCACCCACTTCAAAAGCCAAAAAGGTTGACATAAGAGGAAACAATAATTGGAAAATGCAGCAAAATACCTTTTATATTCATGACAGCATTTTAAAACCAGTGAAACTCTTCTAAATTCGAGCTTTTCCAACTCTAGCAAGCTCTATTATTACAGCATCACGCAAACCCAGAATGAGTTTGTATCAAACTAGTAGAAGAAAAAGATCATATAATGACAAGCAAGAAAACCCCATTCGGGTTCTTAAGATAGACTCGCAATTTCTTTATATAGAAACGAAAAATCACAGCATGGAGCCCAATCACAGCAAGAAAAGCCACTATGTTATGTTATCTGAGAAACAATATAAAACACAGCAAGAAATTGATTTCATGATAGGTTTTTAAAACATATCTTCAAGCAACTATGGTGACTGAAATAAACATGTTCAAGAAATTTAAAAAAACCTCATATGCTCGTGGATTTTTGCTGAAAGAATGAAGAAATTTGAGCTTTGTCTCTGATACCAGCAAGTACAAGGATGGCGACCTCAAGATTTCCCTTCATCTAAGAACAATAGAGAAGCATTCAAGCATCAAGTAAAATCCTCTCATGGCGGTTGAAACCCTTACTTTACCCTCATTTCTCTTCCAGATTCATCTCGAATGAGCAGATAACAAAATGAATACCTTTTTAGGGTTGAGGAAGGATATAATATCCTTTATTATTCTTGATAAACATTTGAGATCCATAGTTTTTCATGGGATTTTACATCCTTTTGATTTTTTTTTATATTTGAGATGCGTGAGGAGAGTTAATTGTTGATGTCTTAGAAGTTTGTTTTCAAAAGTTTATAATGTTACTTGTTATTAATGATAAAGAAATAATATTTAAATGATTAATTCTAATCATTTAATATTATCTTCTTATTCTAAAATGCAAGAACATTATTTTAAATCATTTCTTTTGCATATGTGTTAATGTAAAGAGAAATATTTAAATGATGTAATTATAAGTCATTGAATATTCTTTCCTATTTGTCATGCAAAAGAAAATAAGTCATCTTGTATGCTCATGTAATGGTCTTTAAGAGGGGAATCAGTTTGGAAACATGTGGAGAGAATATAGGGGTTGGCTTTGTCAAGTCGATTTTGTTGGAGTTGAGGAAAGCCAACTCCGAAGACGCCAAGATCACCTGCATGCGAACCTGTCAAAGAGAAGCCATAGAAGGAGAGGAGCATGGAGCACGGGCAAAACCCTAAACGGACATGAGAGACAAAAATGCAAACACAATAAGAAATGTATTTACAATAAGAAAATGGCTTGATATTACAATGAGAGAGAGCCCGAATATAAAGAGCTCATGGAAGCTTGTAGAACAAGCTAGAAGATAAGTGTGACAACTAGAAGGGAACAAACTCCCGTGTTGTCAACAACTAACCACTACATGCATTAAATACGAAATATTAAATAAATGCATGACCTAAGTAAACTTAAGCAATAGAGTAAATAATAAATAATTAGTTATTTACTCTAACACCCCCCCTTAAGTGCAACTTAGGGAAATGCCTTAAGCTCACAAAGCTAAGATGAAATGCATAATGGGTCCCGGCAACGAGGCCATTTTAGGTACCCAAGTACAATGCAAGAAGAATGCAACCTCTGTAAGCGAGGAAAGAGAGAAAACCACATGGGAAAAACCCTCCCCCAAAAAGAGGTAAGAACCTAGTGAAGAGCTGAAGAAGTCTCCAACTAGGGAAAATGTCCCCTAAAACAGGAACAATGAGTGATCATGAAGAAGCAGCATCACTGAAGCATGAAGAAGTCGCAAATATGCCAGACTGCTGATCTGAAGAAACCTCCATGGAAGAAGAAGGCACGAACCGAGCATGTCTATATGGTAGATGATCCATCTCACCGAAATGCATAGGTAGCCAGCCACTGCAATCGCCTTGTATGTAGGATCAACCACTGAATACATAGTTCACACTATCGAACCATCGAACCATGGATGCATTAGAACACAGCATAACCCCCCCTTAATGCAGACGAGGTGTGATGACAGGCAACTGAGAAGGTGAGCCAAATCTTCTGCAAACGAACCAAGAACGAGGAGAGAGGAAAAGAAGTACAGACACCGATAAAGACACGGTCTAACTGACTCTGCATGGGCTAATGTCGTGGAAGGGACACTCACTTGACAAAGGGAGAATGCCTAAAACAGCAAACAAATAATCCCCCCCATGGTGCTTTATGAAATAGTGCAAGTACACCTGACTCAAAACAACGTTCATGACTCCCGAAATACAAAAGTGACAGTTTATCTCAGTGCGAAATAGAAAAGTGCTTCAAAAGGATAGCTACAATGATCAGAACTGAAAAAGAGCTAAACCAAAAGAAAGTACAGTCGAAAAGAAAGCAAACCATGCCAGGAAAACGATCCTCAGGCCTAAAATACTCAAAATATCCACCATAGAGCAAAAATGTCAAAACTATGATAGAAAGAGAAGAGGCCAAAAAAGAAGAAAAAAGACTATAGTTCTGAAAAGTATACAGAACCAGCTTTCCATAAATATAAAGTTTTCCAAAAACGGACATGGGACGCAAAAGATATGCATGCCGGAGTCAAAAATAGGACTTCAGACTTCAATAGAAAAAACAAGCAATAAAAAAGCATCAAAACCTAAAAATACCTGCACCAAAATCTCCATCTCAGAACCAGCTTTCTGGCGCTTCTTTCGGATCAGAAAAATACCTCCGTATGCAAGAGTTATGGCCAAAAAACCAAAGGTAGGTCCAAAAGAGAACTTGAAGGAGAGTGCAAGCAAGGGCTGATGCAGCGCTGACATCAGCAAGTCAACCGATTAAAATTGACGGTTTGGTGGCCGTCACAGCAAAAAAAAAAGTGCCACGTGGCATTGCCATGTGGCAGTACGGACGATGACGTGGCAGCGGCCACGTGGCAATGTGCCACGTGGCGCGCCTGCCACATGTCACGCACAAACTGGTGCTGACTGTGCAGAAAAACGGCTGAATGGTCGCTGACTCGGCTGCACAGCTGGCGGGCGGAGGCGGCCACAGGGCGGCGGAGGTAGGTTGCGCCGTTGGTGGAGGTGGCTGCAGAGCGGCGAAGAGGGAGGAGCCACCGGCGGAGGGCGGCGGCCGGGAGGAGGCCGGGCCACGGCGGAGCGCAGGCGGTGCTGCCTGCTGCGGCCGCTGCGGGCGGCGCGGCGTCGGCCCCGCGGTGGCGCGGCGGCGGTGCGTCCGAAAATCTTTTTTTTTTTTTAAATTTTTTTTGCGCTCTGCGTCCGTACAATCCGTACGGCAGCGACCCTGGAAGCCTCAAAAAATCGCCAAAAATGCCCTGTCTCCAAAAATGAAAAGCTTTATATGAATCCTGACTGCAAACGGCCTTCTGGATCCAATGGTGATGTCCGTTTGGGCCCAAAGTGCTCTGAAAAATCACTGATCCCCTGATTTGAACAAAAATTGCACAAACAAACTAGGGTTTGTGACTTCAAATCACGGCTTCAAAATTTCTCCAACGAAGCTGTAGCAGGAAGGCTCTAATACCATGTTGGAGTTGAGAAAAGCCAACTCTGAAGACGCCAAGATCACCTGCATGCGAACCTGTCAAAGAGAAGCCATAGAAGGGGAGGAGCATGGAGCACGGGCAAAACCCTAAACGGACATGAGAGACAAAAATGCAAACACAATAAGAAATGTATTTACAATAAGAAAATGGCTTGATATTACAATGAGAGAGAGCCCGAATATAAAGAGCTCATGGAAGCTTGTAGAACAAGCTAGAAGATAAGTGTGACAACTAGAAGGGAACAAACTCCCGTGTTGTCAACAACTAACCACTACATGCATTAAATACGAAATATTAAATAAATGCATGACCTAAGTAAACTTAAGCAATAGAGTAAATAATAAATAATTAATTATTTACTCTAACAGATTTGTGGGTCTTTATGACTTGTTGAAGCATTTTTAGGGAGGTTTTGATGAGTCATGGGGGCAGTTATGAGTTAGTGGAGTCAAATAAGTTATGAAACTTTATTTTTGGAAGTGTCTAAGCCCTCATTTCTAGGCTTTATTTTTGCATTTGACCCAAGGAGTTGGGATGGTATGTAATGAGTTTTTTAACTCATTTGAAGGAGTTCTAATTTTATGGATAGAGTTTCTATGACTACTCGGAGTTTTGAACTGCATTTGCAAAGTCTGTAATTCATTTTGAAGAAATAATACCAGTGACAACAGTGTGATCATGCTTTATGAATTTAGTTGTTAAGCCTTTTCCTTTCTGCAAATTTTGTGTGTGTTTTGAATGATTTGATAAGTTAACTTGTGAATGTTTTCTTTATTCCTTGTTTTCTATCTCATTCCAACACCTTTTTGTAGAAAAGTAAATTTTCTTGCAGGTTATGATATATGTTTATAGGTGAAATTAGTCAAAGTGAGGTAGTAATTTATCCTCTTTTGTAGTTTCAGTATTAAACCTTATCATAAATCACTTGTGCAAGCCTTTACATGAAGATGTGCTTTATCTGTATTTCATAGAGCTATATAATCCTCTTTGTTACATGTGTGTTACATCTTCATAGTAACTTATGGTGTATCACCTCTTTTCTTAGTTTAAGCTTTAAGTTTTAGGTTTATCTTCTGCACTTTCTTACCTTTTCCCTCTAAGTTTTCATTAAGTTTTCTAGAGTGTTTCACTAAAAGATCTAATAGGAGCCGGCCTAGAGTCCAAAGGTTTCATTTCATTATCCAGTCTCACATAATGAAATGACTCCCATGTTAAGTAAGGGTTACTAAACATTTCCAGTTCAGTAGGGTGCAAATCCTGAAACTTAACATTAACCAAGAAGAGTGATCTAAGAATTTAACTATAATAATTAT
This sequence comes from Cupressus sempervirens, assembly GCA_028749045.1. Classification (NCBI taxonomy): domain Eukaryota; kingdom Viridiplantae; phylum Streptophyta; class Pinopsida; order Cupressales; family Cupressaceae; genus Cupressus; species Cupressus sempervirens. The sequence continues at coordinate 440,577,939 of CM053788.1, forward strand.
TTCATGTATCCCATTTATCTCACCATATACATCTTGCAAACATTCATCTACTAGCTTAATCACACAACCCTTTTCAATCATATTACCACTTTTACACACTAGCAAAAATATTGTTTTTCCATATACATGTAACTTCTCAACTTTAGGTAAATTCACCTTCTCAACCTAAATGTGTTATACCTAAAATCAACTATATCTTGACCAAAATATATTACCAAAACTTTATCCATCATCAACTAGTACCGCCCAGTCAACCATTTGAATCACACATCGAATCAATAAAGAACATTTGGCAATATCTCTTTTTCCAATGAGCATACATAGTTCAAATAAACTCCATCACAACTTTTAATGTATAGCCAATACATAAAAACTAATTGGTTCCATGCCATTTCCACATCATCAACCAATTTACCATTGCAAAAAATCTACTGAAAATAACCTATATGCTACCAATTCAAGATCAAACACGAACATTTAAATTGTTCTTCATTTTTCTTCCTAAACTATCTTCAATCGAGTCAAAAAATGATTTCCCATAAACTAATAATATGAAACTCTAACCATGATCAAATTTAATAAAAATCCTAAATGCTAAATTTCATCTCTTGAAATATTATAATTTAGATCAACCAATCAAATCATTAGTTATTTGTAGTAATCTGGTAAACTTGGTTGTATTGTCTCACTTCAATCAATCATAACTCACTCAATACTTATGTGTAACGGATAAAAATAATACTTCCAGCAAATTAAAAACATCTCTTAGTCTCTCATATTAATCACATATGCTAATGCATCACACAAATCAACTACATGCCCAATTCATCACTTCCATAGTAAAAAAAATTAGCTTCTTGGTAAATAGTTCATAGCCAATCGAAAAGTTGGCATCAATGAAAAAATAAAAAGTGATTAAATAATCATCAAACAATTATAAATACTGATGATCTCTTCTAACAACTCTTGAAGACAAATGCATTAGTTATGCTAAAAAGATAAGGGTTTGATTTTCTATTTCTCTCAATGACTCAATACCCACTGGATTATGAGGCCACTGAATTGAACAAATATAAATAATGTTCCCCTAGAGACACCATAAACATTTTCCTTTTTCATCCCATCATTATTCTTTTGGAATGATCTTATCACAAGAGCTCGTATTATGCAATTCTTTTAAGCTAATAAGCTTTTATGCTTCTAAACACATTTTGGTGAAACATTTCTTATGTTCCATCAAAATAGGCATGCAAGGCTCAATGTAATGATACAAGTCTCTATTTTGGTAGGAAATATCTATGATCTTGTTGAAATCCTAAATTATTTATTAATCAAGATTTAGCATTGGATATTGGCACGAGTTATAAATCATTTTGATGGATGTCATTCGAATAACTATGGTTAACAAAAAGAGGAAATTGTTAGGAATAAGGTGTCTCAACCTTGGATAATTCCTATTCTTTTTTTTTTTTTGTAAATGTACTTTTTGAAAATAATGTAATTAAGTGTGAGTGTACATGTCTAGTTGGCATGTTGATGTGTCACTCCACTTGTATGTGTCAGCGTCTTGAATTATGTGCAAGGAGATCATGATTGATATGGTTATGATGGATTCCTATGACATGTAACAGCTATCTCTGGAAGATTTGATGATGGGTGAAGATTGTTGATCTTAGATTGGTTTTGACAAGTGAGTATCAACACACTTAAGTTATTTATTTAGTTCATAGTAAACTAGTAATACATATCGAGCACAACATGTAAATATTAGACCATGCCGAGCTATAGTGAGTATTAAGCCACTCATGTGCCAAGTCAATCAAGTGCCAAGTAGATAGACCATGTCGAGTGATTTAGGAGCCAAGTAAATAGTGGATGCTGAGCAATGCAATTGTTAAGTCACAGCAAAGAGATTAGTGCATACCGAGCATCAAAGACTTCAAATGCCGAGTGACACAATTTTGACATTTTTTTTGTAATGGCATAAACAACTATGTAAACCATTTTTTAGCCGACTAAAGGTAAATTACAATATTTTGGAGATAAGAATGAATCTCTAGTTGGAATCCCTATGCAATTACATGCAACCAATCAGAAAAAGGGAAGAATTAAGCCACAAAATGGATGAATCTTAGCTACATATTCATACCTAACCCTAAACCACTAAAGTCTTCTCAAGGAGGATGAAACCCTAAACCATCGATGAGAGTTGAAGGAGCGAACAGGATAGTTTTGCATGCGTAGACAAAGCATTCATGGTGACTTAGAAGTTATGAAGAGAGAGTGAATTGCAAAATCAATTAGAGTAAAACAGAGGATACAGAAAAGGATACATCATTGAGACATCTGATCAATAAGGATCAAAAAAGATATTATTTAGAGGTGATCTATTATCAAGCAATCAAGTGTCAATCGCAAGATCTATGCTGAGACATTCTAATAGGTGAGTTCAGTCAAATCTCTTAACAGAGTAGTCCTAACAGGTTGTATAAAATCCTTTAATAGGGTGCTTACTTAGTTATAAGTTAAAGTTCTCTAACAAGACACACTTCTAATAAGGTGTTGAAATCCTTTAACAAGGTGAGACCTAACAGTCTTTATAAGCCTTTAACAGGGCAGACCTTTCGCAAGGTAGATCATGTTTCATGGTCAAAACATTGTAACCTTCATTGGATACACTTTATTGCTGCAGTAGTGAAGATTTATGGGTGTCATCCCCACCCCATTTTTACCTTCTCACTTGGAGGGTTTCTAGGTAATCATATCTGGTGTTATGTGTGAGAATGCTTACAGGTTCATATGATTTAGATATATATGCTTTATATGTTATTTCAGTTTACTCATTGAATGCATGAGATGGATGTGTGGTGAAAGTTTTACATGTCCAAGTTTAAACTACTGATTCACCCCCCCTCTCAGAAGTTTTCCTTTCTTATTGTAATTCCAACAATTGGTATCAGAGCTTTGTTCTCTAAAAGAGAGGCTTTGCAGCTTTGAGGAAAGATCTTGAAATGGAAGTCTACATGTTGGGAAAGACCATTGAGAACCAGGAAATTGAAATACATCTCATACTACACCAATAGAATGAAGCAGGAGAGGAACTAAAGAAATCCTTGAAGAGAAGGAAAGAAATTGCTATTATAGATAATGACACACAATACAAAGAGATAAACACTACTAAGTTATTTACAAATGGAGACTCAGATGAATTTGATGCAGCAGTTGCAAATCTAATCGAAAAGAATAGAGTCCAAGCTGAGGAAATTAGAAATCTCAAATTAAAGCAAGAATCACAAGCCATATTGCTATGCGAAGTGGTTGAACAAAAGAAGAAAGCTATGGAAGATAAATCCATGATTGAAGAAGACAAAAGAGTTCTAGCCAACAGACTAGAAGAAAAGTCAACAGAGCTAACCAAGATTTCCAACATGCAATTGGATGCTCTAAGTCAAATGATGAATGCCAACTATAAATTAAATGTCAAGGACATTGAGATAACTACATTGAAGTTTTAGAATGAACAATTGTAGAGTGACCTAAAGAAGGAAAAGGAATTTGTTGAAAGTTTCAACAAACCAAATGAAGCCATCAAATACTTTGAGCAATTATTGAGATCCCCTAGATCCAATAATGATACATCTAGACAAGGATATACAAGCACTGAAGAAGGAGAATTATCAAAAATTGCAAAAGAAAGGAACAACAAAGGTAAGAACTCTAAACCTACTTGTCATAATTGTGGTAAGAAAGGACATACTACTAATGTGTGCAGAAGCAAAACTACAAATTAAAATTTCAAGCCTAAGAACATGATTCACTACCATAAGTGCAACAAACAAGGTCATCAAGCACATGAATGCAAAACTAGGACCACACATACACAAAAATTTGAAGGATATTGCTACAACTATCATAAATATGGACATAGAGCTTTTGAATGCAGATCCAAACCCATGCAGTCATCAAACAAGATAATGAAGGTAAGGAACAATGACAACTCTTATAACTGGGATTATAATACAAGATATAGTTGCCATTATTGTCAAGAATATGGACATGTTCTTGAGAATTGTATTAGGACACACTTCAGAGGTAATTACCAAAGGTGGTTGATCCAAACCACATGTTTCAGTTGTTTGAAGATTGGTCACATCAGTAAATATTGTCCAATTAGGTCAAAGGCACCAAGTTGTGAATTTGATAAAGGCAAAGGCAATGAAGATGTTGAACACATCAGAGATGAGATGAATAACACATGGAAGAGAAAGGTTGATTGCAGCACATCAAATGGAGAAGGGATCACTTCATACAATGGGTCAGGTGATCACACTTCATCAAACTAGGAAATCAAGAGGTATGTGGGATAGATATTTAAAGGCTATATCATACATTAGTTCCAAAAAAATATAGTACTAAAAAGACAATATTAGCATTAATTAAGATGTAAGATATTGTTAGAAAGTCAAGATAAAACTTTAAGTTTTTTCATGTTGTTGTTGAGCATGAAAAGTTTCCTATATGTTCCAAGTGGAATGTTAGAAGATGTCAAGCTATCAGACTAAGTAGTTGATGTTGAGCTCGTATTGGTTATCGAGTGATGAAATGTCAATGGATGTCAAGTAAGTCTAAAATTGGTTGATGCCAAGCTTACAGTTGTGTAAGCACTCAACATTAAATGCAAGGGTTTTAAAGGGTATTTGATCAATTTTAAGCTCATTTTTCATCATTTGAGAAAGAGTGAGTAGAGAAGAAGGTGATCCAAAAATCCATTCGAAGCATTTGCAAAAGATTTTAGTAGCAATCTCATGTCAATTTGTCAAATTTCCTAAGGTATTTATCAAGAGCCAAGCTACATAGTTTGATTCTCATAAACCCTAGTTTCACACAATGGCATCAAGTTTGAAAAATGTTGAAGGGAAGGAAGTTTTAAACATTTAGTTAGTGAGTAATGAACTTAAACAACCCATTTTCAAAGCCATCCCTAACATAGCATACAAGCAAGACCCTTCTACCGCATTATCAATGATTCTACCAAATGTAATAATGGTTCAAGGTGTAAGAAAATGCTATAACTACAAGATTGGTAGCATTGGTGACATGAGGATTAGGGAGGCATATAACAAGCTATGTAATAATGGTGTTTTGAAGGAAGAATTCAAAATCATTGAGAGAAGGGGATTAACACAAGCCCTAGATTTTCCAAATATGTTTAAGATAGAGTGGATACGAATAGTGCTTAGTCGAATTCATGATGGTTCCTTATGGCTGGAAAGTAGACCTATCAAAATTACCAAGAGGATAATCCATAGGGTTACTAGCTAACCAACCCTAAATTGGCCTAAGACACTAAGAAGTGATTCCAAGGAGGTGATTAAGAAGAATATTAGAGCTATCTGGAATAAAAGAGGTATGACAATAGACACAATCATTGATCCTCTTATTAGCTTTGTTGTAAGGGTTATATCACACAAGTTCTATCAATCTAGTCAATTAAATAGTGCACCCTATATAGCTGTGGATGTTGGATATAAGATTGTCGAGAAAGATCATACATATGATCTAGTAGAGCTACAATTATAGCAACTAATGGAGAACCTTGGAGCAATTAGGAAAATAAAGAGTGCACAATGCAAATTTGGCTCTATATTGATTTTGTATATTCTTTTATGTAAATAACACATTCCCCTCATTTGGTATTATGGGATGGAAGACCAATAGATCAGTTGCAGTACAGATTGGTGAGTACATTGAGCAGCTAGGAGAGAATTTTGAATCCTTAATGACTAGTTACTTTGAAGATTTCAAAAAGTCAATGAAGGAGAGACTAAGGGTACCAATATCTTTAGTTGAAAAACATTATAATGATGTATTTTTTCTTGTGGATGTTGATTATATATTTGTGCAATCTATCACACCAAGGGTAAGATGGTTAAGACCCTTAGGTTATAAGATAAATGTGGATAAAGCCTCTACAGCCATCACAACTCTACTTGTAGAAGAGGTAGACAAAACGGAAAAAGTTTTTGGAAACTATGAGATGGTAAAATCCAAAATTGCCATGGAAACGAAGACTGCCTCTACCATAAAGAAAAAGGAAAAGATAATAAAGAAACTGGAAGCTAAATTTGGAGAGGGTGTCGAGGAGGAAGAGGAAGAAGAAGAAGAGGATGAAGTGGAAGAAGAAACTCAAGCACAAGAACCTCTAGCATTAACATAGGGCATAGGAGAAGATAAAGAAGAGGAGGACACTAAAGGAGCCAAGGGAGAAGAAGTTGAGGAAGCACCTACTCCTGTCGAGAAAAAGAAGAGGAAGACCAAGGCACAACCTATGGCAAAGGCTAAGAAAATTGTTAAACCAAGCCAAGCAAAGCCCATTGGACCTACAACAAGAGCCAACACATGTTCCATACAACAAAAGGCCAAAGAAAAGAAAAAGCCAACATAACAAGGAGGTCAAGAGAAAAAGAGACCAAGAAGGAAGTATGTAGCACAACCAGATTCTGAAGAAGAGAAAACAAAGTCAGATGACAACAACTAATTTAAGATGGTGAGTCATTATCCTCTCTCAGATCTTGAAAATTTATGTGAAAATGTTAAAAATAGTGTAGACTTATGAGGATTCAGTCATGTAGATTTTGACAAATTGGGTAAAGAGGAAAAAAATCAAGTGGAAGAGGCCCTATATGCCATGATGTCAAAATTCAAGACAACACCACTAGAATTTTCCAACTATGTACCTAAGAGTCTATCTATATGACATAGTTGAGAAAAAATGGCATTATTGTCTAAATCTAGAAAGACAAATTAGAGAGACCCACTAGCGCTAGTAATGCCTAAATTAACTAAGGGACCAATTGCTAAGGTTGTAAAAGAAATATATAGTTAGGTTTACACCTAAATATAGAGCCTTTAACATTCTACAAAATAATATTAAGAATGTTGTCAAGAAGTCAACACATATATGGAAACTCATTTATGGGTTAACCACAGTAAAGAAAGGAGAAAATGAACCTTCTAAGGTTAAAGAAGATGATGAAAAAGGTGACATAGTTGGAGGAGAAACAAAAATGAAAGAAGATGACAAGGCAATAGCTAAGCCTGAGCAACAAGAAAATAGAGTGTGCATGACACACAATTGTGAAGTGTCAGTCCTCCACATGACACAACTGAGACAACTAAAATAATAATTGTCAAGGATGTTTCTAATCTATTAGCTTAGAACATAAATCCTCTTAGTGAAGAAGATCTAAAGAAGATATTAGATCAATCTACATTGCAGACCAAATTTTGTGGCAATCCTGTTTTAGTAAGTGTAGATGAACTACAAAAGTCTATGACTGATGTTACAAGTGAAAAGGTGAATCCACAAGAACCACCTTCTATCATCCCTTTAGTCACTAATGTACAACCTTTAGTGCACATGTCAGAAGCTACACCTATCAAGGTTGATACAATTGCTAAGATTGATACTATTAAAAAGAAGACAATAGCAGAACAAGCTACCACTACAAGATAATAGGAAACAGGTCAGATAGACTTATCTACACCTACACCACAAGGGAAAAGTGCAAGCCAAGTCATAGTGATAGAACAAGGCAATCCTGAAGAGCATGAGCTAACACCTAAGGTGAGGGAACAAGTTTCCATCCAAGCTCTGGTAGCTTTACCAGCATCTGGCACTCCTTCCACACAAACTCTTTAGAAGCTGAGCACAGAAGCTATTACATTGCAAATCTCAGTGCCAAGATCAAGTTCATCAAAGGTTGAAAGAGTAATTCATTATGGAGATATGAGCCCTGATGAAGAAATTGTTATACCAAAATATGATTATGATACTATGGCATTAGAACAAATAGGCATATTATAGCAAGCCTTAGAAAGGAAAATGCATCAAGAAATGCTTAGGAGAGAACATAAGTAGAAGTAGGCACTACACGACATTAAGGACATCTTTCTAGATGCATTTAGTTTGTCAACTCCTAAAGAGACCAAGCCACTAATGGAACAACTGACAGATATAGTGGAGAAGGTCAGTAATGAAGACCTTGATACAAATGCCAAATTATTAGAATGGTCAAAAAAGAAGTTCCAAAACAAGGGGAATGAGAAAATATCTATTGAGATAGCACTCACACAAGTTGCATTGGAAACCAAGGTTGAGGATGTGAAGAAGGTACTTGAGAACATATTCTCATTGTACACAAAATTATGCAATTCAACACTCTTCACCCAAGAGACCAAGAGTCACATTTTGAGTCTAAAGAGCCAAATTTCTGCATCAGGTGTAAGATTACCAACGAATCCAGCTCAGAGTGAGAAGCATTTCAAGAAATTGCTTCAAACACAGAGTTAGCTAGTTGTATTGATAGCAGATGAGGCTAACATAAGAGCCAAACAAACTAGAATACAAGCAACCCTCACCCCACATATGGAAATTTTTCACAAGGAGCTAGGCTAAGCTAAAACTCTACTAAAGAAAGACCCCAATCTTTCTACTTTAGATGGTCTAGTCCACCTTGTTGTCGAGCTTGCCATCCAACTCAGGTCATTGGATGTTGCATGTGATAACTAGGATGCAGCCCTCAAGATAATATTGGATGTCCATAAATCATTTATGGACAAACATACAATAATTGTGTAGCCCATTTGACATAAGTGTCAAAAAGGGGGAGACAATATTTTTGGGGGAGATATATATTATATACATTTTTGGGGGAGAATAAGATAAAGAGAGAGATACATTTTTCGTGAAGAATAAGATAAAGAGGGAGATATATTTTTGGGGAAGCAACAAATCAAAGAAAGAGGAAAATCAAAGCAAAGAAAGAGAAAAATGGGGAGATATCAGCTAAGGAAGAGCAAGTATACAAGAAGTATTAGTAACACGGTGCATTGAAGTCAGAAGAAGCACATAATTTTGGTTATAGAATAGACATATCAACTCAGGGGAAGTTATCAAATTTTGAGGTATACAAGTTATTGCAAACTTTAAAATTTTGAAGTTTTCTATATAAGTAGAGTCATGGATATGTTATGCTCGAGAGATCAAGGATATTAATGTATATTCAAGTGTTTTTGACACTCATTTCAAAGGGGGAGATTGTTGATCTCATATTGGTTTTGACAAGTGGGTGTCAACACACTTAAGTTATTTATTTAGTTCATGTCGAACTAGTAATACATGTTGAGCACAACATGTAAATATTAGACCATGCCAAGCTATAGTGAGTGTCGAGCCACTCATGTATTGAGTCACTCAATTGCCGAGTAGATAGACCATGTCAAGTGATTCAGGAGCCAAGTAAATAGTGGATTCTGAGCAATGCAGGTGCTAAGTCATAGCAAAGAGATTAGTGCATGTCAAGCATCAGAGAGTTCAGATGCTGAGTGACACAATTTTGACATATTTGTTTGTAATGGCACAAACAACTATGTAAACCATTTTTGAGCTGACTTAAAGGTAAATTACAATATTTTGGAAATAAGAACGAATCTTTAGTTGGAATCCCTATGCAATTACATGCAACTAATTAGAAAAAGGGAAGGTTAAGCCGCGAAATGGATGAATCTTAGCTGTAGATTCATACCTAACCCTAAGCCACCAAAGTCTTCTTAAGGAGGATGAAACCCTAAACCATCGATGAGATTTGAAGGAGCAAAGAGGATAGTTTTGCATGTGTAGATAGAGCATTCATGGTGACTTAGAAGTTATGAAGAGAGAGTGAATTACAGAATCAATTAGAGCATAATATAGGATAGAGAAAAGGATACAACATTGAGACATCTAATCAATAAGGATCAAGAAGACATTATTTAGAGGTGATCTATTATCAAGCAATCAAGTGCCAATCACAAGATCTATGCTAAGACATTCTAACAGGCGATTTCAGTCAAATCTCTTAATAGAGTAGTCTTAACAGGTTGTATAAAATCCTTTAACAAGGTTCTTATTTAGTTGTAAGTTAAAGTCTTCTAACAAGGCACATTTCTAATAAGGTGTTGAAATCCTCTAACAAGGTGAAACCTAATAGTCTTTGTAATCCTTTAACAGGGCAAACCTTTCACAAGGTAGATCATGTTTCATGGTCAAAACATTGTAGCCTTCATTGGATACACTTTATTGCTGCAATAGTGAAGATTTGTGGGTGTCATCCCCACCCCGATTTTACCTTCTCACTTGGAGGGTTTTTGGATAATCATATATGGTGTTATGTGTGAGAATGCTTACATGTTCATATGATTTAGATGCATATGCTTTACATGTTATTTCAGTTTACTCATTGAATGCATGAGATGGATGTGTTGGTGAAAGTTTTACATGTCCAAGTTTAAACTATTGATTCACACCCCCTCTCAAAAGTTTACTTTTCCTATTGTAATTCCAACAAAGATGTGAATACATGTGGCAATTGATCATTGAATACTATACACTCAAGTCTCCATCTAGCGTACAGGGTTCAAGTCATCGCCCCAAAAAAAATTTTGGGTTCCTGCTTTTCCAGAGAATGGTAAAACCCTAATACAATTGTTCTTTGGAAGTTTCCCTAAAAATGGAGAATGCATGATATAAGCATTTTTAGGGTTGTAGATAGGTGAGATTGAAAAGTGTATTGTTGGTTGCTACTGGATTAGTCTTTTGTGTCCTAAAAGAACTTGCATTGCAAGTGTGTTGTAACCTTTGTGTTGAAGATAATACATTGTGCAAGTTTTGGAGGGGTGGGGTTGTTTAATCTAAAGGTTTTTCCCCACCAACATATCTTTGTGTTTATGTGTTTTCCTTCTCTATCTATTTTCTATATGCATAGTTGGCCGCAATATTATTGTTTTCATAATATCAAATTTGAAATTGTAAGGATCTAATAGGAATTTTCACAATACTTTCCTTAAGGGATTAGTGTAGGAAGTTGTTTCTCCACCCGAGTTTCCTTACATAAATGGCATGCCCTATTGTGTTGTGTTACCCCAATGAAATTTTTATAGGTAAGTATTTTCAATGGACAACCTTATTTCTTTAATATTTAACATTTTTGATAAAACATCTTTTGGGTCTTACTGAAAATATCATTCTTCATGATGCTATCGATGGAAGTGCCATCGATGGAACATTTATCCAGTAAATCAAGGGTAGTTTGGTCATAGTTGAAGTAATCTTTGAGATTTTTTTATGATTTTCTTGATAAGAGATAGAAGGTGATCATTTTGTGTGTTCTAATGTGTAATTTTTTGTTGATGGATGTCATCACAACAAGTCACCCTAATGACAATGTTTCATCAACAATCAAAATGGACAAAAATGTGTAAGATAGTATATGCTATGCTGATGGGCTCCATCGCAAGATGATTTTCTGATGAGGTTTTTAGAAGGCATCTTGACAATGACATTAACAAGGGTCTTGCTGATATGGTTACTATTGAGTTCTATCCAGTAAATATAAGCCTCGTTTCCTTTATATTAGTTTTGCAAGCTAAAATGCATATTTTATTCACAAGACTTCTTATGAACTTCCCCAATGTTTGGTAGCTTTTGATAGTAGGTTGATACACATAGAAAGGGAGTTTTATCATCAAAATGACTTCTATAAATGGTCAAAATAGTAATATATAGCACCAAGGAATGAATATAGGCTGATTAAATTAATACTCTTAGTTGTGCCCACTGACCTATTTTCTCTTGTAGACCAATTTAGGTGGTGCCAGTATGGTTGCAAATAGCTCAAGAATGGATTCTATGTGTCATCAAAGAATTTGATCTGATCTATTTGATAAAAGTATGGGGAATTCATTCTTAGACTTCATGTCACTCTTGAGTCTCTTGCTTGCTTACAAGAATCATATTTGTTCTGATCTATTTTGTTCTTTTGTAACTCAACCCAACTAGGGGTTTGAATTACAATGTCTCATTTAGAGCTATGTTTTATCTTTAAAGAAAATCTCATACATTTTCTAAAGTGTTATTCTATGATGCATTATCAATGGCTTATGCCTTATAGTTGTATTTGGTTTTTGCCTAATTCGACAAGATTGTTGTTTTACCTATCCTAGATGCAAAATGTTTATGTAAATTTTATCTCTTACCTACATATTTACATGTATTTCATCATCTAAGGTCTTCTATATTGTATAATCTTTAGTTGATTAAACCTTGTTTAGTGAATGTATAAATTAGTTGTAAAGTTGAATTCAGTTTCCAGCCTTCATGCTAGATTGGGGATGGTAAGTACTTTAGTAGTGTATTGATACAATATTATTGAATTTAAATGCATTCATAAGTAGAGAGAGTAACCATACATTCAATTTGGTCCATTTCCTCTCTATATTTTATGCAATATTTCTTCTCTTTTCCCCTCAAGCTAGTTAGTTATGTTGTCGCTTGATAAAACACATCCCATTTTGAATTGAAAATGGGGACCCCACTTTTCTTTTTAGGGTAAGGTAATCCATTCTCTAGAATAGGGCATCTAGTTAGGTGCCTTGGAAGGTGGGTCCCCTTGTGGTTCTAGGTGAGTCTAGTATGTTTAGTCAGTCAATGTTGTTCGAGGTTGAGGAGCCAAGAACTCAAGTTTTTCTATGGCAAGAAAAGCTGCGCACATGCACACATTAACAAAGTGTGCTAGGTGCACCCATTAAAAAAACTCATAGGACAACACATGTGTGCACATGCACACACTCAAACATGTGCACCATTTAAAGGTGTGGATACCCTATGGCCTATAAATATGAGCCCCTCCTTCCATTAAGCTAACATGTTCACTTGTTGCTTCTAACGTTGCACTATCCCACATCTGTACCTTTGCATTGTTATTATTAACATTAGCTTTTTGTTTGCACAAATCACCAAGGTAACTTTCTAATGCATTGGTGTACCTTCCTAAGGTGTGAAATGTGTGTTAGGTGTGCCTATGTATGTAAGAGGCACCCAACTCTACTGAAAGACCACGTGACTAAGATCATTTACAGTTGCACACCCTACCAAAGTGCGCACCTATGAAGGTGTGCTAATGTGCTTTGGGCACTAAAGTCTTGGTCCTGTGTTATGCACACTATCTTAGCCTTGTAAAGAGATCAAGGTGCACCATTTGTGCATGTGTGCCTTTTTGGCCTTCTTGGTTTTTTGTCAATTTTTAGCCAGTTTGACTAAGTTGTTTTGCATCAGTTTGGTTTAATAACAACATTACTAATGTTGGCTTTTCATGGAGGTTAGAATGACATATTTATCATCATCTATGGAACCAAATATAACACCAAAGCCAGCAACATTCAAGTTCCAGGGCACACTAAAGAAGTCTCGATTTGTGGACAAACATTCAAAAGTTTGCAATACAGAGTTGGGACACATAGACTAGAATGCATTCTCAATCCTGTGCAACAAACTTCAAGAGAGGTTAGAGATGATCTTGTCCTTGATTCTAAGAGGGTCGGTGAATGTGGCCTCACACCTTGTATCTATTCAACCCTCCAAATTGATTATGACATTGGCCCATTGCTATGTGCCCGAGGAGAAGGTCATAAAGAACATCACTGGAGAGATTGTCCTAGATATTCAACTAGACAATATTGAGAAGGTCTTCCATTTACCTCTTATAGATCAATACAAAAAGATAACTTATGACATAGTTAATCGATGGTATAGGGAGCATGAAAAAAGAGGCCAAAAAACTAGTGCAAGAGAAGTACCTCCTCATTTGATCCCTTGCTAATAGAAGAACCAAGAAAGTGTACATGATTCAAGGATACATAATTGACAACATAGGATATTCTATAGTCCTTTTGAGTAGATTCATGGGGCTCCCTATGATAGGTCATTTAGAAACATGCATGGTCCACTTCATATAGACCATCAGGAGAAGAAGCTCATTGATTAAATTGGCTACAATCATTAGAAACATACGAGATGAGAAGCTCATCTCAGTGAAGTTGGATCCTCAGTTCTACATGACCTCCTACATTATATATCTTTTGGTAACAAGGCCAAAAAACTATCTAGGGCTGGTAAAGCAAGGGAGCATGCAATATGTTAATTCCTAACCATGCTTAGTGGACTCCTATTTGGTACAAAAGAAGCTCCCACTCAAAAGCTCAAAGTATAGATTGGTGAATGATGGTTTTATCTTTACTATTATTTGGTTCCTTGACAGAGATTATGCAAAAAGGTTATCTATAGAAGTTGTCACTAGAGTAGCAGAGGTGTGTGCTTACTTCATCTAGTTTAACACATTTACTTACATCTAAGTGGTTGGGACTCTTCTTTGTCCCAAGAATTTTTCGCGCTATCCCTCAAATAGACTTATACTCTTGGAAATTTCTATACAGTTGACCTCAACCTACGACCGAGTAAGGAAGAAACACAAGAGGACATGGACATGGCCAATCACTAGAGGGCCTTTTAAGGTGAAGCAAAAATAAGACATTTCCACCTATAAAATAGAATATGATTAGTATCCCTTGGATGGTTATCTAGTGGCTCTCTCCTATTTTGAGAACATTGGGATGGTCCAACACCTAGTGGAAAGAAAGTTCATACCTAATGCAGCCATTTAAGATCACTAGAGGAACTACATAGATGATTATGAATTTTGAATTAAGAACTATTACAGGATAGGTCTACAACTTGTAGAAAGGGAGCTCAACTTCAGTCCCCTAAAGGTGTGGAACAAGGATAGCCCTAATGTGCTCAATCCTCTCTACAATAGGGACAAAATCTTTGAAAGATCTATAATGAATGCAAAGATAAGAAAATGATAATATATACCATCGAGCAATGCATGTTATCCAATTAATAAAGGATTGTGTTAAGAAACCTTTATACTTGGAGTTGATTTCCAATGCACCCATTTTGAAAGCAACTGTGAGGCCTAAGAAGAGGAAAGGAACTAAGGCCACAGTTCCAACATACTAAGAAAAGTCTCTAATAAGACCAGAGACCATATATAAACACAAGAAAAAAGTGGCATACTTTCATAGTGACAAGATAAAGGGGAAGAGAAAGGGGAAGTCTATTTAGGAGGAAGAAACCCAGCCAAAAAAGACTCCACTTGAAGAAGCCTTGAATCAAACAGAAACATCCCCTTTAGTGTCAAAGAAGGCTAGAACTAAAATGGTGGTGGTGGGAGTAAAAAGGAAGAAGTTGATGAAGAAAAATACTCTATCTCCTCAGATTCTAGAAACCATACCCGAGGTGGAGGAGCAAGAGCAAGGAGAAGAAATTGAATGTCTCTTACTAAATAAGAGGACCTAATTGCCAAGGGTCACAGAAGAAGAAAGAAGAGTGCAATACAAATACCTTTGAATACCCAGGAATAACCAATTCAGGTTGAAGAGTCTATGGGCCTAGAATAGGGAGGATGGACATAGTCAACATCTAGGAGTTGGTTAGATATTTTTCATTAGTTTGATTTTGATTTCATGCCTGTTAAAACACATTTGGAGGAAGGATAAATAAGGGACACACCACACCAAGAGCCTTTGGGTGATGACTAGAATAATTTTCCTCCTCTCCCACAAGGGTTGATAGGCATACCTCCCCCACCATATGAAGAACCAAAGATACCTCCTTTCCCACCATTAGTACAAGAGGCCATACAAGTGACCCCTCCATTACTTAAGGAGACAACTTAGGGAAGTGTATAGAAAAATATATAAAGATACAAATGAATCAGGAAGAGGAGGCCCCACATGAAAGTTTGGCAAGAGGAAAGAAAGAACTAGCTCCTCCATTGGCATGATCCTCCTCCTCCATTTCCACAATGATAATGGTCAGGCCTTACGTAGAATAGACAAGAGAAAGAGAGAGTTCATAGAGTGCAGATAAAGGCAAATGCTTGGCGATTACCACTATTTCATTAGCTAGTCAAGATACACACTCTATATGTACAACTTCAACATGGCTAAATAGAGTCATGTAAAAAAATCAAAGAAGATACATATAGACATAGGCAAAGGGGATGTTAGTACTAACTCAAGTTGTGCAGCCAGTATTTCCCCCATGGAAGAACCACATAGGATGACATTTATATCGACAAATAAACAGGAAGACATGGTAGCACAAATCACTATTCCCCCACTTCATGCTGATCTTGAGGCTATTATACCTCAAGATTTTGAGATCCAAGAGGTCATTTTGGGAAGATCCACTAAGGACACTACCAAAGCCTTGACAACTTTGGGAATAAAATAGGTGTTTCAATAGCTAGACCAAGGCGAAGAGGATATACAAGTTTTGAGAAGACAAATTTTTTTTTTGAAAGCTTTTGCTAGAGAAGTGGTAGGTCCCATTAACCTTGGCTACCATAAAATTGCATTAGCAAATACCCTCAAGAAATGAGCTCTATCACTAGGACCCACTAGCTCTTTCTTGGACACATGTCAGAGATGGCATCATAGTTTTGAAGAGGAAGGTGCAGAGATAATAGAGGCAAACATGCACATTCTACATAGCATACAAAAGAATGTGAATAGTCTTGTGATGGTAGTCAACTAATATTTTGGGATACTAGAAGAGTTATCACCTAGACAGGTGACTTGGAGGCCCTAAAATTGATAAAAGGTCAGAAATACCAAATGTTGTTGAATGTATATTCAGGAGATGAGTCGGATAAGATTGATAATGTTCAATCAGGAAATAAGGTCATGATGGGTCTATACAAAGACATTCAAGACATACAAGCCAAGGCCAAAGCTCAAATGTTGGAGGTTGACAAATTATATTGTGTAACAAGTCTAGAGATTGTCCAAGTCAACTTTAGGACTTAGTTATGATCAATAGAGATGGTAGGGAAACAATTCTGAGCATTTTTTGAAGTAGTATCCTCTAAGGATGATTTGTGTAGGATATTCAAGACTGAGAGGATACTAAAATAATTAGATTCTAATATGGACAATTTTGTAGAGGTAAGATAAGAGGTTCAAGCTTACCATAGAGAAATGAGATTTAAATACAAGGTTCTCAACTTATCAGAACCTCAAGAGATCACCTCCAACATCCAAAAGTTTAAAGCGATACATCCAGAAATTGTTTTGGTAGAGAGGTTAGAAAATCGAGATGTTGGAAATTGAAATTTTAGGACTTCAAAAATTTATGTTAGTTTTGGTCCTTTCAACTCTAAAGGTGTGCAAGTGTGCTAGTATAAAGGTGTGCCACTTTGTAAGGTATGCAATTGTGCTAACAGTTGTGGATCAATTGCTGTGGAACCAACAATTAACTACCAATTCCATTTTTTGAGTGTTTCATGCACCGAAAATATGTTTTCGCAGTAGTTTAACTAATAAAGACACATAATGGAGGTGGATTTGTATCTAACAAAGGGTCAGAGACTCTCAAATCATCTACAGTCTTTTGGCTTATTATCTTCTCCTTCTTTATTAGTTTTTGAGTCATGTAAAAGTCCCTACACCATGTAATTAATGAAATAAAGAGTACAAGCCTACTTCCCACCTAGTTAGGAGTATGTTTGTACATACTTTTCTTAAAATTGATGATTTTAGAATGCTTTTTGCAAGAAATAGCCCTAGATCCAAAAATTGAATCAAGGATGGGGTTTATTATAAATACAATGATGTAATATGTATTCAAGAGCAGTATTTTGATGCAATAAAGTATGCTATTGTGCTCTGATTCTATGTGCAATGTTTCTTGTTAGAATGTGTGTTTCCTTTATGAATTTTATGTTCATGAATAAATATGGACCCAATGGTTTTGTTGAATGTTAATGCTCGTGAGAACAATTGGTTATAGTGTTTGTCATTTGCTAACAAATTCCTCTATTATGACAAATTGGAGAAAGGATCACCTTCGAGTTCTTGCATAGCAATTTGTCTCATGTGTGTGCACTTTTCATGGCTATACAATTTGATGAGTTTTGAAATATCCTATGATTTTCATTGTTCCCTTGATAATTGCATCGGTGGAGTTGAGGACATGTTGCTCCTAATTTCATTGGTTTTATTCTTGATCTCTTTCAAAAATGTAATTCACAGATGCATTATGGCTTTGACTTATGTCCATATGGAATTTCATTTTTAGTAATTTCCTTTAAAATCCTTTTTACCATAACTATGTTAGTTGCTTTTGAACACGTGGTTAAAATAGGAATTTTTATATAGTTGCATATTTAGAACTTGTATTCATCAGTAAATCTAAAAATACAATAAAAAATATCAGCTTGTGGTTGCATTTCTTCATAAGAGTTTTTTTGGCAGATTAAAGATACCAACAAAAACCTCCTTGTGAACATTCACATTTATCTTCAATTGAGCTAAATAATTGGTTGGAAAACAACCATCTGGAACCTTGGAGTAGGTTAAATTGATAAAAAAAATTCAAGAGATAAATTTGTAAGGATTTCTACCATTGGCATTGTGCAAAATGACTACTCAACAAGTTAGGTGCACCATGATTGTAAAGGAAGCTGACCTTCTCCAGAAATTTAGTCTCACTAGTCAAGACCCATATTTGGTAGATTATTTCTATGTTTCTTAAGGTCACTTAGGTCTCTAGCCATTAGGGTGCAAGATTTTGTGTTAATAATGCTCATTTGTTGAAAACCAACAAATTGGCCACATTGAAGCACAAGTGACCCCACAAATTCAAAATTGGTAGCTTTAAAGGACTATTTTTTATAAAATATGATTATAAAAATGAGAATAGAGTCTCATAAAGTGTTCAAATCACATTTTCCAAATTTGAAACCTATTTGTAAACCCTCACAACCTAAGCACTAGTCTAGATCTACAAATAAATTCAATAAATAACTGAGAGAGCTCTTGTTCATTAAGTGCAAAATACAAAGCAATAAATACTATACCATTAGACTCATGAAACAATTGACTCCAATGTTATCCTATCCTTAAATATCTCAAAAAGATGACATTTACTCTCAATTACATCACACATACACACACACAAAATATCATGAAAGAAATGAAGTGTGGTTGATTGATGTTGATGCAAAAATAGATGATATGGTTACAAGTAGGTTACAAGAGTTCAAAAGTTGCATAAGTCACACAAAATCACCTTAGGTTCAACTAAGGAGGAAAAATGTTCTTTTATAGAAGTTCTCAAAGAATAGAGGGGGCATATTATAAGAATAAAAGATGCATGACCAAGATTAGATGGTAGGCAAGAATCAATAAAATTAAGAGGTTAATGTCAGATTAAGGGATGATATTAAGTGGTAGATAAGAATAATTAAATTTTAGTAATACATTTTTGGATTCATTCAATATGGACAAGTTAGGTTGAAAAGGTGAATGACAGCCTTTACCCCCTAACTTTTCAACTGGCGACAATATAGCATTAAAATCCCTGCATAACAAGAACAAATTATCTTTAATGTTATTACATTTATCTGTCAAAACTACCAAGAGCTAAGACTTCAAAGACCTTTGACAAGGTCCAAATATGTTAAAGGTGAAGAAAATAATTCTCAACTGATATGAGTGAACCTTTACCAACTGCTAGTTTGTATTAGAGTCAATAAGCTGCACACTTAGTGAAGACTCCTTCCAAAGGATACATAGGCCTCCTAAAGCCCCATATGCATCCACAAACAAGCTTCCCCACATAGCAAACCTCTTTGAAAATGATAGTATGATATCACCACTTAACTTTGTTTCCTAAATAAAAACCAAATTAGGTTGGGTTTGATCAATATTGTGTTTGATCAAATGCCTTTTGTCAAAGGCATTGTAGCCTTTAACATTCCACCTAAGGATCTTCATTTCTGTTGGGAAGAGGTATATCCTCTTCCTAATCTTAACGATTTTGACTAGTCTGTTACATTACTAGCTATAGAAAGTTTGACTTTGGCTGAATTAGGTCCTCTCTTCTTATTCTCTCTACAATTAGGCTTTTGGATTTGAGAGGGCGTTTGTATGATTCTTCTATTCTACTCAATGTCTATTTGATCCCCAATTCCACATTCATCTTGACCATTATCCTTCCCATGGGAATAATATTCCAAATATGAAATTAAATTGTCAACTCCACTATCCCAAGCCCCCCCCCCCCCCCCCCCAAAGCCACTTCCAAGTCTTAGATAGGAGATATTTGAATATCTTTAAAACCATCTGCGAATTCACTTATGTCTCCTTTTGGAGTAGAGACATTGCTTGCTGAGAAATCCAGGTCAACCTTCAGATCTAGTTTTTGTCCTCTATCCTTCGTAATACCTTCCAAGTGAGGGAGATCTCATTCTACCCCTTCCACTATATCTAGAATAATGCAAGATAATTGGTAGTTATCTAGATTTCCTACTACTATATAGCTTAACTTATACCCCTTTATCCTCATAAGGGTATAAGGAGTCTGTTAGGTGGATATTTTGCAACTGATAGTTTTTGGTAGAAATCTAGTCACAAAATAGGATGACCAACCACAACATGTGAGATAGTCTCTCCTACCTTAAAAGGAAGGCTCCCCCTTCTCACCATTCCTTGGATCAACTCAAGTTAAGCAAGAAGTTGAGAGATTTTATAAAAATGTGTGTTACCAATATCCTTTCTTCTTATCTTTCAAGAATCCACTTACTCTTGGAGTGAGTAATGGGCAGGGTGAATCTCTAACAACACTTCTATCAAGAGATGGGAACTGTGATACTAATAAACCCTCACTAACTCAAAGGTTAGTTGAAAATATGCTAGTTTGGCTCTAAGTCTGGTCGTACTTCTATATGGTCACAAAGACTCCTAAAAGAAAGAAAAACTTAATTATTTTGTGAATTAATACAAACAAAGTTTCTCGCTATACACTTCCACAATTGCTCCTAGTCAAAACTCTGGCTCCAATTGCTTCTTAACTATTTTCTATTCAATTCATGAGATACAATTACCAATAACACAAGATAACATGAATCAAAGATGACTTGGATGAATTATAGACAAAGCTTACAATTCACACAAATAACAATCTCACTTAATCAAATTTAAGTCTCAAATGCTCCTTTGTATTCACTTTCTCTCAAAATAGTGCTTACACAAACAAAGTTCTATTGGCACAATTTCTCCAGAGCTCTCTTGCATAAAGATATTGATAATTTTACAATGAGGCTGTGCTCCTTCATATAGGCACAAGAGTTGAGAAAAAGTTGGAGGAAAAAGTGGGAGCAACTCAACCAACTTTGACCTGGTCTAACTATAGAAGAAAATAAAGGGTTACATGTAACTCGCATTACATCCTTTTACATACATCTAACTCATATTACATGTAATTACACTTTTTCATGTAATGCATCCTTTACAACTACTAACATGAAATAAAAATAAAAAAACAATCTTAAAGATTGTTTCTCAGTGCCTTCAATTTGAAAATGATGTCTCACACTGTGGGAAGATCAACAGTCTCCATAGTCTTCGATATGGCTTCTACTCTCACTGCATTTTCATACACTAATCGCACAACTTTGAAATTTGCTGCTGTAGTATCTAACAAATGTTTTGTCAAGGATTTATACAAATCAAACTTGTTCATCATGTGCAAATCAAAATCTTTAGAATCTACATCAACATTGATCCTGATTGTATATTTTGAATTTACTCTCTCTATAGCAAAAAGATTACCAGATTCATTAGTAACATAGCATCCCATCTATTCCAAATCACAAGTAACACTTTTTCAACTGCTTGACAATCTCCAAAAGCCACCAGTAGTTTTGTGACCAGCTTCCTTAATGTTTCCTCTTTGTAACCAATGAGTCCTTGAAATCTGAAGAACATTTTACATGATGGAAGAATGTCACATGAGACCAAGGAATCCAGATCGAATCTCATCATTTCATCCCAATCATCAAGGATTTCCTTCAAGTTATCTGCTTCTTTAGTCAAAGAAGAGATTAAGTTTCACTCCATTTCATCCATCTCTTTGACATGCCTAAGGACTGCAAATGTCTTTGTGATGGTTCAAACTCCTTCAGAAATAATTTCTTGTATCCAAGACTTTGTGGCTTCAATAAGCTTTCTCTTCTTAGATGTTTGAGACATAACAACACTCTAAGAAGATTGTTTTAGGATGACCTCATTCAGATGAGAGACCTCCTATTTCAGTTGATTTTTCTTTTCCCAAAGCTCATGATTTCTCTTTGATACATTAGCCAATGCATCTTGAGCATCTTGCAGACAACTCAAATGTGATTGCTTTCCAATTTCAACCTTTGTAAACTTTTAGTTAGAGCAAGTAAGTTCCTCAACAAGTTTATCTAGCAAGGGCTCAACAACTTCAACAAATTTGGTTTTATCTAAATCAACCAAAATTCTAGAAACAATCTTGTCTTTCGAAGATTTGGATTTGGTCTTTTTAATAGGAAGATTGTCTAGAGGAACAACCACTTTTCTCCTCTTAGTTGTTATTTTGCTCAACCATGCAGGTAGGCTGAAATTTTCATCCACAGAAGAGGTATAGTGGAAACTATTGGCGTTGATCCAAATTATATTTCTGTAGTGACTGAGCAAGATTCAGTTTGTACAACTAAAGGCATAGGAACATGTTGAGAAGACTCCATCATGAAAAGTTCAAATCCTGTCAAAGATGTATCAAGTTGGGAAACTTGACCACTGGTAAGAGTTGGAAAATCTTCAAACACATTTGCTAAATGATCATATTGTTTATGTGTAGGGATGCGAGGAGCAGTAGAAAAAATAGGAAGAGCCATGGTATTAACCCCCAAGACTAGAATGGAAGGAGTGAAAACAATGAAGAATGAATCCACATCATCATCAACCTGATGCATAAATGTTCTTCATGTATAGAAGATGTACAAGCTTGTGTAGGCTTTGGAAGAGATATGATCATGATTTCCCCTTCTTCATCTGAATCTCCTTTATTAGATTTTATTTCCAATTCCTCTTCTGATTCTTTTACTGATTCTTGAATTGGTTCAAGATCTTGAGATAATTTAGCTCCTTTTTTGCCCTTCAATTTGAATTTAAGGGAACCCTTAGGATCAGAAGATGAGGTGCCATCTTTCCCTCTAATTTCTAGTTGTGACTTCCTACTAGGAGGAACAAGACTTCCACAATCCAAGCCCATCTTAGGATTTATTCTTTTCAGGCCTTTACTTTTCAACCATTTGTTGGTGTTTACTAAGATGGATTGAAACCTATCCATGATAGATGTACCTTCCTTTTATTGCCACTAGATAGGAAAATGACACTTCTTATCAAAGTCAACTTGATGAAACTCCAGATCAAGGATGTTGCCATCATCTTTAACTTGGAAATCTGAAGGGATTTCCAACATGTTAAATCAATTATCTGTTGCAAGGTTAATTTGCAGTAGTCCATCTTCGTGATGTCAAGTTCTATCCTCATATCAATCCAGATGTGCTTGATGTGATGAACATGAGTTTAAGGTCTTTTCATTTGAGAATTCATCTCTCAGTAGTCAAAATCAAATCTGGCCTTGAACTTCTTCAATGTGATCAACTACAACTCTTCTTCCATGTTCTTTGCTTTAGGCACATAAATGATCAAATAATTGCCAATAGCAAAAGGTTTAGCTAAGGTAATCCCGAAACTAGGCCTGTCTAAAGCATGTTGATCACTTTGCACGTGCATGAGTTGTCTAGCTAGCTCCATCAAGATGATTTGATTTGTAGCATACCTATGTAAGGTATATGGCTCACCTTTGAAATATCCAACTCTTACGTATGTGAAAGTGGGGAACTGAATAAAAATACAACCATATTGATTCACCTTCTCCAATGTTGCATCAAATACTCTTTTGACAAATAACTGTTTATTGAACAAACATCGAAAATGCCCAAAGAAAACATCTTGAACTCTTTTATAATGGTACTTACTATTTTCCAAAGTGATCTGGTCATAGTAATTGCAAATAGGAACCTGAAGACAATCTCCTTTAGTAGAAAGACCAGAGAAAGATCCCATGGTAGTAGCAATGTAAACAAGATAAGAATTCATGTAGAAAGACGCTGATGTTCCCACATTGCATATCTGTTGGCAAAGTGCAGTACTGATGAGTTCTCCCCAAAAGATGTGTTCTTTATTCTACATTTTTTGAAACATGAACTTATACATCCATGGCTCAAAATTAGTAGAATCTTTAAGGTCAAAAATCCTACTAAGAAGAATGATGAGATCCTTATATTCTTGTTTGAAATTAGACCGATGAATAGTTTTTGGCCATATGGAGAAATTACTTCTTTTATTGTCTAACTAGTAAAGGTTGATATACTTTTGATAATCACCCTTTTGCCCATTCCAACATGTCAAAGATTATTCTTTAGTCAAGTTAGCACATTATTCTTTATGCAGAACCTTGAATATTTGTTCTATGACCTCAGGATCAAGGCTAATGATAACCTTGCCATCAACATCTTTGATAGTCTTCATCTTTGGAGTAAATCACCATACACATCCAAGAATGAAGTCAAGTTCTATAGCCACCATAGAAAGCATAGATACCAGGTGAATGTTGCTTCTCTTAATGCACTTCATTTCATGACTAGTTGGAGCTTCAACTCTTTGTAGAAAATCAACCACATCCATATGACCAATCTTTATGTCCATCACATTATCTAAAATAGATATGATTGATGAAGGAGCTACATGAGCTAATTCTTTATCATATTGATATTTCATTTTGCCTTTGTATTTTGATGGTGAGGACATCTCTTATGCTTGCATTGCAACACACACATCCCAAAACACAAATACATCACTAGAAGGAATCTCCATACAAGTGAATTCTGGATCAGTAGTGAAGATTTGAAAATGGATTGGAGACTTCACAAATCCAACAAAGTGACTTTAAAGAGAAAGCATATGCATATGGAGTGGAGTGCAGAATGAAATGAATGGAATGCATAAGTGTGATGGCAAAACACATGGGAATGCATGCAAATGAAAATTGTTGATTTCAAAAGTGACGTAATATTTTCAAAGCATTATTGCATGAAAAATGAGTACATGTAAGTGCAACATGTAACGAAAGATAGAAGGTGAGATGAGATGTGGATGCGAGTGGAGGATGCACTTCACATGTAAGTGCAAACAAAGGATGAGATGAAAAACATGGAAATAAGTGAAAATATGTATTTACTCATGGAGGCACAAATGCATAAGGAGGGATGGAAATGGAAATTGGAAGTGAGATAATGAGTTTTATAGTCACTTTTGGTGAAAAGGAGAAATAAAAGTACATGGGAGATGAAAATGACACAAAATATGACTTTTAATCAAAATTGAACCTTTTGGATGCAATTACACGTAAAGCATTTCATGTAATTGTTTCGTGCCAATGGATGTGAAAAGTGAAATGAGTGAAAATGGAAATATAAAATGAGATTACATGCATGCGCAGGTGGCGAATGAGATGGAAAACATGTAATCGAATTTGTTGAAGGAGAGATGAGGTATCATGACACGTAAGCAGAATGTGGATTGTGATGATGCTTTCACATGTAATAAAGCAAGAACAAGTTCTTGGGAAAGAACTTAAAATTTCTCCAAGTGGAGAAAACCAACAAGCAAGCACAAAGCACAAAACACAAAAGAAAAAATGCACCTTTGGAAAGTGACTCAAACATGCCAAGATGTAATGCACTTCAACCCACAAATTCGAAACTGGGACTTGGGGAAGAACCAAAAAAATGACAAAGAACAATAACTTCACTTTTAAAGGAAAAATGCACTTTCCATGGCAAAGATTTTAGCAATTGGCAACCATCAAGTAATTGCATGCATAAAAAAACAAGATAAGCATAAATTTAAGCAAGAAAGAAAGAGTCCACTTACATGTGCCAAAAATGAAGGGAAAAGATGCTCAAATGTTTGAAAAATTCTTCAAAAATGTTTGAATCTTTCAAATTTCCACAAATTCGAATGTGAGAAGGTAACAATCGAGGATAAGTTGATACAAGATACCAAAACGTGCCCTAAATACACTCCAAGATCCAACATTTGGAAGAACAAAATGCTTGGGACATTTTTTACAAAAATCGTGTTTCTCCATGATGCAAGATCCAAATGTTTTTTTGTTTAAACTCCAAAATTGCATCAATATGTAATTTAATCCCAAAAAGAAGCCAAATCGATTTGCTTTGGAGTGAAAACATGGAGCAAAAATGGATTTATTTGTTGATTTCTCCAAAAATGTACCCTAGATGGGAGCTGCCAAAAACGTTTTAAAGCTTTTTTAATCCAATTTAAATGCATGATAAATCATTGCCAATCAAAAATGCCTCCAATAGAAGAAATCGCATGCAAATCCATTGAGAAAATATCTACTTATGATCAAAATCAGGTTCTTATAGGGCAAAATCATGTTCTTCTTCAAAAACAAACTTTTTGAGTGTCATTGCATATATTAAAACATATTTTTTGATAGAAAATAGACCTTTTGGGGTCACTTACATATTTTAAAATGTGCATCTCATCAAAATCGCTCTTTTTGGGTGCTATTGCATGTTTTAAAATATGCTCATGAGCAAAATCAAACCTTTTGGAGGAGGATGCATGTTTTAAAATGCATCTCACTTTTTAGATGTAAAAGCATGAAAACTTCACTTTTGATGCAGTAGCATCAAAAAGGTCCACTTATGATAGACTTTTGATGTAATGACATCAAAAAGGTCTACCAAAGTGAACTTTATATGCAGTAACATGTAAAATGTCCACTTTTGATGGATTTTATATGTAATTGCATATAAAATATCCACTTTTAAAGACTTTAAGTCATTTAATTCACTTAAAATTATAAAAAATGTTACAAAATGGGCCATAAACAATATTTATTTATCATATTTAGAAATATAACATATAAACATCATTTAAAAAGTAACATTTAAATAAACATTTGGTTTTTAAAACCAAAAATTAAACTGAAATATATAGTTATATAGTTACTTAAAGTGAAAAATTGAAAAGTAACTCAACTTAAAATTATAACATAAAGTGCACTATAGTCACTTTAAGTTAAAAATTTAAATTTAAAGTAACTTAAAAACATAACAAAAAGTGAATATAACTTAAATTTTTCAAAAAGTGAAAGTCAAATTGAAAATATAACATCATATTTTTAATTCGTGTTGTTTCACCAAAAAGGTCCACTTTTGAGGCACTAAAACAGGCATAGCTCTTGACTAATAACTTTGATTGACCTCTAGATTAGATTGAATCTAAGGGGAAATCGAAAGGCATGACATGAGCAAAACCAAAGGACTAAAAAAAACAAATGCAAACTCCAAACACAAAGAATGAACAATGAAGACTTTGAAAATCAAGCAAAGGCTTGAGAAAAAGCAAAATGAAAAAGACTTGACGAAGGCCTTTAATAAAAATGATTTGATATATGAATTGGAATGGATCAATCGATTGACATTAAGCAATTAAATAACAAATTCAAGCTTAGAGAAATGTGAAACTAGCTTGAAAAAGTTTCGTGCTATTACCAACATTTTGTGGTGACAAAATGCAGGACAACAGAGTCTCCTTTACCACTTGAGTGGATTCTTGGGAATTTTGTTTCTCTTTCGCCACCATTTGCAACTCTGATTCTGGATCCTTACATTTTACCCTTTTAGATGTCAATTCATTATCCCTATATGTTATACGAGTTCTGTTCATAAGCATGTCGTCCTTAAAGGAAAATGACCAAAGGGGAATTGATTCTCTCTATTTTTCAATACTCTTTACAATATCCACACATAAATTTTCATCTAAGCCGTTCCCTTTGGGGTTCATGTTAACTCCAATATTCTCAACTTTATCAAGGTCCACTTCCAATTGTAGCCGCCATTCCCCTTGTGATGTTCTCAACATAATAAAGTCTAGAACTATGTAGCAATCTTGCATTTTAATCAATATTTTGGTATATTGGTAGAAATGATTTGAGTCTATGGCCTCCTCATAAGAGTAGTAAGTCCCAAAGCAATCTCCTATTTTTCTTAGGGTTTCCTCGTCTTTGAACTCCTAGGGAAAGTTTTTTAAATTTATCCAAACCATCACATCCTTTACTTCCTCCAAATCAAGATTAAAGTTTGGGTGCCATTCACAAATATATACACCTTTCCCATCTATTATATAAGGCCCTCCATTCAGAATGACTTCCTTATTTGATTTTGAAGGGCATACAATCATCAAAAATTCCTTAGAGAGCAATTTCAGAGTCATAATTTGTCCCCAATTTCTCTCAATCGATGCTTGTAATTTTGTGATTGAAGGCCATGGTCACAACTATTTCATGAAGAATGCTAAATTTTGTAATCTACTAACCAAGTCCCCCCATGCATGATTATCAATATTTAAAGTTGTGCCTTGTTGAATGTCTTTAGAAATCAAAAGATTACTAACCTTTGGCATGGGAGCAACATTATTGTCTCCTTGAATGTCTCTCGCTACCTTCTTCTTTCACCAGAACTTTGGTTAAATGTTCCTAAACTTGAATTTCTTTGGCATAGGGTAAATGTAACAATCATGTATCCATTCATTTCTTCGATTCTTCCCTTCCCCACCATTCCAACTGAAGCCCGAAATCCTTTGTGGCTGCTAGTTGGAGCATTCTTGCTTGCCTTCCAGGTAATCTAGAACCCATGTCAAAGGCCCCCACTTGATGTTTTCTGAAGAAACCCCCATATTTTGCATTATTATTATTTTTTTCAAATGCCTCTCTATTTGTTGAAAAAAAATGAAAGGGTCTCCTTCTTTGACGAAATAGACCTCCTCCATGGCACTAGATGTCTTCCAGACCCCTATCTAAATTTTCCTAGGTGTTGCTAGTCTCGTCAAGGATCTCTATAGCCATTCCTACCCCTGTTGCCAAGGTTGCCATTCCCACCCATCACCATTCCTTACTATATATATATATATATATATATATATATATATATATATATATATATATATATATATATATATATATATATATATATATATACCCTTAGTAGAAATAATTATTATTATGATAAGTATTAAATATATTAATATTATTATTATTATTAAAATTTCACTATTAAATGAAATTAATTATTCATTTAATATATTTTGATTTTGATTTTAATATCTTATAATAAACAAAATAATATTGAGCATGAGCTCATAGCGTAGTGGTTGCTGCGAGCCCTTGTAATAGGGAGGTTCAATGTTTGAACCACAATTAGTGTAATCAAGCCAGACAGTCTATGTTGGGCACATGAGTATGAAGGAATTGTTGTTCAACGTAATTCTTGGTTCAAATCTCATAGGAATTGCACTCGTGTATGCTTGAGACATGAGTTAGAAGGAATCGTTGTTCATCATTACAGTGATGGGAGTCAGGTCCCTTAGGCTCGATGTCCTTGCTAGGCTTCCATGCTCATGGGTTTGAGGGTGTTGGTTTGAAGGGGATGAGGTCCCCTAGATTTGTGGCCTCACTGGTTCAAAGCTTCAGTTAAAAGCAACTATTACCGACCAAATTAAAATAAAATAATGTTTATAGAAAAATTAAATATATCTTTTTGCGTAGCTTAATTATTATTATTTGTTGAGATTAAAACTCTTATATTATATGTAATATATTTTTAATTTTATTATAATATTTCGTGAAGAAAAAATAACTTATAGAATATAATTTAAAAAATTATAACTAATATAAAGTTGATAGATTTTGTTGTAGTTCTAATTTATTATTATTATCATTTTATCAAAATACTAAAGGACAAATTTGATAAAATGTAAATGGTTTAGTTAATCATTAGAATGTGTAGAATGTTGCAAGAGGGTGCTAGTCTGTAAAAGAGAGTGAGTATATTTTTACCTTAATCAAAATAAAAATATACTAGCAGTCGCATTCTATTGTACACGTAACAAGTGCGCCGATAAGAAATGAGATTTAAGAGACAAATGTAGAATGAACATTAAATAATGTAAATACAAGTTTTTTTAAAATGAAAATATAAAAATTAAAAAGTTGAAGATTAAAAATATAGATATAAATTTACACTATTTTAAAAATTTGAATATTGCTTAAGACATATTTTCAATAATTTCAAGATTTTACAATTAAATTCAATTTATCAAATATGAAAAATATAATCATTTAAAAAAAAAAACCTCATAAAAAAAATTATTATGAAAAATTAACAAGAGAAATATAAAAATAAATAAATGAAAAAATAACATCTCTATCAAATGTTCTATTGATCAAATAAATTACAAAAACTGAAAAAATAATATTTAAAAAAAAATTAAACTAATATAATTAAAAAAAAACTAAAACCTAAATCAATTTAAAAAATCAAAAGTTAAATAAATAGAGATCACAACATAAGCTAAAATGTGGAGATTACGAGCAATTATTTTTTAAATAAATAAGAAAAGAAAAACAATAGTTAAAAGTAGATATTTAAATGTAATATTATATGAACAAATTAGATTATTAATAATTTTTAATTTAAATAACATAATATTTATTAAATTTTTTTAAATAGATTAAAAAATATTATTTATTTAAATTAAATTTATCATATGAAAAATTTATCATTTAAAAAAACTCATCAAAAAATCAAAAAATCTATTATGAAAAATTAATAAGATAAAAGAAATATCTAACAAATATTCTATTGATTAAATAAATTATAGAAGCTAAAAAATAATATTTAAAGAAAAAATTAAACTAATATAAAAAATAATTTAAAAACTAGAATCTAAATCAATTCTATAAATCAAAAGTTAAATGAATAAATATCAACATGAACTAAAGAGATAACAACTAGGAAAAAGAATTTAGTTAAAAGTGGAGATAACAACTAATAACTATCAAAACAAAAGTTAAAAGTGGAGAGAGATAAAAATTGAGTGGTAAATAATTAACAATTCGGTAAATAATTAAGTAGAAGGATTTATAATTTTTCAGTCAATTTGACAACTTTTTTGACCAATTACAACTTTTCTATTAAGAATTAAATTTGTAAGAATAAAGTTCCACAAATAACTTATCCGCTAAAACTAAAAAGAGATTAAAAGTGTTATCATAATAGTCTTTAAACTAAAAGTAAATATAATGACATTCCCACAGGCGGTGCGTAAAGTTAAAATAGTAAATAAAAGAATAATTTGAAATTTTCACGGATATAGCTTCTGCCGGGCGGTTCACCGAAGAGCTTTTTGAAGTTCCGATTCTTTCTTTTCTTATGCTAAACTCTAAAGACGAGAATGGATGCTAAGGTTTCATTATATGCTTGAATTAAACTCGCCGACATTATCAGCTCAGATTATTTGAATCAATTAGCGGATAAGGCTGTTCGGCCTCGCCGGAATGATTCTCTCAGAGAGAATGAATTGTGCAATTAGTTTGTCTGGTAGGATGGCCGTCAGATGTTCGAGTACTGCATCTCAACCGGACTCAAATAAAAATGAACCCAAATACGTGAAGAAAAACTTCAGTAGTGGGGGGCAGGCGAATCAGAACCGGCCCAACGTTAAGAAGTCGAAGGGTTCTTCCAGAAGTAGCAGAATTCGCAAGTCATTTATCCAAGAGCAGGTTGAATTCGCCACTCCTGTGAGCAATGACCCACACGTTGCGATCCTTGGAGGGGGAATGTCCGGTCTCATTTGTGCCCTCACCCTCGAAGATAGGGGGATTCGCTCTACCATATTTGATACGGTAAGTAACATGTTGCTGCATTCAACAATAGTTTCTAAATTATTTGAATGAGCTTATTTAAATTTGTACGGAAGTAATGCTAATGCATTGGAAAATACAAGAATAATACAGAGTATTGATTTTATGATAAAGCTTAATTGGTAGCCATGTTCTCTTGGTTAATAGACTAGAAGAACCTGATGTTGCTCAATGGTGTCGGTTCCTGGACCCTTATTACTAAGTATACCAAAAGTCAGGGGTGTTGGACTTTAGGATAAATAGTTTGTGACTTATGGTTAGGTTACAGGTAGGCACAACAATAGACCAATTGATAAGAATGGGAAATTTTTTCTTCTGCTTCAATCTCTGCTAAACATAGGAGGTGAATTCTTTATTCTAAGATAATTAAAAAGTAAACTTAGGGAATGTATTCTGTGAAGCATTTATTTTAATATAATTAAAGACTAAAACAAACAATGATAAGATAGATCTTGAGGGAAATTATATCCAATGCAAAGCAAACTAAAAGTTGATGTCACTTAGCACCTCTATGCTGGATTTTCGTAAACGTGGATTTCATTCCTCTATAAGCAGAGGTGCTAACCGTGATGATATTGAAGGCATAGTCTTCTTAAACCTTTAAGATATTCAATCTCAGAACTTACTCCATACATAGAGACAGAAAAAACAACACTATGTTTATTACATAGTTTTGTTTTTGTTTAATAAGTATTGTGGTGTGATGGAAGATTGAACATGTAGCAGATGAGTGCCTTTATCCTGTAGTGGCAGAAGAGTCTAGGTTCCATAACCCAAGAATAACATGAATGTAATTCTAGAAAAGACACCTAACGAAGTTGACAGTAAGGACTATTACTTAACATCACATGCACAAGCTAGGTTGTATGCATGCAAATTGAAAAGAAAATGAAATTTTAGTGTAACTAGTTGAAGAAATTTACAAACAAACACATAAACTTCATATATCGCTTTGATAAAATGCCTTGTAAAGACTTTGCAAAGGGTTTACAGTCTTTCAGTTGACAAAATATATAAATATGCTATTTAGATCAATAGATAATAAATCTGATCAGAATGATAGACAAGACCATCAAAATACCACCCAATGTACAATGAGACATCTGATTAGCTTCAAATTGCACTTTAAACACATTCCTTGAGGATTACTGAAGCACATTCTACTTTGCAGATGAAACCTAGAAAAAATTACAATCACAATAGATCTTGGTCTGTTACAAGATACTTGAAAGCATCAATTTGCAACCTTTCTTCTTTTATTCTCTACAACCATGCCACCAACCACATTTTTTTGATTAATCAAGTTAGAGGTTCTAATTACCACCCTCAATTTTGTTTGATAATTGCATCAACTGAAAGTGACATTACAAATGCAATGTCTTCCACACTTTCTGGTCACCCAGATGCTAGAGTGGGCAAGGTGAGAGCATACAGTGCTTCCAATTATCTAATGGATGCAATAACAAAGTACTGGCTGCAAGCCATCCAAAGCATGTAACCGAAAAAGCCAACCTTATGTACACGCTTTTGGCAGACTGCATTATTACAACTAAAGCCACTGGCAGAATGTCTAAGCTTGACTCAGACCAAAATGGTTGATATACCAACTTGTTCAATGCCGAAACTGGCTGTATCAACACCACAGTGGTGGGTCATGAAATACAATTAAATTGGTGGTGAACCACCCAATTTTACAATATGATATGCATAAAACAAATAGGTTTTGGCAGTATGATTATCTGAAGTATTTCAAGGTTAGCCCACCTGCAATATTATCACTAACTGCTGATAAAGATGCCGATACAACAAACTAATGTTACAGAAGTGCTGATAAAGTATTGTTGATATAAGTGCTGATATGAAGCAAATTGCTTCAACACCCTCATGAAGTTCTAAATAACCAATACTCGACAACTCAAAAATTTAGCAAGGCGATATCTTGTTAGGAGGTGTAGAACGCTGGAATATGTCTGAAAATGCCTTGATATCATACTGCTACTGGTCTGAACAGCAAGCAAACATCTCAGAAAAATCAGCAAGTCTTATCCAGTGCACCCAACATGAGCATAGACTTAAATATCACTTGAAACTTTATCAAAGACACTCTAAATCATTGTAAACGAGGTCATAACAAACTGAAGACACACTGAGAGCACACTGGAAACTGTTGGTCAATGAAGCTTGATTAATTTTGAAAACTGATAAGATCCTCCAAAAGTAGCTTTTGCACTGTAACTCCTAAAGATCTTAAACCCATCTCAAACATCCTGACAGTATACACAAAATATAACTTAAAGTGTAAGAAGGAAATACACAAATCTATTCTTTAAGGTTTACTTTATGTATGGTCTCCGATAATTTTGCTAACATCTTAAGTTCAACTCCAAACATGTGCAATTATCCTCTAGAGATTTATGGCATGCAACCCATAAGAAATATCCTAAGAAAGGGCAACATATCAACTTGGAAATTCTCTCATCTAGCTAGCAGATAGAACCAGCCATAAGGTCATGGTATGGCCTCTAGCAACTTAAATCTGCACCTCTACAATTTTACAGCCTGCAAATGTGAACAATAATGGCCTCCCTAGCGATATTGTAAAAACCTAATTCAGGAATTTTACCCACAAAACATTTTGCAAGGAAAGATTTGGCCACCATGAGGTGTATGAACAACAAAGAAACTCCTGAAGTTGTCTTTAAAGATCTATAACTGTTGAAGGTTGTCGCTGTCATAGAGATCTTTATCTCTGATTTTGCTAGATGTTGAAATTGAGATAATACCTATTTATTGTGATTACACTTGGAGGAGATGTTTATGATAATATTTGAGATAATATGATATGAAGAGACACGTGTCATGCGAAGAGTCATGCATTTGGGATCTATAACTGTTGAAGGTTGTAGCTGTGATAGAGATCTTTATCTCTGATTTTGCTAGATGTTGAAATTGAGATAATACCTATTTATTGCGATTACACTTGGAGGAGATATTTATGATAATATTTGAGATAATATGATATGAAGAGTCACATATCATGCGAAGAGTCATGCATTTGGAAATATGAAGACACTTGTATTTGAAATTTGTAGAGAGCTTCAGTTGTGATATGAAGAGTCTCTCAATTCTATATATACATGATTTCTTTTTGTGTTCATGCACTGGTATCAAATGGAAAACATTGTACTTGAATATTTTTATTACCACAAAAGAGATATTTTCTGGTGTGGCTGGATTTTTCCCTTCAAGTGGAAAGGTTTTCCCAGGATAATATCTTGTGTCTTTTTATTCTCTTTTCTTATTGCTATTTATCTTTATTTTCTGCAAAACATTAACATTAATAAACTCTACAAAATCTCCACAAATGATTGCGAAATCTGCACACAAAACTGTTTTTAGGATTTGAACACATTGGTGTTGCTTGAATGCAATCACACTAACTACAACTAAGGATTGCCATCCAAATCATAGAAATTAAATGGCGGTTTCTGCTCTCAAAATATTTTTTAAGACAACACACAAGTTCAACCCAAGAGCATATTAGTATCAAATCTTCAAAATATGAACATGTGAACCCCTTTTGGAGGGATTTTTGTACTCTAAAATTCAAATAATTTCGTTTCGCTCAAAATGACCATTTTTGAAGTAATAATAATGTTTATGTGCAAAGGCCCCTCTAATTAGGCTTTTAACTTTTAAAACACTTCATTGCCTTTCCAATGAGCTATTACACTAAAGAGTTCTAAAAAAATGAAATATTAACTAATTTTTCAGTGACTCACCCAAGTTATAGAAAGCGTTGAAAATTTTGACCACATGGGATGATATTGAAGAGATACGATGATCAGAGTGAACTTGGCGAGTTGCTAAATATAGACATGTTCTCTAAGAAGTTTGCAGACACTCTAGGAGTTCAAAAACATTTATGAAAGTGTCATAACATTCTATAATGCCTGTTGAGCTGTCATGCCCAAAATTTACCGGGCAAAAACACAACTAATATTTTTTTCTTTTGACAAAAGATAAGTTTAGGAGCATAGTTTAACAGATATGATTATAAGGTTGCAACATGCTTAACCAAAATGATCTTCTAATTAGGGTGAATGAAAGTTCGACAAGAGTTGGCACCTTGGGATCATAAGAGATAATTCAATGATGCAACATTCATGAGCTGGTGGAAGAAAATCTATTCTAGGATCACATAGTATTAGCATTTCTTAGGATTTAATACCTATTACATGTGTATATATATAGTACTTTATAGTCTACCAGTAATTGATCATTACACTTATTTAAATGTTTACTTAATATTCTGCGATCAACTAAGTGTGATAAGTGCAAAAGAATCTTGAACGAAATCGACATATAGCAAGCATGCATTGACATTTCTAGCTAACTTTCCACTAACTAATTCCAACCATCTTAATGTGTTTTCAATTGAGCATCTTTACTAACCATTAACATTGTACCCTCTAGATCTCTCTTAACTTACATTTAAATGTATTAACCATCTTACAAGTTTTTTTAATTCGAACCAATTTCCTTCTCATCATGCTAATAAATTGATATATATATATATATAATAAAGTCTTATTATATTCTCTCAATCTACCAATTATAGGTCCTTTATT
Source organism: Cupressus sempervirens (assembly GCA_028749045.1). Lineage (NCBI taxonomy): Eukaryota > Viridiplantae > Streptophyta > Pinopsida > Cupressales > Cupressaceae > Cupressus > Cupressus sempervirens. The sequence goes on from CM053788.1 coordinate 440,614,182, forward strand.
ATATCTGTATGTAACTAATAGTATCAAGAGATATTTTTTATTGGATATATATATATATATATATATTTACGGAGTCATACATGATACCATCATCCCTAATCAAATTCATATTCTTATAATATTAAACCTACCCATTACATGATTGACCTCTAAAATCTATAACTACTATCTATCTCAAATATGATCGGTATGCCTAAACCCGATGCTAAAATACATTGACTATAATCATGAAATGAATTCATTATATTAAATACAACTTATTACTTGATATAATGGTAACCCTCAATAATGCTACCCATTACTAATATTATTGCTTAGTAACCTACTTGCTAAATCTAATAACAAAACTTTATCCTATGTGCCCCACCAGTCCCCCATGAACAATGTGAGAAAATAAATTTATAACCCTAACAAACACCCTAACCACTAAACACTTCTCCTATCTTTCCCAAGCGCATGGTGTGAGCGCTATTCCTAAGCACCCAAGCGCTTTCTCCCAAGTGGTGAATCCCAATGTTCATGTGTCCCCCTCTACTCCTGTACCTAGCCGACCTAAGGGAAGATATCAGGTTCGTGGCCCAAGTTGGATGCCAGTACTTGACTTTTGACTTGTGCAAGGAGATGTTAAGAAGGGGATCTGATACATGGAAAGATTTGGTCCTTCTCTTTAAATTTTTTATATTATTGTTTTACCCCAATCAAAATAAACTTATGTTGTGTACCTCTTGTACGCCTTCCATCGTGGACATTGGACCATTCGATGGCATGCACTTGTCAATGTGGATATATATTTTTATGAATTGAGTTTATCATATACTTTATGTCATAAAGTGTTCTTCATACTCATGGTTCAAAAAATATTATTTTTTGTTGTTTGTTCTCCTATTCGCATAAATCTCCTATACACCTCTTGGCGGGTCCCATAAGCACCCAATCTCGTGCCTCCAAGTCTCTTGTCTTAAGACAATGTATAGCTGGAAAAAGTTACGAAAACAAATAAGATGATAGGTGTGTGGAACATGGTGACCCTACTTTTATGCTAGGTCGTACCCCAATAACATTGTTACGTGTCCAAAAAGTTTCACATAGAAAGGGAGGCGCCAAAAGGGTCCCCTCACATGCATGGGCGCATTCAAAATTTGCCTTGGCCCTTACGCAGCGCTTTACCCAAGGTGTCTAGGGTGAAAAGACAGTTTTGAAAGCACAAAAAGGGAATGATGTGAACCATCCCCTATTCCCATTTTTATATTATCAAATTTCTTCGCTTTGCTTGTTTCCAAGCCATGCGCATTTCCTTGGAAGGTGGGGCCTCCCATGTGTGTGGAGGTGAGTCCAATTAATACGCCCAAGGTGGTCGGCCTTGGGGGCTTATTATACTATATGTGCACCATTTTAAATTTTTATATATATGTCAAAACAACTTTAAAAACTTTTCCTTCTTTTAGTGTTTAAGGAGGGGGTCAATTTTCTTGGGGAAAGGAAACATAAGGGAATAATTTTATTTTATTTGAAAATGGGTGGGATGATTTGACCTTCTTCTAGGCACCAAAAAAAATAATAATTACACCTTACATAGGTTAATCATCCTTGAGTATTAGCTATGACTTAGTCACCTAGATGAATATTATTATCAACGAGTCTTATTTCTTAGCTGACTTATTATTATTTTAATACTGTCCTATGTACAAGATTCCAAGTATATTCTGACTGAATACAATATTAATCTGTAATAGGCATCCACTATATTTTCTCATCCCCATACAAATTCCAGAGAAGTAAAATGCTCACCTACAACATACTTTCTCTCATAGATTTTAGACTATGTATTAGCTAAAGCTAATTGCTTCTATGTCTACTATGAACATATAAGGAGCAGAGTCGGTGACATGTTGATGTTATCTAGTCTAGAGATTGATTGTTATAATTCTAGCATCATTTTTTTTTAAAACACACTATTGTACAAGATCAATTACAATTGTGTTCCTATGGATAACTTGAATTACATATGGTATTGCTTATCATGGAAAACAACATGAATTCATTTCATATGATCTAATTGAAAAGCAAGAACTCTCATTTCCATTATAGCATTTACATAACAGAAAATCTCATAATGAAATCACTCTAATTTGCAATACTATTCATTACAATATTTCTCTCACATGAGGACTTCGTAGGGTTTACTAATGGAATACAAAATCTAGGCAAGAACAGTGAGCTAATTTACATAACTTCAATATGTTTCCCCACAATATTAGATAATCTTTTGCATAAGATAATTCTTCTTTTCTACACAACCTATGATAGTGCCACAGTCTTTCTCTTGCAAATTCTACTATATATAAATTCTTAAAAACCTCACCTTACACATTCTCAACAATATGCAATAGGAGTAATCCTTTTCACAATACAATGAAACAATAAAGGAATTTAGCATCACAACACACTATGAGATAACATGGGAAAGATTAGTCTCTCCACACACTTGATTTTTAACAATGCCAAGAGTGGAACCCTAGTCTCTTCAAAGGAACCCATCCTCACAAGGCTTGCAAAACAACACAAGAAAAAACAGAAGACCATGGGTGCTCTCCACCCAACCATAGGCCTCCAAAGAGACCAACCCCGCGCTAGGGGAACAAGGCTCAAACTGGGTTTCATGTACAATCTTGCAAGAACATATACATTACATCTCAAAACTTGAACACTCCCATCTCAAGGCTAATTCACAATGGTTCACCAATGGAACCAGAAACATAGGGAGAAGGTGTGCTTTTCAAATGGAGATTTGCCATATCAAAAAATACCTGCAACAAACAAATTTCATGCCCTTTATGGGGCTTCCACCATATAACAATTTCATGCCCTTTCGGGGCTTTCACAAACATCCTCCATACACACTACCATCAGTTGTAGCTCTCTTGGAGTCCATATTCCACAAACTTTCATTAAACATCATACTTACCTTATCACCCTCAGCAAGATATGAATGATTATGGCATACAATGGAGCCCATACTCCAAGGTTCTCAATACATTTTCAAGCCCAACTAACCCCTTCACCTTGGACTTCTCTTCCCTTCCCAAGGGTGAGTGAAGCCCTCACACCCATAACAAAACTCATGCACAATTTCATGGAAGATCAAAAGCAAGAAAACAATGGAAATCCAAACTTCATGCTCATCACAACACAACTCAACATGACACAAGATGATACCACACATTTCTCTTACAATGGCATTCTCCCTACCTACATTCTCATGAATGCAATACCAAGATTCAACTTCAAAATGGAAGCATACTATCTACATGGCAAGAACACCAACCTTGAACCCTTTTGCAAAATGGACATGAAAGGTTGTAGCAGAGCTCCCTTCAAGCTTCCAAACCTTAAGAGTCTCTAAATTTAGAGAGTGGGTAGACAACCCACTAATTTCATCCCCCAATTCTCTAAAAAGGATCCCAAAACCCCCACTATCTAAACATGGTTATAACATGAGCTGCCTTTTCTTATACCCTTGTCTCCTTCTAAAAATGTAGTGTTGACCAACTAATAGAGTGGAATAAGTCATGTGATACTCCAATTTTCGAATTGCTTTGAAAGTGACTTGTTTGGAGGGTTCCCAAAGTCATCTAGGCCTACTAAAGGTTAGATTTAGATCCCCAACCTATACTACTATCATGTGGGCACTTATTTTTCACCATGGTAAACCCCTAGACCAATTTTTGATCCCCAAAAGTTAATGGAAGGTTGGAATTCGAACTTCAATGGATAGGGACTTATCCTAACACTTTTAGATGTGAGGTTAACTTGGATACTATGCTGGGGTTATGTTTAGGTTAGGTTACTTTCCCAAAACCCTAAATGCCAAGTCATTGCCACGTGGACAAAACAAGTGTCAAGTGACACAAACACAACATATTACATTTAAAATGACTTGTTTCCAGTAATACATGCATTCAACTATCACCCACATACCATTCATATTACGAAATAAAACACATTACAAAGAGGTCTGAATCCTTCCACAGATCCAACCTCGGCCATGTCATGTTTTCACATGGGTTTGAGCCTTGGTACCCCCTTAAATTCCATGGTCAAATTCTTGCACACTAAACTTGAGCATCAGTAGTCCAAGAAAATCATATAAGCAATATATAAATAAGTACAATAAATCACTTTCACATTCAACATTAGGCTTGCATATTTCATCATTTCCAATTAACTTTCCCTTTTCTAATCATTTTCTTATAAAACATTCAAAATGTTAAAATACCAATCCTTGCATATCAACATTGATTCTAATTTAACATGATTAGATTAACACTTTGAACAACTTCATAATCTATTTTCTACCATAGCGATGAAATATTGAATTCATGACTATTAAGTTACAAGGCATGTGAGTTGGGTTCGTTTGCATATCTAAATCTATCCTTTGGCACTAATTTTCACTTGAACATTGAAATTTGACATTTCAAGTATTTCTACTATTTAGTTTCCATTAAAGCAATTGAAATAGTTTAGAACATGAAATGAAATCATTAAATATATCAATTAGGTCCTAATATGTAGACATAAGTGTGGATCATCAAAATGCAGATGTTAGAATGACATAACCCTATAGTCTCAAAAGTGTATCAAAACATGGAATTAGAAGTATCATAATGCAAATATGTCATCTATACTATGACGGTTTGGGCGAGGCCTCACATGACCTTAGTGTCACAAGTAGAAACCAAAAATATTGAACCTGCATCTATAAATAAGTTTGAAGTTATCCCTTGCATAACCAGAAGCTTGCAAGAAAACTCAAAAACTAGGCACAGCTCATGTGTAATACCCCACGCGGGAACCCAAGAGAAATAAACCTAATATGTTACAATGTTTACTGAACTATCTTTAAAAAAAAAGGTTTAAACAACATCAAGTAACAATGCAGAAGCAATATACACATACATATCAATTACGCTTATGCAAATACAATACATATTACATTCCTCAAGGGCTCCTTCACATTGAGTGACGTTTAAGAGGTTTATGTTAATTAGTTCAAATCTTAAGTACAATGTTCACGATCATAAAGAACTAACAGATATATCATCTCATAAGCAAATGCATAAATACAACTGATACAATAAAATACAGCTCATGAATAACATCCGCTGCACATGTCGCAAGATATGCGGGAATAGATACAAGTACATCAAAATACAAGATACAAGATAGCATATATACATCAATTGGATAGCAGTCTCCAAGATGGGAATAAGAATGATAATGGTACAACTGCTACAACGAACATCCAACATCTGTCGATATGAGGGGGGCCCAAATGGTAAGAAGTCACTACCTCACGATCACGTGGTCACCTAGTCAGGCTCCCACTCTCACCGTGTAGGGAAGATAATGAATGATCTGCATACCTAGGCAAGGGATCCTGAAGCCAAGTCTACCTCAAGGGTAACAAACTACTGCTGAAGAAAAGATAATCAAAATCGAAAAGACACTCAACCAATACCAACGCCATACCAAAGTTAACTATAGATACCAAGTATAAGTCAAGTATCAGAAACTGAAAGACAATCCATTTTCAAACCAAGTGCCAAATGTCGAAGGTACGATAATCAACAGATAACTTCTGCCATCAATGAAAATAAATCATCCACAATAAATACACCAACAATAAATACACTAGAGGCAAATACCAATCTACGGAGGAGACTCGGGCTACATACTACGGAGTGCCATCACATGTTCAAACTACTTGAGTTACCCTGGACTGGTCTCTTATTAGACCTTGGACCCTCAAGCGTTGAGTTACCTTGGATTGGTCACTCTAAACCTCAAACCCTCAACGCGACACATGCGGAACCAGAATATCCTCTCATGAAGACGGGGAAAACCAGTCATACCTCTTACTAGATATCATCCCATTCTCATCCTTAGCCTATACAAGCACTCAAGACATGGGTAAGGCACATCTCTAACTCATCGTTTTAGTGTATCTCAAGGAAAGGGCTGGGCAAGATATTTTAATACTATGTTATCACTTGTTACTCAACTTACAATAGGTTACCTTGGTACTGACCACTTTGGGTCTTAGACCCCTATTGTAAGCCACTCCCAAAAACATGCACCTAGACAACCTCTGCCAAGCACATAGATCACAGTTGTGTCCCATACCACAACACGCATAATGATTGAACTCGGTTCCTTAACATGTAACTTGAAAATAAGCTAGTTATTAAACCCCAAGTAAACATAAAAGCTCAATCAAGTAAATTCATAAATGCGACTTTTCAATTTGTATTCACCAGGCACATTGTGACTTCCAGTTGGATAAACATAATAAAAGAGAACACAAAAGCCTTTGGTGTATGCCCTAGTTGTCCTACTAAACAATTGACAAAGGAAAAACCCACAATGAAAATAAAGGTCACATTGAAATTCAATCTCCATCACACAACGGATAACACTTGACCTCGAATATGCACATATAAAAATACATGATTGTTTCAATATTATATTTCGATATTCTATCGTTTTTGAAAGTTATATCTTCATGATCACATTTTCCAAAATAAGTCATGACAACCTAAATCATTGCATACTTACACTAAAATACATTACCAATTTATTTATGTTCATCTTTTATAAATCAAACCCACTTAACATATCAAAACAAAATTCCCCCTATAACAATCTTACGACATTAATTTGAGATAATATTTAGAATGGATAATCCCAAACAATTCAAACTAGACAATCCTGAAATAAATAAATTTTAAAATAAAGTGACTTTTAATTCAAAACAATTTAAATTACAATAATTTAAAAAAATACATATATAAAAAAATACGTTAAATCTCATTTAATAACATCTTTATCAAACAATAGTTAAAATTTAACTAAACATGATATAATTTTTTAAAAATTAAATAATTAAAATTTAAAAATAAAATAAAATAAAAAAACCTTTTTTTGAATTTTTTTTTAGCACCCCATGAGGGGGTGTGGCTTGCTAAGGTAGCCGCCGGCCCCTGGGGGGGTGGTAAAACCCCTCCCATTTTTTAAATTTAATTAAAAAAAAAAAAAAAATCAAAAAATATGTATATATATTTTAACTGGTTTTTGGTGCAGTACTCTGATGGACAAATTTTTCTCTAGCAAATATTTCTTTTTGAAAAGGAGAGATAAACAAATTTGTAGATTTAACCCATGTAATTCTTAATCAAACCCTAGTTGATCTATCTCGTTTTCCCTATAATTTTCTTCTTTGGAAAATCAAATGAGGGTTGATAATGAACAAGTTTTCCGATTCCTTCAATTGAGATATGAAATTTCACTTAGTTTGCACATATCCAAACTAGTAAAATAAAATGACAATCAAATTTCAAGCACCCAAAAGACATGAAGAATATAGATCTTTTCGAATAAAATATAGTATTACAGGTTTCAAACCCTACCTTATGTTGATGCTAACAATCTAGCAATCTCGTGAAAACCTTGCTAAACCAAAACCTTCAAAGCTTCCAAAAATTATTTTGCTCAATTCTCGAAAATTTGCTCCCCAAAACCTGTTTGTGAAATAATGAATTGAAATCCTCTAATATAGAGCCCTAACTTTCTTTAGGGCTGCTTTCTCTAAAAGCCCTAAAATATAATTATTTCATTTAATAAATCCCTTCATGCATATTTAACCCACATTTTTAAATTAAAATATTCTTTTATTTAATTTTCCCACTTTAATATTTAATGCAAGCACGTTAAAAGTAATTATTTATTATTTTAATCAATAAAGATAATTAGTGTCCATTATTTAAATGCAACTCTAATTTTAATCAATATTAATTAAATATTTGTCATCGGTAGAAATTGTGTATCAGCCGATGGGTCCCTTCAGGAAGGAAATTGTGTATCAGCCGACAGGACCCTTCGGAAAGAAAATTGTGTATCAGCCGACGGGTCCCTTCGGAAAGGTTTTTGTTATGTAGCGAAATGTTGTATGTGGCCGACGGACTCCTTCGGGAAAGTTCTTCAGAAAGTATTTATAACCCCTTCGGGAAGCTCGTGGGCGGAGAATCTAGTGTCAATGTGCTACCAGAGGATACTTGGAAAAAGTTGGGACAGTCGACATTATGGCCACCTACCTTCCAGTTGTTAACAGCCGATCAACATGGAATCAAGCCATTGAGAGTCCTGATAGCACAACCAGTGATGATTGGAACATAGCCATTCTTGTTGGATTTTGTCGTGATCCCACTGAAGCAGAGAGGATATGATGCCATTTTGGGCCGGGGGTGGCTGATACAAGCCAAGGCAAAACACGATTGGAAGAAAAATACTTTATTACTTGAAAGCAAAGGCCGGAAGTATGTCATCGATCTACACACTCAGATGGTTGGAGAAGAAGCTCTATCGTCGGATTCTGAAGGAGAAGACGATGAGAGGAGGCAGAGTATGGAACCCGATCATGAGGGTGTCCTACGATTGGAAGGAGATGATGATCTGGATTCAGTAAATGGTCTTTCCCACTGGCAGATAGAGGATTACGAGCTATTTCCAAGTTGTAATATGCTAAAGATCGATGAAAGTAAGAAAGAAGAAGGAAATGAATGTCCGAAGGAACACAGAGAAGTCGAAGGAGGAAATGAATGTTCGAAGGAACACAGAGAAGCCGACGGAGGAAATGAATGTCTGAAGGAACATGGAGAAGCCGAAGGAGGAAATGAATGTTCGAAGCAACACAGAGAAGCCGAAGAAAGAAACGCGGATATGACTGAAGCTGAAGGACAGAACATACAGTACGAACCCAAAAGAAGGAAAGATTCTACTGTACGACTGTGCAGGAAGAAAGTATTACGTTGAACCATAGATATAGCAAAAAGTTACCGGCGACAAGGAAGACACACGATACGGTCTGCATAGGCAACAAAAAGGAAGGGTTCAATAAAAGTTGTAGCAGTACAGAGTGAATGTGTTATTGACAGACAGAAGGGGCAGCTGACGGAGTCCATGGTAGCGAGCTTCGGGAACAAACTGGGCGATATGGAGATGACACAGAATAGGCGTAGTAGGTTTCAACTCGGACAGTGGGTGTTGAAGTACGACGACAGGAATGAGATCAAACCAGGCAAGTTCAAAGTTAAGTGGGTCGGGCCGTATCAGATTCGGGAAGTAGGGGACAATGGAGCAATAAAATTATGGACTTTGGATGGACAGGAAGAGCCTCAGGCGGTGAATGGCTTGAAGCTGAAGATATACCACGGCCGGAAGACTTCTGCGTCACAAAATGGCCTTCGGGAGACCCCTTCGTCATTGCAGACCGACGGTGACGACGGTCGAAGAGAAAACTGACTTTGCTATTCATTAAAAAAAAAAAAGAAAATTATTTAAAAAAGAAAAAAAAAGAAGAATGAAAAAATGTACCGTACGGTTTTCACTTGGTTTTTGAGTTGTACGGTTTTTAAGTTGGGAGCTACTGTACGGATTTTGGAAACAAAGCACCGTATGGATTCTTAACTGTTCGCCGTACGGTTTTGGAGAAGTGTACGTCTTTTGCATATTATAAGTATGGGATGTACGGCTTTCTACTGTACGGATTTCCAGCAAGTGTACGCTTTTTTTTTGGTGTACGGGTTTCAATATTTGAAGATAGTACGGTTTTCAGGAGCTGCACATTGTAACATCAATTTGAGACTACCGTACGGTTTTAAAAAAAATAGTCTGGGAATGTACGGATTTTTTCATTGAGAGGATTTCACTACTCGCCATATGGTTTTTATGAAGACTTGGAGCGTACGGATTTTAGAGCCATTTTCTTGTACGGATTTTTAAGGAAAGCAGCGTACGGAAATTGCAGTTGGGAATGCGAGGTAATTGTACGGATTTTTCAATCATATCATGTGTACGGATTTGGATAGATTACAGATTCTGAAGAGTGGGGTTTTGGCGTACGGCTCCTACTTGCTATTTGGTAGCACAAAAGGGTGACAGGAGGTTTTCTTAAAAAAAAAAAAAACATCGACAAATCAAGAATGCTCAAAATGAGTAACAGATGATGCCATAGAGCAGAGGAAGAACCAACAATTGCCAGAAAGAGTGTAGAATCGGCAGAAAATGACAGAAATGGTGTGTTCTGTGCAGTTTTGTGTGGGTTTCAGAGTGCTAATTTGGTCTTGGCGGCGAGGAGCGTTGCCCCTTGGACCCCCAGTCGTTGCGGATATCAGTCATGGGAGTCTGACCAGTTGAGAAGACTTAGAGCTGCTGCAAGCATGGAGTGTCTGTGTACCAGAGGCACTGAGAGTAGGTGTTGGCCGTGAGGCTGTCTTGGTGGATGCGTAGAGAGCTCGGGAGGAGCTGATCATCCAGTTGGAGGCAGTGCAGCGACACTTGGTTCAGTGTACTCGGAATTGGAAGGCAGAAAGCGGCACAGGTGGCTATCAGGGTCAGATGTCAGATTGGCTAAGGTGACAGTGTTGAAGACCAGTTAGTCAGTAAATGTATTTTGGTTGTTGATTTGTCTTAGAGATTTTGTAATAGTCGTCAGGAGACGACTTTTCTTTTTGGGGGGGATGATGTCATCGGTAGAAATTGTGTATCAGCCGACGGGTCCCTTTGGGAAGGAAATTGTGTATCAGCCGACGGGACCCTTCGGAAAGGAAATTGTGTATCAGCTGACGGGTCCCTTCGAAAAGGTTCTTGTTATGTAGTCGATGGGTCCCTTCGGAAAGGTTTTTGTTATGTAGCGAAATGTTGTATGTGGCCAATGGACTCCTTCGGGAAAGTTCTTCAGAAAGTATTTATAACCCCTTCGGGAAGCATTGTATGGATCTTATCATCAGATCTTATCATTCAAGCATAATGTAATGTTCTGGCATATGCGAATAATAATAAGAGTTCTGTTGTTTGTGTTCGTGTTCATTATTTGTGTGCAATTCTTAATTAACCTATGCGGTAAACAATATTCGCACTAAAACAGTATTATATATTTAAGTTCTTTATATTTAGTTTGTTAATTTAGAACTTAAAATTAAAATTAAGCATATATTCAAATAATTCCAAAGAATTAAGTTTCATCTTTTTATAATATTTTTTCCTTTTTAATCAAATAACATAAAATTATTCAAATACACCTAGCATCGCAATTAAACCATTTATCAAGCAGAATCCTAAAGTCAAACCACACAAAATGCATAAGGAAAACTGACCAAAGCGAAGTCAAACAACATACACAAAGAAAGACTCATGGGTTCAAAAGAGTAGGCAGTTAGATACAAGTCCACCTTCTCATGGCAAGTACTTAGGTTATGGTTGGGATTGGATTTGATTATTATCTTTCTATTCTTACCATTGAGTTATTGCGAAAGGGCACATTCATCCTGACAATTTAGGGAAGTCAATGCCCGATACCTGCAACCTGCATAAAAGACGAGCATGCACATATGCATATATATCTAAGCTAAACGCTACATCGTATAGATCCCGACTAGCAGGTGACTACGACTCCCTCCCTTAACTATCTCAGATCTGTCAAACATAAAAGTAAAACAAACATGCACACCTTACACATGCAAGTATGTGGTAAGTACCATAATAAATCTCGTGTACGAATCATCACATATTCTAACATAACAACTCATCACCATGAATATAAAATTAATCATCATTTAGAAACTTATCATATGACATTATCATGAGAGAAATCACCTTTGCTAACTAGGAATAATTGAAGCATCATTATTAGGCAAGTAATCATAATCATCAAATTTAACTCGTGAATATAATCAACTAAGTAATCATCACTGATATATATGTAATCCAAGTCATGAAATAATGCCATATAACTGTAAATCAAATATCTTTGAAACTAGCACATGCATGAAATAGGCCTAAAATAGTTTGGCAATTAGAACATAAAAGAAAACTACGGGTGGGCATTATAGCATGAATCAATAGCCAAAAGTGAGGACTTTGTAGGGGTAAGGGACCCTCTCCCATTCTATTCATTTTGAGGAAACTACATAAAAATTTCTATCGTGACTGTTGACAAGGAAGAGAAGCTTTACAAAATTGGTAGTTAGTCTCATTTACTCACTAGACATATCTATCTTACGACCATCTTCCACATTCGACTTGTAAATAGATTGATAGACTTGTATATAAATCTTTGATATAGATGATTATTACCCATGGAAATTTTACAAAAGTTGTAATGTTCTCATTTTTACGAGTATCAAAGCTTGTTTGGATTAGCCTATCCTTGGCCCTCGTAGGCTAAGCTAGATGGTTAGAGGGTTTTCAGTTGGCAAAACAAGAGGCTATTTCCCTTCTGGAGGACAAAAGCGTTCAGTATTGCTCTTCATTTGGTTCAGTTTGGTACACTTATTATTTATAGTAAGTCATTTGTCCAACATCTCTATATTTGACAGGGGCCCTGGACCGGCCTCAATTGCAGCGATAACCTTTGTTCCCTTTGTTTGATCGAGTATTCAAGTATTTACTAATTATTAGTAAATCAAAGGTTGATAGAGATGGACCCTTTCTTTTTTTAGTAGAGCACCCTAGTTCGTAATGAATGTAGTGGGCTAAGTATTTACTAATTATAGTAAATCAAAGGTTGATAGAGATGGACCCTTACTATTTTTAGTAGAGCACCCTAGTTAGTAGTGAATATAGTGGGCTAACTCTTGGTGAAGTTAGAATTGATTTGTGATGGTAAATGATGGAGTTATAATAGTATAATGATGCAGTCACACTGGATTGCTGGGCTGAGTTTAGAGTCGTGGTACGACTGTATGGGATGTTACAACAGGGTTTTGGTATTGAGTTGTAGTCTCCATTCAAAGCTCTATATGGGTATGATCCCCCTTGTTTCATGGACTTGTTATGCAACGTTGTACCCAGTGTAGGTGATTTGTTACAGGATAGCCAGAATATCATGAGGACACCAAGGAATAATATCTAGAGAGCACATAATCAGTAGAAGCAATATGTTGATTAGAGAAGGACTGCTCATTCCTTTCAGGTGGGCGATATGGTTTATTTGATGCTACAACCTTACAGGCAGTCTTCTATCAAGAAGAGTGGAGCTGAGAAGCTCAATCCCCGTTATTATGGCCCCTTTCGCGTAGTGAGATGCGCGAGGTTGCTTATGAGTTGGATTTGCCAGAGGATATGAGAGTGTATAATGTGTTCCATGTATCGTGCCTCAAGAAGGCATTAGCCAAACATGTTGTCCCATCTTCCACCTTACCTCCATTGGATGGTGAGGGGAGACTTGAGTTGGTCCCTGAGACTATTCTAGATGCCAGGGAGAGGCATTTGCGCCGATGGATCATCAGAGAGGTTTTGGTGAAGTGGCAGGGACTTCTAGATGAGGATGCCACTTGAGAGCCTAAGGATATACTTCAGCACCCCAGACTGCAACTTCTTGGGGACAAGCAATGTTGGCAAGGGAGGACCGTAATGCCCCCATTTTAGCAGGTTCTTGTAGTTGGGCTTAATCAGTTAATCATTGCGACCCTTGTGAGTTGACAGATTGATTTGAGGGTCTTTGTTGATAGACTTGCTATTCATAGGAAGTCAGTTATGGGCAATCACTATATTTTAGCAGTACAGTGAAGGCACATAGTATTTGACTTCATCAACATTTCATGGGGTCAATTTATGGAGTTCATGTGAGTTGTTTATTAAATCACTCTGAATAAAAGACCTTATCATTTAGTTGTTATAATTTGTAAGTGTGTGAAAGAAGCAGCTCAAGTGTAAGGTGTATTGGAGAAACCAAGTTGCAAATTGTGTTATAAACATGACTCCAAGGAGAAAACCGATCCATCTTTTTTTCCTTGTGTTTTTTTATTCATTTCATGTGCTGATTAGGGTTTTGGCGTGGGAAATTTGAGAGGACTGATTCCTCTTTGCTGAACTTTGAGCGATTGCAAGATATGGCGAATTGTGCCCGTCTCCTGTGATTTATCGAGTCTGAAAATCTTGGTGCTGTTGTATACCAAGAACATTCTTCATTTGCAGCAATTTGCTACAGGAGATTCTACTGAATTGAACGTTTCAATATCTCAGCCTTCTATACTGTGGCGACTGTGATTCGAAGGTGATTTGGTGCTGCAAATTGGTTTTATTATTATCTGCTATTCACACATTGGCTGAATGACATCTTGGTTGGCATTTGGCACTTTGATTGGGCACATAATTCTCAATTGGACCGCTGCATTTTGACACCACTGAAGGGTGTTTCTTTGTGCATGTTTCCCATGCCATTAGGCATGAGTTATTACTGCTGCCGTGGGTTTTCCTGACAGCCCACATTTTCTCTGGTGTGAGGATTTTGGCGTTTTGTTTGAGCAGGGTCTATTCCTCGATAGCGGTGTTTTACATTGGAGCTGGAGTTGCATGTGGTTTCCATAGTAATCAGCTGCAAATCAATTTCTGTGACAGTCATATACAGGTTCCTCAATTTGGTTGTAATTTCCTGAATGTTGTAGCAATAAATTGCAAAGCTTTAGTTGGTAATTGGCATTGTTGGGAGTTGAATTGCTTGATTGTTCATTTCAGTATTTCATATATATCTGAAAATATCAAAAAAAACGTATATTGCAAAAAAAAACAAAAAATGGAAAAAATCAAAAAATGCAAAAAAACATATTCATCAACAAAGCCACAGAGTGAGCCAACAGGGCTCTTGCATGATTGTAATCTCTCCATGTGAGGGGTTTCCTCATAGAAAAGAAAAGATCTACTTGAACTATGAGATTCCTGAAGAGATTCACGAACATGATGGCATGAAGGCTTTGGATCAAAGTATTGATGTGTTTTAAACTTTTAGGATTAGCTTCTTTTGGATCCTGGTCACTCTGGACATGGCAATGTTTTTATCAGAGTGGCACAGTGGAAACTTTTTGGCGGTTTACTCGTGCATGTGATCTTGAAGCAGTAGAGAGATTTCTATGGATGCTGCTACCAACGTCTGATTTTGGTTTGGGATATTGGAATTTCGCATTGGCAAACTGTTTGATGATGGATTGCTTGAGGGCAAGCAATTTTTGGTCGACACTGATTTCGACGTCCCCAAATTTTTAATAAAAATGACTTATTTAAATTAAGTGGTCCCAGAATTTAAATAATATTTTAAAGGACCTTTAATTAATTAATTAAATTAATGATAAAAGGGGGCCCGATTTAATATAATGATAAAATTATAAGTAAATAATAAAATAATGTTGGTCTATGACTAATTGTAACTTTCTAGATGCTTGGAGGCCTTTAAAAGGAGATCGCGGGGTGTAAATCATCCTGAGATGTATCTGATTCTTTGTATTTCTGAAAGTTGAAGACTGAAGGTGGTTTGTGCACAATTTTGGAGGTAGAAGATCCTCCATAGTCTGCATTCATATTTTCAGTGGTTTACAACCACCTTAGTCTGCCATTGGAAATATCATTCCAATATTTCACATTGTGTCTCAGTTTGTGAAAGTTTTCATTGGAACACAAATCTGTATTCTGCCTTTGCTCAGGAAAATGATATTGAACTTCTATTTAATGTAATCTGATGTGCTATTATTATTGACTAAGAGATTCTTCTGCATTTGTGAATCTTCATTTCCCGTGAATATAAACTTCCCATCTTTGATGCATCTACATAATATCTTGTTGTTAGGCGATATCATTTTGTAGGCGAAGGAATTGAGTTTGTCCTGTATGCAACATTATAAAAACGCACAATGCAAAATTCATAGTTTTTGTGTTGTGCGACAGTGGGGGCTTGACTATGTACGATAGAGACCTATCATTCAGAGCATTATGCCAAGTATATAGCATCAAGAGAAGAGTCTGATAGTAGACTGAAGGACCTCGACATCTGCCCAAGTGCGGTGAACATTGCATGTAGCTGTGTCGTACAACACACCCTTCAAATAGCCAACTGATGTACATCTTATGTTGACTTACTCTCCGTTGCAAATTTGCCATACAAACGTGTATTGAGGATCAAGTGTGATATAGAGACCATCATTGGGCTTGTTCACTGTACGGGCATCAAGTTTGTTGTACTAAATCATTCTCTTGTGCCATAGGAATGGTCAAACTGCTGTACATCAAGCCAGAGGAACAATAGCCGTATGTGGGATATCTTTTATAGTGTGCATAGTGCATACAAGTGTGTATTGGGTTGTGCATACATCAGGACATTAGACAATGGAACAAGAAGGATAGGATTTCAGTCTTGATGATTGTGAAGTAGATCTTGAAGGAGAACTCAATTCCTCTTCTAAGGACATGTATTGTGCATCAGCTCAATGTTATGAACATAGGATCAGATTCAATAATGAAAATAAATAAATTATAAATTGAAGGCTAAAATAGAATAATGTGAAGTTAAACTTAAAAAAGGCAGAAGATGAAATAATTAATTTAAAAGTGATGGAAGAAGGCAAGAGGACTGCAGATTTTCTGGAATTAAAGCTTCATAACAAGTTTGCTAAATGCACTGAGCTTGAAGAGGAAATTGCGACTTTGAGAAAAGAACTAGAAGATGCAAAAGAGCAGGTTGATAAATGCTTAAAACTCAGAAGTGGCAGTGGTGCCCTTGATGAAGTACTTAGTTGTCAAAAACGACAAAGGGACAAGGTTGGTCTTGGCTTTGAAAATGGAGAAAGGAACAGAGAAGGCTCAGGCTCAAGATGAGTCTAAGAAGACAAAAAGAGATATGAATCATTTCACTGATGTTCCAAACAAAAAGAAGAATCATAGAAAGATAGTTCCAAATCAAACTGCCCATACACCATACTCTCAATCTTTTAATGCTAATTGCTTTTCTTGCAACAAGATTGGACATAAGGGTGCTAAATCTAGTAGCATAATCAATAAATGTGAATATATTAAGATCCTTAAGGCCTTAACTATTTAATGTTTGATGCTGTACTTGTAGCAAATATGGCCATAAAGCAATTGAGTGCAGAAGTAGATCCGGTTTCATGAATATGAACATTGCTATGACTAAATCTTTCAATTGTTGCAGTTGCACATCCAACAAGTTTGGCCATGGGGCTGCTAATTGTAGATTCAATGTGAAGAATGAAAATGCTCCACAACGTGGCATTACATGTTATAACTGCAACATATAAGGACATATTGCTAAGAGGATGTCATGTCTTTTGTATCTTAGAAGAAGATTATTCTGATTCAAACAAAGAAATAGATGGACAAAATTTGGAAGGAAAAGGAAGATGGTGGGGTAAAGGATGGATCTATACCTCAGGTTATCCAAATGGCGAGACTAAGTAATATATTAATGGCTTAGGGGGAGTTGTATTTGCAGATTTTTCAGATTGCCAGTAAAATAGACATTCTAGTCTATGGTGTCATGGACACCATTGGTTGGTGTTTTTGAGTCATTTGGTTGAATTTCTGAAGAAAATGTTTTCTTTGCAGACATTTGCTGATTGTTTGATAGATGCCTGGCAGAACGGTTAAAAGCTGGTAAAACCTAAGGAACATGTAATGTGACGAATAGTATTAGTATATATGCAAAACTTGGTATTTTTTGATGTCATTCAAAGCATTCAAGAGTGATTAAGGAGGCGAGGAGCAAAGAAAAGTTACAAGAGTGCCCATGTGGAAACCCTATCTGACTTTTTCCCAGGTATTTTTAGTACCTTCTATAGACCCCTAGCCTTAGAAGTAAACTATGGCTACTCCTGACGTGGTGGGAAAGCCAATACCTGTTTTTAAGAAGTGACCCCACAAACCAATTTTGAATGAAATGGCTGGTACTTCTCTTGAGTGTTCTGTTGATGTAGTCGACACTAAGGATATTCACATATACATTCATCCCCGCTTGAATGAGTATAATCATGTAAAAATGGAGAGTTTAGGCTTAACTTATTGGATGATGAATTCATCTTGAATCAGAATATGCTTGCTTGGAAGAAAACAAATTAGATACCTAAAGTCTTTTCCCCATATGTTATGATGAAGAGATGATTTGGATTGTGTCGAGTCACATTCAGGGGGAATAAATCTAGTTTGGTTGGGAATAAAGCTAGTTGGATTAACCCTACATAATAACCAAAGAAGCTATAAGGGAAGTAATTGGTTTGTACTCTACCAAACAGGTACTAGGATTGAGGTTAGTGAAGAATAATTAAATCATTTGGCTAACAAAGTTCAAGCTTGATAAAAGGTCACTGACAATAGATGACATTGTTATTTTGGGGGTCCTGGATGCATCTAGGGTGTAATGTCCCCATTTGTTGCTAGCATCAGAATTTTAGGGAATTATGGATTTGGCCTTTGTTTGATGTCATTTGGACTTCATTTGCCATACTTACTATGTATAGTAAGTCAAGAGTAATAAAGATGGACCCTTTCTATTTTTAGAAAGTGTATTGGGGAATTATGAGGAGAGATTCCTATTTCAGATGGCATGTCAATCAAACAAGTATTTCAAGAGATATTAAAGTTCGAGTGACTTAAGTGATTTATTTTAATATTTTAATGTTATTATAAAGTTATAAAGTAACTTATAATAATAAAGTCACTCTAATATTATAAAGTGCAAATATATAGTCGCTTTATGACAAAAGTAACTTAAGTGGCTAAAAGACGAAATAGTCTTTTATCCCACATTGCTAAGTTGTTCGGACCTCTCCTCATTTCGAAGTTATAAAGGAAAGCATTTGCATTGGGATTGTAACAACGAATTGATGTTATCTTACAAAATCCTAAAAGTTGCTTGAATGTGACTGGATATTTCCTAAGGACGAAACCCTTTAAGGAAAATAGTGAGGCTGGACGCAAACCTGGGCCTCACATTTGCACTTTTAGTACTGGAGTTTGATTGAATACATTGGAGGCTGATAGAAAGCTAGAGTTTATAGACGACAGTGAGTAATACAGGTCAGTACATGTGGATTACATGCACAGTTCACCTTTGAGTTGATATTTACTTAGGACGACAAGCAGGTAGGGAGGACAGTCATCTTGTAGTAGAAGATATTGTTGAAGAACAGTGCCTTACGTCGATATTATTTCTATCCTGCATTTCTTCCTAGCAACAATCTGCAATAACTAAGCATGTGAGAAGTAGAATAGATGATCAATAGACCAAAATCTCATCACAATGAATGCAGCATGTGAACACCTTCGCAGTAGTGACGAGTAAGAAAGAGATAGTTGGAGCAGTAATACGGGCGCCTGAGGTGGTTGCAAGAACACCTAAGTTCTCTGATAGCAGTTCACGGGTTTCTTCACTTCCAATTGTCGGCAATCTAAACTATCAGAAGTTGGGTCTTTGGAGCTCAAGTTAGGAAGGAGATTGGGGTGTGAAATTAGTCACAAACAGTGCTGTGAAACAACAGTAGGCATCGTACGTGAAGTTGGCAACAGTAGGTCGTCATTCCAATTTATTCCACAGGAGCAGTACAACAATATAGATTTCCAGCTATATGTGATTTGACCAGGTTCCAATTATTCCTCATTGTGTTTGTAAGCTTGTGTTAGTAATATGAACATAAGTAGTACGTTGGAATTCCATTAATTAGTTATTCCTCTGATTCAAGATCGTTAGAATATTGTATAAAGTCTACTGTAGTGGAGAATAATATATTTTCAGAATTGTTATTTCTTGAGTTTTCCTATTGTTTGCACATTCCTTTTGTCTCGTTACTGTATTCCCGTGAGTCAGATTCCTTATAGTAGTATCCAAGCTTAAGACACGGGTTACGTTCCAACTGTTTGACAAAATACTTCTAGCCCAAACTTGATTTCCTTGATCAGAACAAGCAAGGATTATTATAGTAGTATCAGATTTGGTCTTCCTGCCAGCTTGTGGATTTATAACAAAGGCAAATTTTTATAAGGATTTATCAGAAATAGTTTAAGTTGAGAGATGGAGATTGTGGAGCAAATTTGTAAGGAGTGTTTATGCAAGTAGAAGTCTGTTTGTGAATGCAATAGTACTATGAAATGGAGCATTGTTCAGTATCAGGTATAGGAAAGAGGAAGTGAAACACTTAAAAGACACTCAAATGGTTCGTAATGAGAATGAACAAGGACGGGAAGTGAGGGACACTTTGAGGGCTATTAGAGATGGGCAGAACAGTATAGCCACTGCACTTCAGCAGCTTATAGGTGCTATGCAACAGTTAGCTCCACATGACAGGGCAGACTTGAGTCATCGCAATGGAGGTGGTAGTGTGGCAGGATCACCCTGAGCTGCTAGGGCCCCCACACAGAACACTGACAGGCCTTTGATGCCCGTTTTTAATGCAGAGGAAGAGGTAGCACCACCAGCGGCACCAAACTTACTACTAGATAACGTTATGGCAATATACGATGAATGGGATTTATTCCCTTATCCAGTTAAGCAGAATTTGCCCTTTCTTCAATATTTAATCAAAAAATGGAGAGCTTGTCAGATCCAGAGTTAGTGGAGAGGACATCGGGGTATACGGTTCCTGCCTTTAGAAGGCTGACATCGAGATTGCAAGGAAGGAAACTTGAGTTTTCCCTGATAGGTGTTTATGATGCAAATGCACCTGTACTTAGTATGACACCAGCTAGTCATATCTGCCGTGTTGATGATGGACCCAGTTCATAGAGATCAGTAGATGTGTCACTACCCTTGGTGGATAGCGACACTAAGCTTCAACATGTTGAGGCTCCTAGAGTTGTTGCAGTTAGTGCAAATGCAGTTGATGTAGTTGTTACTACTGATACTTTAGGCTTTCTTGAGGAGGGAATAATTATTGGAGATTTGTATGGGAGTTGTCATAGTGTTGCTCCAGTGCAGGAGGCAATTGCTTCCTTAGGTGGGACCGATGCATGTATGGAGTCACCCAGCTGTGATGTTGCTGATTTGGGTGTTACAACGGAGTCACTAGATGTGGGTTCATGCTCTAGTGTTATTGATTCACAACTTGAAATAGAGTCATGTGTGCAGAGTCAGGTGACGCTAGTTGAGACTCTATTAGGTGATGGGGATGCAGACAATGTGGAAAAATGATCTGTTGGATAATGCTATGATTTGCACCGGGTATGATACCCCTTGTCAGATATTGGGTGATGACCCTTATGAAATTTTGGATGAGTCTCGGGATCAATGTTTACAGGATCTTAGTATTGAGGTGGAAGCTGAGACATGTGGGGAGATTGAGATTGCGAGGGCTTCTATTTCTTTGGAGGAGTTGTTTGAGGTACATAGTAGTTGTATCTCGGATGCAAAGTTGTGCAAGGACGATAGCACATTTATAAGTGATCTTGTGGTGGATAGTTCTGATTCAGTTTCCTATCACGGTGCAGTTAGTGAGACACAAAGCTTGCATAGGAATCAGGGGTTACAAAGGCATCATGTGACTTATCAGTTGAAGGTGAATGATGGTGACATTTATTCCTCTTTTGATCATTATGATGCTATTTGGCATATGATGGCTACATTTGGTTGAGGTGCCCCAGTGTCAGATGAGCACGGTGATAGTAGTTTTTCATTAGTAGAGGTTCATGCGCTTTGAGAGGTTGTTAGGATCTTGAAGCATAGTTACTCTTAGTTAGTTGATGCCAGAGATTACCTTTTGGAGTGGGGTAGCACTTGCTATGAGGCGTTGTTAGGGAAAGAGGAGGAGGTGGTTGAGCTCACCCGGGAACTTGAGGTGATGATGGACTCTCTTCAGTATACTCAGTTGGCGCTTCAGGAGTCACAGTCACAGTTGGGTGCGGTTATCGTGGAGTTAGAACGGGTACAGTCAACACCAACCTTAGACCTTCTTTAGTTACATATTGTGGTTGGTGGTGAGTTTGCTTATACGGTTGAGGATGAGGGACGTGATGATGTGGTGAACACATTCGTCCAGAATATATGTGTAGTATGTACAAAGAAGGTGAGAGCATCAGTGGAGATAGACTCTCATGGTGATTTGCTTCCTTCTACTGGAAGTGAATCTATTTCTTCTTTTCATACAGTTAGTTGGTAGCATTGAACAGTTGGCATTGTAACATTTTTAGAGAGATCAACTATGGATTGTAGGGAGTAGATTGATGCTTCCACATATAATTTCTACTGTACAGAGTCATTCATGGAGTATTTGCTTGAGAGCTTGGATTTGCGGGAGGTATCATACAGTATATCTGAGGGTGCTCTCATTCGGGGCTCTCATGCTATTCGACGATTGGTGAGGAAGATTGTAGAGACCTTGGCTAGAATACTTCCCAATAGGGATTTTGTGGTTGGGCTTACTGAGAGGGTTGCCTAGGATCCTGCTCGACCAATAGTTCAGAGTCAGAGATTGGAGCCATCTTTTGATTTCCAGTTTGATGACGATGAGCCCTTGATAGAGATTGAGAGTTTTTATCGGCATTACATTGTGAGGAGTGCTCATCACTTTTCTTTTGACCTACAGGTGGAGGACTTGGTTTTCAGTGTTATGGATGGTGACAAAAGGTTTGGTATTCATTACACCCGCAGAGGGCGTACTTCTCCGCTAATGGAGGGAGATTCTGAGATACAAGGTATTGTGAAATAGTTGGATGTGCTAGTGAATGAGATGGATCAAAATCACAAACAGATGACCCAACTGATTTCAAAGCCGAGATTTGAGCAGAGAATGATATCATTGTTTCAAAGAGTGGAAGGTGATGATACAATTGTGGCTTCAGATTTGCGGGACATTTCTTATGAGACACTGCATGAGTTGAGTTCAATTGAGGTAGAATGTGATGAGGATTCATGTTAGGTTAAGTCTAATAATGCAGTTGTTGGCATGAGTTCCCTAGATCATGTATTTGATGGTAATGCAATGATAGTGGGAGTAGGATCATGCGAGGATATTGTCATATTGGCAGCCATTTCTGTGTCGGTTGAGCCATCCAATGAGGAGTTTAGCAGTATGCAAGTGGTGATATATGTGTGCTTTGATGGTAGTACACTTGTTATTGTTGATGAGGTGAGCGATGTAGTGATAGAGTCATGTTATACTATTGATCAACAAAGTGTTGATGTTCACTTCATGAATAGTCTTACTTTTGACATGGATGCAACATTGTGTTATGACAATTCGTTGTTTGAGGTTGATGTTGATCACTCACCTGAGTGGAGTTGGGTTCAGTTTTCACCATCTGTAAAGATTCAGTTTTGTGTTGCGGCAGTTAGTAATGTTCCTGTGTCCACAGATTTTGACGTGGCAACACCTATGGTTGATACAATTGGCATGATTGCATATGGTTCTTCTGTAGCTACGTCTCTTCAAGGGATTGTTGATCTCAATTCCAGTGCAGTTTATAACTTTATATTATATGGGTGAGAACCAGGATGAGGATATTTCTTGTGAGGGATTCTTCTGGTGATATTCTAACTCTTACATCATTAACACAAGTTTTGAGTGCTATACTGCAGGTCATGTTGTTGGTCCTGATGATGTTAATGGTATGCAGTTGGTTCAGTGTTAACAGTAACTCTTACATCATTAATACAAGTTTTGAGTGCTATACTGCAGGTCATGTCGTTGGTCCTGATGATGTTAGTGGTATGCAGTTGGTTTAGTGTTAACAGGGGTGTCACATACTACTTCATTTGGGATCCAGGTGTAGGTTGGAGTTCACTGTGATTGTTGGATTGCTCGAGGGCAAGCAATCTCGGGAAGGGAGGACTGTAATGTCCCCATTTGTTGCCAACATCAATATTTTAGGGATTTATGGATTTGGCCTTCGTTCGATATCATTTGGACTTCATTTTCCATACTTACTATGTATAGTAAGTCAAGAGTAATAGAGATGGACCCTTTCTATTTTTAGAAAGTGTATTTGGTCACATTGAGAATTATGAGAGATTCCTATTTTAGACGGCATGGCAATCAAACAAGTATTTCAAGAGATATTAAAGTTCAAGTGACTTAAGTGATTTATTTAAATATTTTAATGTTATTATAACGTTATAAAGAACTTTCGAAGTTATAAAGTAAAACATTTGCATTGGGATTGTAACAACGAATTGATGTTACTTTACAAAATCCTAAAAGTTGCTTGAATGTGACTGGATATTTCCTAAGGACGAAACCCTTCAAGGAAAATAGTGACACTAGACGCAAACCTAGCACTCACATTTGCACTTTCAGTCCTGGAGTTTGATTGAATACATTGGAGGCTGATAGAAAGCTGGAGTTCTTTAGACAGCAGTGAGTAATACAGGTCAGTACATGTGGATTACACGCACAGGTCACCATTGAGTTGATATTTACTTAGGACGACAAGCAGGTAGGGAGGATAGTTATCTTGTAGTAGAAGATATTGTTACAGAATAGTGCCTTACGTGGATATTATTTATATCCTGCATTTCTTCCCAGCAACAATCTGCAATAACTGAGCATGTGAGAAACAAAATAGATGATTGGCAGTTCAGAACCTCATCACAATGAATGCAGCACGTGAACACCTTCCTAGTAGTGACGAGTAAGAAAGAGATAGCTGGAGCAGTATACGGGCGCCAGAGGTGGTTGCAATAACACGTAAGTTCTTTGATGGCAGTTCATGGGCAGCTCATGGGTTTCTTCACTTCCAACTGTCGGCAGTCTAAACTATCAGAGGTTGGGTCTTTGGAGCTCACGTTAGGAAGGAGATTGGGGTGTGAAATCAGTCACAAACAGTGCTGTGAAACAGCAATAGGCATTTCACGTGAAGTTGGTAGCAGCAGGTCGTCATTCCAATTTATTCCACAGGAGCATTTCACTCGGAATTAGCAGAGTTCATTACATTGGTATCAGAGCAGTACAACAGTACAGATTTCAGCTATATGTGATTTGACCAGGTTCCAATTATTACTCATTGTGTTTGTAAGCTCGTGTAAGTAATATAAACATAAGTAGTACGTTGGAAATTCATTCAGTAGTTATTCCTCTATTATTCAAGATTGTTAGAATATTGTATAAGGTCTACTGTAGTGGAGAATAATATATTTTCAGAACTGTTATTTCTTGAGTTTTCATATTGTTTGCACATTCCTTTGGTCTTGTTACTATATTCCTGTGAGTCGGATTTCTTACAGTAGTATCCAAGCTTAAGACGCGGGTTACATTCCAACTGTTTGACAAAATACTTCTAGCCCAAACTTGATTTCCTTGATCAGAACAAGCAGGGATTATTACATAGGGGCATCACGTATAATTTTTATTTTGCCATCAGAGAAGGTTTTGCTACTTCAAGTGCTGTACACCTAATGGTTTATGAAGGTAAAGATTTTGATCTTTGTGAGTTGTCGCGACAATATCTTATGGAGAACTTGCACAAGAAGAAGGAAACAAAGTATCAATTCTGATATGGATTTTTAATCATTTGTTTAATGCTACATTCTACCAAAGAATAGTCTAGGATTAAGAATGCATTGGAAGATTGAGCTCCATTCAAGGAAACTTTTGAAAGATTGTCATTAATTTGAGACAAGTCCCACTATGAGCCGCAAGTTATTATAATATCAAAGAAACAATCAATTTAAAAATAAAATAATATACCACAACCATTGGGTTGTATCATATCGATCAATGCATTAAGAATATGAGGATTGTAATGTTTTGGTTCTATATAGAGTAGAAAATTCAATCATGCATACAATATGTGCAGGTGTTTGTATGTTGGAATGAAAGACCCAGTTCACACGATGGAGGAAGGGATCTTTGGAGTACTGTGAAATTGGGGAAAATTGTACGGCGAGATGTCAACAAGATGGTATAGTGGAGAGTTTGACCATACAGTGGGGATTTAATGTTGGCGTACGGTGTTTTGGTGGGGGTGAAGAGGGTCGCTGTACTCTAAGGAGACCAATGACAAGATGAGCAAAACTCCAACAAATTCGCAATAAAGAGGAAATAAACCAAATAGCATGCCTACAACAACCTACAAGCCAGCTTTATAAAGGACTTCAAGGAAGCTTCTTGAAGGATTACAAAAATGCCGCCAAGCTGACAAGCTTTAAAAAAATAAATAAAGAGTTGGCTTGAGAAATAAACACATTAGTTGTCAATCACTTATAACAAAAATTATTACTTAATAATATTGGGGACATCATAGTCCTGGCCCGTAAATCACTTGCGCTCAAGCAATTGCAGACTTGGATGCTTTAGAATTTGCTCACCTTGCTAGTTGGCATCCTTAACTGGAAGATCCTTCCATTGTACAAGAAACTCCTTAATGGTGCGCGACCTGAGCCTCTTTTCTTGGATATCTATGATCTCAGTTGGCTCTAGAATTAATTTCTCCTCTTTGTCAATGGGAGGTAATTCCTTCAATAATTTTATGCATTGTCCAATGATCTTTTTCAGACATGACACATGAAAAACATTGTGGATTCGGCTCCCTTCAGGCAACTCGAATTTGTAGGAAATTTCACCTACCCTCTGAACCACTCTGTATGGTCAGTAGAAGCGTGGTTTTAACTTCTCCTTACCCGATGACTTCAGGGAGGATTGTTTGTATGATTAAAGCTGAAGGTATTCCAGATCACTAACCTCAAAACTTTTTTCAATCTAGTTCAGTCAACATACATCTTTTGTTGGTTTTGAGCCCTTTGTAAGTTATCCTTGAGAGATTTTAAGATATCCAAACTCTCCTACACTCAGTCTTTTGCCCTCAGTGCACAACTGTCACCCAACGCCAGATCCATGAATGATGAAGGTTCATAACCATATAATGCCTTGAAAGGGACCATGCCTATTGACATGTGATAGGTAGTATTGTAACAGTGCTCACCCAAATGTAGCCAACAAATCCATGCCTTTTGTTGTGCTGAAACATAGTTCTTCAGATATCCCTCCAACCATTTGTTCAACATCTCCATCTGTCCATCTGATTGTTGATGGTAGCTCGTTCTTGGTGACAACTCTCTCCCAACCAACCTAAGAAACTCTATCCAAAAAGTACCAAGGAAACAACTATCTCTATCACTTTCTATATTCTGTGGGAGACCATGTAAGCGGAAAACCCCATGAAAGAATAACTCTGCCACTTGAGATGCTTGGTATTTGGTGGAAATGGCAAAGAAATAGGCTTACTTGGTCAAACAGTCAACGATGACAAAGATGCAGTACTTGCCTTGCACTTTTGGTAGCCTAGTGATGAAATCCATTGAGATACTTTCCCACTTCTGGTTAGGGATTGGCAACAAGTGAATAAGTCATATTGCTAAAGTTTGCTTGGATTTGTTCTATTGGCAGGTATATCAATATTGAGGCCCTTGCGTGCAAAGCGTTCTCGGATCTTCCTATAGGTCTTTAGGCATGTTGGGTGTCTGGCCAAAGGTGAGTCGTGCATCTCCTTCAAAATTCTCTCCTTCATTTTGGACTCAGGAACCAAATAGATCCTGCCTTTTTAGTAGATGATGTCGTCTACCACCTTATACCTATCATCTTGCACTTGATCATTCATCAACTGACATGCAAATGTGTTCTTGGAGTATTCAACCAATATGTGTTGCTTCCAATCTGTTGATATCTGAGACAGAGAACATATTGCAGAGCTTCTTGACAGAGCATCAACCATTATTTTTTCCCTTCACATATTGAATGTCAAAGTCATATGCCTAGATTTTGCTCACCTACTTCTGTTGTCGTTCATTCAAATCTCTCTGCTCCAATAAATACCTCAAGCTGTTGTGATTTGTGCGCATGCTAGGTTTAGCTCCAACAAGATACTGTCGCAACTTTGTCAGTGTGTGCATGATGTCGAGCATCTCTTTGTCGTAGACGGAGTATAGTCACTCTGCTCCTGAGAGCTTCCTACTCTCGAATGCAATGGGGTGATGATCTTGCACAACACGACTCTAATACCTCCTCCTAATGCATTACACTCCAAGATGAAGGGTTGATTAAAGTCAAGTAGTGCTAGTATAGGACATGAACTCATGGATTCTTTCAACTTGTTGAAGATGTGTTGCATCTTCTCATCCCAATGGAAAGATCCTTTTTTTATCAATTCTGTCAGTGGTTCTAAGTTGTGGGAACCCCTTCATGAACCTTGTGTAATAATTGCATAATCCAAAGAATCTACGCAGATCTGAGAGGGTCTTGGGAGGCGGCCAATCCAAGATGGCTTGAATCTTTTCTTGGTGTGCCTGGACCCCTTAAGCATTGATGATTTGTCCTAGGTATAATGTCTCTGTCATTCCAAATTCACATTTGGATCTTTTGGCAAATAATGATTGTGACTCTATGGTCCTGAGCACTTCATCCAAATGCCTTAAATGTTCCTCCCATGTCCTCCTGTAAATAATTATGTCATAAAAAAACACTAATAGGAACTTATGTAGTTGCTTGTTGAAGACGTGATTCATGCATGACTGGAGCATTGGTCAACCCAAATGGCATGACCAAAAACTCATAATGACAGCAAAAGGCAATTTTCTCCACATCTTTCTCCCTCATGTGAATTTGATGGTAGCCATAACAAAGATCTATTTTTGAAAAATAGACTGCATCGTGTAACTCATCCAACAATTCATCGATCCTGGGAATAGGGTACCTATTTTTGATGGTTTTCTTGTTTAGTGCACTGTAGTCCACATACATCCGAAGGGTTTCATCCTTCTTAACCAAAACTATTGACGATGCAAAAGGGCTGGAACTAGGCCTAATCCATCCTTTCTTTAGGAGTTCTTGGATTGTCTTTTTTAATTTCATCCTTAAACCTTTTAGGATGGCAATAGGGTTTACTATGATGGGTTTGGCTCCTTCCAACTCAATGGTGTGCTCAAAGCCCTTGTGTGGAGGTATGCCGGGAGGGATGTTACTGAAGACCGTACTATGCTTTTCCAATACTGCCTGAAGCTCATCATCCCGGTAGTCAGTCTGTTGCCCCATCATTGGTTCTGTTGAGATCAAACAATGTGCTACCTAGACAATGTCATTTCGAAAATTCGCTTCCATCTGTTGTGTTGAGATTTTCTTCGGCCCTCCATTTGACATTCCCCTTAGAAGTATCTTTTTGCCATCCACTTCGAATGAAAACTCCATCCGTTTGAAGCTTTGTGTGTACTCGTCCAAAGTCTCCATCCACTGGATGTCAAGTATGACTTCCATGTCATTCAGATCTACTACAAACAAGTCGTTTGTCACTCTATGGTTTCCCATGCTACAACTCAGTTGTGGGATCAGATGGGTACATGATAACGGGTTTCCTCCTGCTACTTTGACTTGGAATCCTGCATGTGCCTCTGTAGCCAAACCTCTTCGTTTCAATGAATTAATGAAAATAAGTATAGCCCCACTGTCAATCATGACTATGACCTGTTGCCTTAGAGAGTGCCTCATACCTGAAAAAAGAGTACATCTTAGAGTGCCAACAAGAGTGATGGCGCCTCCGTGTCGTAGCAGTGCAACAATCCTCTCTGCACAATTTATGTTAACCTCTTTGGAAGCTTGTTCACCATCTCCTTTGGTTTTTGGTTCCTCATCCTCTTCGTTGTCTGATACCATCTCAATCTAATAAACCTTCCCCTTGCTTAAGCATCAGTGCTTGGTTCCCACAACTCCTTACAATTAAAACAAAGCGTCTTTCTCCTCAACTCTTGTCTCATGGTTTCGTCCATTGACTGCTTCTTTGGAGGGGACTTCTTGCCTTTCTTCTCTGGGTTGAGGGGCGGTTGGCATGTGAATAACTTTTGGAAGAAGTGGATAATGCCATGTCTCGCGCTTTCTTGATTGCTTCTAGGAGTGTGTTGGGGTCAAAACCCTTCACCCAACCCTTTAAGGGCTCAATTAATCCACCAATGAACAACACAACAATTGTCTCCCTGAAATATCAGTTACTAATAGTGTCAGTCTTTGAAATTTTGTTTAGTTGTCCATTGATCCAGTTTGCTTTAATTGTGCCAACTCATTGAAGTTGATATTCAGATTCTTTGCATTAAAGTAGTCTGTAAGTCTCTCTGTGAAGTTGGCATATGAAGTGACTTGGTCATGATCGAGGGTGGCCATCCCATGGTGCCACCATTTATGAGTAATTCCTTCTAGGCGAAGTGCCATGAAATTGATTGCCTCTTCTTTAGGCATGGGGTTAAGCTGGAAGTATGTATCAACCTTCTGAACCCATGCTCGTGCTGATGTTTGCCCAAATCCATGAAAGCACGATAAGTTTATCTTGCCAATGTTCCTTTTAATGTCATCATTGTAGTTGCCTTGTCTCCTAGAATATCTTATCCGCAAATCCACATAATCCTTGAAGGATAATTCTGTTGCAAATGCGACATCAAACCAGGTCTGTTGGAATTGATCTTGGATCTCAAGGAAGGTAGGTTCTTGTTCCCTACGTGTTCTAACCATAGGGAAGTATCATAATCATTGGTCGTGTGTGGGAGCGCTCTATGTGAAGCCTCTCATTGATAGAATTATCACTGTGCCCATTGTGTCCATTTGTCCTTCCTTTTACCAAAAGTCGTAGGGTCTCACCAATTTGTTCTTGGCCCTTCACCAAGGTTTGACTAAGTTGTTGTTGTTGTCCATTCAACAAAGTTTCACTAAGTTGTTGGTGTCCTCTTGTTAGCTCACTTGGAAGTGTCATCATCTCAGTGCTTGATTCACCCATCCTATCTACTGATCCGGATGTTAGTGGCATCCAACGTTGCCAACAGGCTGGCAAGATTACCAGCTTTGATACGACTATAATGTTTTGGTTCCATATAGAGAGTAGAAAATTCAATCATGCATATAGTATGTGCAAGTGTGTTCGTACGTTGGAGGGAAAGATGCAGTCTGCACGATGGAGGGAGGGATCGTTGGTGTACTGTGAGATTGGGGAAACCGTACAGTGAGATGTCAACAGGACCGTACTGTGGAGAGTCGGAGCATACGATGGGGATTCAATGTTGGTGGGAGTACTCGTACACTATTGAGACCAATGGTATCGGCCGTATGGTGGCGATGTTGGTGTAGCGTTTGAGGGGTATGGAGAGTTGGCAAGCCATATGGGCTGAGAGGATGGTATTGCTGATGACGAGAAAACTTGGGATTTGAAAAGAGTGAAACCAATATGAATTGCCCAGATTTGTACGAAATGTTCGCAGAGTTCAGATATGTACGCCAAATACAAAGAAATACAATTTATCATGAAACACAATATTATATTCGCAGACAAAGATGGCATCTGGATTTGCCAGATCCAAGCAAAGTAGTATGAGGGATCAAATAGGGTGAGGGTTGAATCCCACCAAAACTATGAGAGCCAAGTAGGGAAGATCTTGCACTTCCGAAATGGT
Source organism: Cupressus sempervirens (assembly GCA_028749045.1). NCBI lineage: Eukaryota > Viridiplantae > Streptophyta > Pinopsida > Cupressales > Cupressaceae > Cupressus > Cupressus sempervirens. Next base: position 440,645,425 of record CM053788.1, read on the forward strand.
GAGACGAGCATGACTCTAATGGATTCGCAATACAAAGAAAGTAAACCAAATTGCATGCCTAATAGAGTATGTCTAATTAATGATTATCAATGACCATAGAAGGATTAACTCTAGGATAGCTCAATCCGACAGAAGCTACAACTTAACAAGACTTGCCGATTTCAATTTTTTTGGCCTTAAACTAAATTTCATAATTTGCAGAAACTAGGCTTTCTTAGTTTTTCTGTAAGAGTCAAATTAATTACCTCTGCAAGATTTTTATTTAAATTTTAGAGTAAATCTTTTTAACTGCTGCTGAAGGTATTGAATTTTTTTTGAATGCAGAAAATAATCCAGATGTTAAATTTCTTGTTTCCCCTCTCTATATGTCATAGATGGCCCTGTTTTAACTTATCAGTTTAGTCTGTGTTTTGAAATCATATTTTCAGTAAGTGAAGAAGGCCATAAGAATTCAGGCAGTGTTCAATTGAATTTCCTCAGTTCCTTTTGACAGCAATCCATGTCAAGTAGCGAATACAATCAGTTAAATAGTATGACATGTTTTGTTTATTTGCTATTTAAATTCTGGATAATCATCTTGTTGTATATTTTGTTTTGTTGATGCAATCTGTAATGTGACATTTAGGGGATTCATGGTTTAGGAGGAAGAATGGGGACAAGGCAAGTTGATCCCAATCACTTGGTTTTTGATCACGCTGCTCAATTTTTCACTGCAAGTGATCCTAAATTCAAGAAGCTTGTTGATGGATGGATCTCAAAAGGTGTAGTGACAGAATGGAAAGGTCAAATATGTAAGCTGTGTCCTGGAGGTCGATCTTCTCAACTTCCACCATCTGTAAGATATATTGCCACAGATGGGATGCGACTTCTTGCAGATTCCATGCTTTCTCAGGTATCATTTTTGTAGCATCAACTTATCTTAGATGAGATATCATGAACAAACAAGAGCTTTTTTGTTTGAAAATGAGTTTTATATAGGTGGAGATTGAAATTTGCAAACTAGGAAGAAGAGAAGAAGCATTTTGAAGTTTTTGAGGATGATGTTTTCTGGAAAAGGAATATTACAAATGGTGGTTGAAGAAAACCCAATAAATGATCTTATTCTTATTTCAATATAAAATAATAAAGAAGTTATAAAGGGCTCAAAGTCCATATGAGTCAAGATATAGATTGAGTGCTAAATTTTTTCTTTAACATGGACAAATGCGAAGGGAGATAATGCTGCATTCGCGGAACAGCTCAATTGTCTAGCCTACTTGTTTCCAGGTGTGTCAGAGAAAGTAAAGTTTCTGTGCCTCATTTGCCAACTTGTTTCCAACTCTTCTTAACTTAATTTCCTTAAATTCCATAGAGAGCACACATTGGTTGCTTAGGGCTCTGGATTTTTGTAGTTTCCCCTTGGGATGTGTTGATCTAGTTCTCAAAATTAGGAAGACCAAAGATGATTCCCTCCACGGATTATCTCAACTTCATATAATGTGTGATTGGCCAGGAACTAAGAACTAGGAGAGCAAAATAAAGGAATGGAAAAAGAAGCAAACATTGAGAATTAGCTTTAAACTCAAAGGATGAATGACTGTTTTGTTTTCTCCATCTGTTACTTCCATTGCAATGATTAATATTATTATCTTAATCCATAAATCAATTGGTTTATGTATGTTTCTATATAGATTATTGAAATTCACAATCTTGGTATATCATTCAGTCCCCAAGTCATGGATAGTTGCTCCTGCGATACACTTGTCCCAATATAATTCTTACAGTAACTTCGTTCTCATTAACTTATTTGTTCTATAAGATGTCAAATAAACTATTTAATTCTGGATGCAAATTGTGAAAGAAAGTTGATATATTTGTCCTAGCTCCATAGCTAAATTTCTGTTTGTTTGAGTTCAAATTTTTGCTTCAGTTGCTAACTTTGAGGATCATCAACATTGAGTGCATATTAAGTCCATTCTTGACTCATATATGCTTTCTTTAATCTTGTAGGGAGCTTTCATAAGTGTGCAAATTTCATCTCTGTTAGATTTTATGCCTACATATGACTTTGCTTAGGTTATAATTGAATGTTGTTGTAACTTGAGTGGGTTATCTAGTAACACTTTAACATCCCTTTTATAGATATTAACATTAAATCCCTTTACACAAGGACTGGTATCAGGCTAATAACAAAAGGACACTAACTGGCTAATCCCAAGCATCAATGATGTTATTGCTAACATCAGCTCTGTCAGTCTCAAATGTTCCCAGAATTGGTTCCACAGTAGGTCCAGCAGGAATAGGGTCCTCCCATCTTTTGGTTCTCTGCCTGAATATCAATACCTTTGCTTTTGGTGAACTGCTTGAGAGATTCCAATTCTTCCCGATTGAGCATGTCATTGTACACATTGAAATAACTGGCTGTCTGGATGTCCTGCTTGTAGATCGACATTGCTCTTTCTCTGACAAGGATCATGAACCTATCCTAGGGAATGTCCAACACCAAAGAGATCTGAGACATGCTATGAAAATGTAGGAGTTTAAAATTAAGCTCATTATGGTTTCTCCTGCTGTTTTGGAATATCTCTTCATTTCTCCTCAATACCATAAGACTTCAATAGAAAGAGAAAACCAGAACTTGCTAAGATTGAAATCAAAGATATCACAAAGACCAGTCAAAGCATCAAACGTAGAGAGCCCCGGTTTACTCTTCCAATCAGTTATGCAGGGTAAAAACAAAGACCAAATTTTATTAGCATATATACAATTAAAAAACAGGTGCTGAAAGGACTCGGGGCAACCACAGTTAGAGAAGGATTGACACCAGCAAAGGACAACACAGAACCAACAACAAGCTTTTACAATAAAAGAAACCATCTAAGCACAGTTTCTTAGGCTCAAAATGCGAATGCTAAAAATAATCAAAGTAGAAAGTCCAACTAGAGCTAGGCCAATCCAGTCACCACACATAATTAATCATATCAATAATGCAATTATCCTTCTTTAACATGTTATAGATTTACTTGGTCATAGCATTAGAAACCTTCCCATCATTCCATTTGAGCTGGAAGATAAAAGTGTAACAGCTGTAGAGTTTACCAATGTCAGCCGACTGGATGGTCCCGGCGGTGTTTTTGTAGCCGACGGAATGATTGTCGTCGGTGTTTTGTATTTTGTAGCCGACGGGTAAATAGGTTGTAACGGATATAATGTTTGTGGCCGACGGACTCCTTCGGGAAGGTTCGGCGAATAGTATTTATATCCTGTCTGGGATCATTGTAAATCATCTTCTATCTTCTATCTTCTATCTACTATTTTCATCTTATCAAGCATAATGTATGTCTGGCATATGCGAATATAATTTTGCTATTCTCTGTATGCGCTGATTTCCTTACCAGTACGGTAAACATTTGGTGCCGTTGCCCGATGGACCTGGTACGCAGGAAGGCGGATGGAAATTAAATGCCGAATCTGTTGAATAAAAATAAGAACACGGTGAAGGATAAAGATGAGATTCGCGCAGCTCAAGCTAATTTAATTCTGGCACAGCAGGTAGAGCGCCGGAGGAGATTCCAGAAGATTGCCGACGGAAATCGAAGCACGGAGGAATTGTTGGAGACTCGACAGCGGGTGGACTTGGTGGAAGAAGCACAGGAGGCGTTCTTGAAATTGTGTTCGCCGAGGGAAGAGAATTTAGACGGAAGAGCATCGACTGGCACGGTTCGGAGTGCCGAGGGAGCACGAGCGTGGAGTGACCTCTTCGTCCGGGATACACTTCCACGGGAGACAACTTCAGAAGATCCTTCTTCTTCACCAAGATTCGTAGCTTTTGAGACCTCTGGTGTGGGAGTTCAGACCTCCGGTGTGGGAGTTCAGACCACCGGTGTGGGAGTGCAGACCTCCGGTATAGGAGTTCAGACCGTCGGTGTGGGAGTGTAGACCTCCGGTGTGGGAGTTTAGACCTTCGGTGTGGGAGTGCAGACCGCCGGTGTGGGAGTGCAAACATCCGGTGTTGGAGTAAACAGCGCCAGTGTTGCAGGACCCAGTAACGCCTCTCTACCAAATTTAGTTGTGATGGCAGGACCCAAAGAAAAGTTGTCGAAGTTTGAGGGCGATGGTACAGCCGACCCCATCCGACATTGTAAGACATGTGAGACGATCTGGCGGGCAAATGGAATCATAGATGCCAATGAATGGGTCAAGCAATTTCCGGCAACCCTACGAGGTGTGGCGATTGATTGGTTTTCGGATACGGATCCACAAAAGCTAAATAGCTGGGATAACATTAAAAAGGAGTTCCTGGCGGAATTTAAACTCTTGCGGGATGATAATGAAATCGTAGCAGAGATTTTCAATACCAAACAGGGGAAGCACGAAACTGTCCGCGTTTACGCCAGGAGATTAAAAGACTTAATAAACAAAATGGAAAGCAAGCCGGCGGACGGATTGCAGAAAAGATGGTTCGTGGATGGCCTGCGCTCGAAGTTGCGGAGGAAAATGAAAATTGTGCCATTGTCGTCATATGTGGACGCTTATAACAAAGCACTGGACCTCGAAAGTGAGTAGAAGACAAAGAAGAAGAAGACTGGCTCCTCTGATTCTGATGACGACGAGCCTGCCGAAGATGATAGCAGTGACGATGAAGGCAGCAGCAAGAAGGTTCGTGCCCTACAGAAGGATATGATCCGCATGATGAAGGAATTTAAAAACATGCAGAAGGAGCCAAAAGGCAGTGAGTTGTGGTGCACAGACTGTAAGACCGACGGTCATACTAAAGGATCGTGTCCAAAGAACCAATTTTGTGACATTTGTCAGATCATGGGCCATTCGACAAAAGAGTGCCCCTTTAACATGAAGACAAGAGGATCTCCATAGGTGCTTCTTACACAGGAGGCTTCCCCGTCGGGCAGTAGCGGAAATACAAATAGCGCAGGTGCCACATCCGGAGGGTACAGGAATAATAATAGAGGGCAAAACAACAACAATACAAATAATAACAATAATAATGGGAGCCGCAATCGAACTCAGTATGATGCAAACGGATGACCAATTGTTCAATGCCGAGCATGTAATTTGTGGGGTCATTTTGCGCGGGATTGTACAGTGGCAAACACACCGAAATTATTATGCAGATGGTGCGGACCCGGCGATCACGAAGATTCCAAGTGTCCAAAGTCTGGAGTAAACTTGATCACTGTTGGCACGGATGTAGAGGAGGTTCTGGCAATTACACGGAGGCAAGTGGAGGAAAAGAGAAAATTGGGGGAAGCGCAGGTGGAAATTGCAAAGGCATCATCGGCGGGGACATCTCAGTTGAAGGACATCACCGACACATTGGCAAGGAACTTCGTAGAACAAAACATTGTATGAAAGATCTTACAAACGGAGATACCGGTCAAGATAAGTGACCTTCTCACAATGCCCCAATTACGGACGGCCATTTTGAATCATACACCGTTTTCGAAAGCAATGGAGGACACAGGAAGGGACAATAGGGAAGTGATGACAACAGACCCAATGCTGTTGGCACTCACCTCCGGATGGCATCCGGTGGTCGTCGAGATGGGGATTTTGGGAAATGTTCTGATAGACACAATTGTCGACGGAGGGTCCAGCGTGAATGTGTTGCCAGAGGATACTTGGAAGAAGTTGGGAACACTGACGCTGTGGCCACCTACATTTCAGTTGCTCACGGCAGACCAACATGGAATCAAATCGTTGGGAATCCTTAAAGCGCAACCGGTAACTATTGGAACGCAACCATTTTTATTGGATTTTGTGGTCATTCCATTGAAAAGAAAAGGATATGATGCTATTCTCGGACGGACTTGGTTGGTGCAAGCAAAAGTAAAACATGATTGAAAATGAAATACCCTATCAATGGAGCGTGGAGGCAAAAGATTCATAATTGGCTTGCACACACAAATGGTAGGTGAGGAGGCAGCATCGTCAGACTCAGAAGGTTAAGGTGATAGTGACGGCGAAAGAAATGACGACGAAGGAAAGAGGAGAATGAAATCGGACGAAGAAGGAATATTGAGACTAGACGGAGGATCGAATGACGACGACCTAGACTCGGTGAATGGCCTTTACCATGGCAAATAGAAGACTACGAACTCTTTCCGAGTTGTAATATGCTAAAGGTCGACGAAGGTGAGAAAAAGGAGGAAAATGAGTGTCCGGAGGAATACAGAGAAGCAGATGACGCAAAGGAGGTTATGGCCGAAGAAGGGAAGGACATACAATACAGAGCCAAAAAAAAGAAAAATTCCATCGTTCGGTACACGGTGAACGGACCGCACAGGAGGAAAAGAACGCATCGTACCATAAAATTACTTAAAGGGTACTGACAGCAAGGAAATAAGCTAGATGCGCGACGACCGCAGGCACAGTGGGCGACGGAGGTAACACAGAACAGACATAAGGCGTGGCATGACAAACTCAGTAGGTTTCAGCCGGGGCAGTTGGTACTCAAGTATGACGGTCGGGACGAAATCAAACAGGAAAAGTTTAAGGCAAGATGGGTTGGACTATATTAGACCCGGGAGGTCAGCGACAATCGGGTGATGAAATTGGAGACATTGGACAAGCAAGAGGTGTAGTCAACGGATTTAAATTGCAAATATATGGTGCCAGGAAGACTCCGTCGCTGTCACAGAATGGCCAGCTGACTCCCTCGTCGTTGCAAAATGGCGATGCCTAGAGGCAAAATTGAGGTACTGTTAAAAAAAATTTGGAAAAACAAAAAAAAAGAAAAAAGAAAAAAAAAAAATTGAAGTTGAGTAGTCCCGTGGGTAACTCTCCGCGGGAGTTGGGCACATGTCCGCGGGAGACTGTCCCACGGGGCAACTCTTCGCGGGAGCTGGCTCGCGGGCACATGACCGTGGGAGACTGTCCCTTGGGCAGCTCTCGGCGGGAGATGGCCCGCGAGCATCTCTCTGCGGGAGATTGCTCGACGGCCTTCACGCGGTGATTCTCTTCTGTCCGCAGGGTTCTTTCTTTCCAGGTTGTCTGCGGAAGCAACCCGCAGGGTTTTTTTAAAGCAGTATCGCTTTGCCCCCAATCTTTCTCAACTTTTCTCAGCACTCGCGGACCTTTTGAGAGACCCCAGCTCTAGTTCGTAACCTAAGGTGCCGAGTTCGATTTTCTAGCCATCCATGATGAAAGGGGCACGGAGAAAGATCAACAACAGCAAGAGTTAGGGAAGTTTGGGTTGTAGCATTTAGAGATGGGGAATGAAAACGATGTTACCTTGAGCTGCATTCGACAAAAGATTTGGCAAATCTCTGCAAGCTGAAGGCCACCTGACGGAATCTCGGCACCATGACGAAGCTGGTTACAGTCTAACAAAACTCTTGGCGCATTGGCCAGCATGTATGTGAAGCATCCTACGACTGGAAGCGTGGTGTTCAAAGTCAGTGCAGATTCTATTGCACAAACTGGTTCTTAGGTCTTGATTGCCAAGAATGGGAAAACAAGCTTTCGAGTCTAGGGGCTCTCTCTAATAGCCTCAGGCCATTCAGTCATTGCGGATGATATTGACGGAAAATTCGTTGTTGTTGCTGCACAGTCAAAGGTTCACTCATAGAGAACAGTCTTCCAGCACTTGTCCGCGGGAGTTGCTCTTCTAGCCTGGGAGTGCGTGTTCTAGCAGGAGATTCGAAGTGCCAGGAATGAGAAAGGTGTGTGGAGGACTGAAAAAATTTTAGTTGGAGGCGTCGGAGGATTGGAATATAGGAGGAGGAAAGAGGTGTGGGCAAGCCTGGAAGCCGCATGAGAAGATAGATGGAAGCAGTCAGAAGTGGAGTAAAAAAAAAAGAAAAAAGAACGACGACAAAATCAAATTGTTCAGAATGAGTTACAGATATGCCAAAGGAAAGGGGACGCATCTGTGGTTGCCAGAAAGAGTGTAGAATCGGCAGAAAGTGACAGAAATGGTGTGTTCCATGCATTTTTGTGTGGGTTGCGGAGTGCTAATTTGGTCTTAGCAGCGAGGGGCGTTGCCCCTCGACCCTGCCGAGGGCATTGTCCCCTGGACCCCCAGTTTTTTTGCGGATATCAGTTGTGGGAGTTTGACCAGTGGAGAAGACTTGAAGTTGCTACAAGCATGGAGTGTCTGTGTACCAGAGGCACTGGGAGTAGGTGTTGGCCGGGAGGCTATCTTGGTGGATGTGTAGAGAGCTCGGGAGGAGCTAATCATCCAGTTGGAGGCAGTGTAGCGACACTTGGCTTAGGGTACCGAGGAATTGAAAGTAGAGAAAGCAGCACGGGTGGCTATCAAGGTCAGCTTGAGGAGACAGTATTGTGTTAGCAGAGGCTACAGATGTAATGGGATGAATGTGGAAGTGATGTGACAGAAGCAGATTTTTTGTTGTAGTCACTTTGTTAATGTATTTTGTTTGTTAATTTGTCTTAGATATTTTGTAATTGTTGTCCGGAGACGACTTTTCTTTTTGGGGGGGGGGATGGTGTCAGCCGACTAGATGGTCTCGGCGGTGTTTCTGTAGCCGACGGAATGATTGTCGTCGGTGTTTTGTATTTTGTAGCCGACGGGTAAATAGTTTGTAGCGGATATAATGTTTGTGGCCAACGGACTCCTCCGGGAAGGTTCGGCGGATAGTATTTATATCCCGTCTGGGATCATTGTAAATCATTTTCTATCTTCTATCTACTATTTTAATCTTATCAAGCATAATGTATGTCTGGCATATGCGAATATAATTTTGCTATTCCCTGTATGCGTTGATTTCCTTACCAGTACGGTAAACAACCAAGAAACCAAGGTCCCACAACTTTAATAATAAGAGAATAAGTTTTCTTGTGAATAGAAGGAATAGAAAATTTATTCATAATCTCCTTCCAGGGTCCCAACCACTTGTTAATGAGAATATCCCTCACAAGGACTACCCCCATTGTTTACCGCATAGGTTAATTAAGAAATGCACACAGACAATGAACAACAGAATTCCTTAGATTATTCGCATATGCCAGAACATTATATTATGCTTCATAAGATGAATGATAGAAGATGAGATACAATGATCCTAGACAGGATATAAATACTATCCGTGGAACCTTCCCGAAGGAGTCCGTCGGCCACACATTATGTCGCTACAAACTATTTACTCGTCGGCTACAAAATACAGAAACACCGACGACAATCACCCCGTCAGCTACAGAAACACCGACGACAATGACCCCGTCGGCTACAGAAACACCGACGACAATCCAGTCGGTTGACACCATCCCCCCCAAATAGAAAAGTCGTCTCCGGACGACAATTACAAAATATCTGAAACAAATTAACAAACAAGATACATTAACAGAGTGACTACAACAAGAAAAATCTGCTTCTGTCACATCACTTCCACATTCATCCTGTTACATCTATAGCCTCTACTAACACAATACTGTCTCCTCAAGCTGACCTTGATAGCCACCCGTGCTGCTTTCTCTGCTTCCAACACTGTGTCCACTGAGCTAAGTGTCGCTGTACTGCCTTCTGGATAACCCACTCCTCCCGAGCTCTCTATGCATCCACCAAGACAGCCTCTCGGCCAACACCTACTGCTAGTGCCTCTGGTACACAGACACTCCATACCTGCAGTAGCTCCAAGTCTTCTCAACTGGTCAGACTCCCACGACTGATATCCGCAACGACTGGGGGTCTAGGGGGCAACGCCCCCGGCGGGGTCGAGGGGCAGTGCCCCTCGCCGCCAAAACCAAATTAACACTCTGAAATCCACACAAAACTGCATGAAACACACCATTTCTGTCATTTTCTGCCGATTCCACACTCTTTTTGGCAATCACTGATACTTCCCCTTCCCTGTGGCAATATTCGATACTCATTCCACACTGCTTGAATTTGTCGTCCTTTTTCTTTTTTTTGGCTTTGCAAAATTCCTATGCCTGACATAACCCAACAAATGAAAACAACTATCATTGCCTCCGATGAAGCCGTCTCTTCCTTCCTCAACCGTGGGACTTGCTCTGTTGCTTGACTGGTGATGATTCCACAGATCCTTCTTCTGCGAGCAAATCCGTAAATAAACGAAGTTGCGCATTAATACCTTCTATTCGCAACTCTAAAAGTAAACCCCACAGATTCTCCAAATAAAATCTCCCCGCTCCATCTCTCCGTCTTTGACCTTGGTTTGAGGAAGCGAGTCTACCGACGCCACTATTTGAAACGGGCCTCGCCAGTTGATCCGCCCAAGTGCAAGTTCGCCTACATGACGGGTGCCTCTGTTCCAAGTGGCTTCAATTTTACCGTTTGTCGATTGCCTACGGTACCTATACAAATGCCGGTAAAGGCGGCCAATTACCAGTGGTTTCTCTGTCCTGTCCGTGTGAAGTTGTGTGGGCAGCGAAATGTCATAGAATACAACGCCGACAATTTGCGTTCCATCTGCGGCAGATATAATGGAGAAAAGTAAAAGAAAACACCACCATTTTTTTTGTTTTTAACAGCCCCGCAGAATGCTTCCGTGGACAGGAGAGTTGGCCGCGGGGCAACCTCTCCCGGAGATGTGCTCGCGGGCAATCTCCCGTGAGAGTTGCCCGCGGGGCATTCTCCCGCGAAGAGTTGGCCGCGGGGCAACCTCCCGCGGAGATGTGCACACAGACAATGAACAGCAGAATTCCTTAGATTATTCACATATGCCAGAACATTATATTATGCTTCATAAGATGAATGATAGAAGATGAGATACAATGATCCCAGACGGGATATAAATACTATCTGCCGAACCTTCCCGAAGGAGTCCGTCGGCCACAAACATTATGTCGCTACAAACTATTTACCTCGGCTACAGAATACAGAAACACTGACGACAATCACCTCGTCAGCTACAGAAACACCAACGACAATCACCCCGTCGGCTACAGAAACACCGACGACAATCCAGTTGGCTAACACCCATATCACCCCACTTCTCCGCTGATCATGATCGGGTAAGAGCAAGAGGCTTAGAGTTAAGATATGTCCCCCACCATAGAGATTGGTGAAGACCAGAGTAAGTAGGAGGGCCACCTAGAACATACATGGAGCAAATAAGACCCCTCACCTAAACCCAGGCTTTCCAAATAGAACATAAGACTTTGGAGCCAAAGATTTTAACCTTGAAGTCCCCCAACACAATATCAACGGTAGCAATTTCGTTCCATCTTTTACCATGAGAAACAAAAGAATAAATATTGTTTTTAATAAAATTTTTCCATGGTTCATTACCAACCAGAGCATTGAAAATCCATTTGGAAGTCAGAGCAATACCCTACTGCTTGAGATCTTTGAGGCCAAAACCTCCATTTTGTCTACAGATAGTGCACCACTCCTACTTAAAACAATGTCTCTTCTTCTCACCCATACCATCAAACCAGAGAAAGTCCCTCAAAACTTTCTCAACTTGAACTGACAATTGGAAAATAACCAAGTAGAGGAATAGTATAAAGCATGAGAGGAGAGAACATTCTGAACCACCTGAAATCTACCTCCAAGGGATAGAAGACAGGTCTACCATTTGAGGTGTTTACTATTGATCTTAGACAGCTCTGCATTCCACATATCCTTGGTAGAGGGATCCACAACAGAGGGGATGCCTAGGTATCTCACAATGTGATTAGGTCAAGCATAAGGTCAATTTTTCATCACAAGCCAATGAGGACCACCATCTGACCATCCTAAAATGATAGATTTCTGAGGGTCAATTTTTGCACTAGAGGCCAAACAAAAAAACTGAATCCTATTTATGGCATTATCAAAATTGGCTTCTGAAAGCTCAATGAACAATTTGGTGTCATCAACGAATTGCATGTTACGAAGCTTATCACTATTGGGAGGAGAGACCTCTGAGGGGGGAACCAAGGCTAGAGACTCTAAGAATATAGTGAAGAGCATCGACAACAATAACAAAGAGAGCTGGGGCAATAGGGCAGCCCTGCCTAATAGATCTCTTAAACAAGGTAGGATCAGAAGTCTCACCATTAACTTCGATCACAGTGGAAGAATCTTGGAAGAGGATAGAGATCCATTTGTAGAAGTACTGGTGGAAGCCAAAGGCCTTTAAGACACCAATGCAAATGTCCATTCCACTTGATCATAAGCTTTTTCAAAGTCAAGCAACACCACTCCCACATGTTGCCCTAAAAACTTGGCCCAATTCATACGTTTCCAATTGGTAATAAGATTTATAAGAATATATTTGCCTTCAATTAATCTGGTTTGAGTCACAACCACCACTTTTTTTATTAAGGGGGAGAGCCTTCTTGCTAGAACTTTGGCAATTATCTTGTAGGATAAATTAAGCAGAGTAATCCTCATCCTCAAGGAGGGAGACATTGAGTTTAAGAGAGGGCTTGGATCTACATAGAGGCTTGGAAGAATCATCAAGAGTATGGGTGAGACAAACCAAGACCGGAGAGTGATTAGAGATAGATGCAGGGAAAACCACCATAGGGGATAACAGAGGAACAATGAAAAAGGAGCTGAAGTCTGTAGTACACTCTTCTTTTCCCCGACTGGCTATTATACCAAATAAACCAAATATTTTGAGAGTCCTTGCCTTCAAGGGGATCAATAAGATTAAACTTCCTTTTAAGTCTGGACCAAAACAACATTTCATTGCCTTTCTATGAATGCGAGTTTCCCCCACATTTATCTTTAGGGTGCTCCACCATGTGAAAATCACCGATGAGGATCTAGTAAGCATTAAGGAGATGAGCATAGAGCCATTCCCAAAGGCCATCCCTCTCATTGTAGTCATTGGGGGCATAGATATTACAAATACCATCCACAGAATCATGAATCTTCAACATATCCCACAGATTTTTGTAGCAGGGGAACATCCGTTATCGGTTATAAATTGACTTAAATTGGGTCCAACAAGAGTGGCGGGACCCCCTTTTCATTTTGCATGGTTTGACTAGAAGGACTTACCCCAAATAAGCCTAAGATTGAATGCAACTTGCACTCCAACCACTTTGATCTCTTGTAGACAAATACTACCTTTATTTTTAAGGGAATTACACCATTTTCGTACCAGATACTTCCTATTAGACATTTCCATGCCTCTTATATTCCAGCTATGAATATTGACATTCATCATTATGAGGTGTGCTTTTGATTCTTATATAGCCTGTTAAAACATTTAGGCACTCGTGGAGTCTTGCGTTTAACTACAATTGTATCTCCTTTGGAAATAAAGGGCCTGTTAGAAGTTTTTTTCCTCTCTTCACAACATCTTCGAATTGCCCACCCTTATCACTGGACATGGTGGCACCAACAATTGGCTCCATAGGAAGAGCGGATTCAGTTAGGGACTCAACTTGTTCCGAATGTGTTGCGTTACCACTCCTATACTCTTAGCCCTAGCATTTATGGTTTCAAGGGCATTTTGTTCTGCATTCTTCCTGATAGGGGACCATTTTAACAAGGTGGGGTTTCAGAGGAACAATTGGAAGGGACCTGGACTCTACAACCAGGAGCAGACCCTGTATGGATAACATCATATTCTTCTTCATATAAGGGATTAGCAAGAGAAATAAATCCAACTATCTTTGGTGTGGTTTCCACAGGGGCCATCTTGGTATTATCTTGATTATCAAGTGAATAGGAAGAAAAGAGGACCTATCCTCAACCTAAATTCCCAAAAGGAATGATCCAAATTGATTAACCACAAGGAAATGATCAATGCACAAATGGATCAAGCAGTGGAGAATACGAAGAAAGGAGGAGATCCTATAATCTTGCTATGGAAAAGTATGTACTTGAAATCTGGAATAAATAGAAGACAAATACTAACCTCAAAATAGAGCAAATCTGGAAAATGCTGATTTTTGATATCTGTGTACAATTTCGGAGAATTCTACAACTTGTTCTGGATGGGAAATGTCGAGATGGAGAAAATCTAGAAAGCTTTTGTCTTTTTGAATGCAAGTTGACCTCGACCCAGATAGCGGGGCGCAATCTTACCTTGGGGCCCAATTGTGCCCCAAAAGGTCGACTTTGACATGCACTGCTCCAACAAAATTTCTATTCGCAGATCCAACAAGTTTGACGAAAAGGGTATCCAAATCTGCACTTTAATTCGCTGTTCCACACCTGTGTCTACAAGAAAAAAGGGTTTGTTTGTTTGGATGGGGGGCTTTCCTTGGTCAAACCCCAGTTTGGAATCAACCTTGAAATATAATTGAGATTGCAATATGAATAAACAAAGTGAATGAAACTATTCACCTTGCTTATATTGAAATCCTTGTGGAGGATTCAAATCCTTGAATCCACAAGTATGGATGCTCCAAATGAATGTAGGAATGTATGTAGGATGTCTCAAATCAATGACATTAGATCGTCAACACCAATCTTGAATGGATCTTTGCATAGAAAAAGGCTTTGATGAATGTGGATGGAGAAATCTTCAACAAGAGGGCTCCATAGAGATTGATTCCTTCAATGGCTAATAATGGACCTCCTTGATTTGGATCTTAAATGCTTGAATGCTTGATGGATAGTAGATCTTCACTTTATAGAATAATGGATGTGTAAGATAAATCGTAGATCATAGTTCCTAGAAAAGTAGATGATAGATAGATGTCAAAATGAGGGAAGAAGGCTTCCTTATATAGAGATCTAGGGCACAAAATTCTAGGGAAGGCCGACATGGGAGCATTAAATCCCAATTAACCTTAACCCTAGAAATGGACCTAGATTAAATGCAATTTAAGAATGTACCATTCTGAAACCCGAAACAATTGACTCGGAAGTGGCAATGTGAAACTTTCCAAAGACGGATATCCCGAAACGTTTGGAAATTGGAAATTGGACTTGGGGTGAAAGACAAGGTCGACTTTGCCTTAGGTCAGGGTTGAGGTCGTCCTTGACCTAGGTCTGGGTCAAGGTTGACCTTGATCTAAAATGCCTTCCTTGACCTAGAAAGTCAAAGTCCTCAGTTTCATAGAGAAAATTGTCAGAAATAGGCTGGAAATAGAAAGAGAGAAGCAAAATAGGGGGAAAGCAGCCAGATCCATGCAATGACCTATTCAAGGCACTTGACATGACCCCAGACCACTTACTTAGAGGACTAAACACTCTTAAAATGGAAGTGCATCCATTAAGACGATACATCAAGGTTTGTATTTTCCTTAAGTGGTTGCTTTACCGAATCAGTGTGATTAATCTTTCACCTCATTGTTGATATTAAATTCATTTTGAACGTTCTTAAGGGCTGGGCAATCTTTTTTATTATGACCATCAAGCTTACAATGAAAACAAGTTGCAAGGTTCCCAAGCAAGGTTATTTCGTAGGTGAACAATTCCTCTTCCAACTCAACTTGAATTTGATGAGGGATGTAGATTTCTGGTTCAAGAGCAACCGATACTCTTGCATTGAGATGAGGAAGAGTCACTCTTGACTCTTCAACTTGTAACAATGACCCAATGGGTTTAAGAATCTGCGGAAGAAAATGCCAGAATTCAAGTTGAAGGTTTTTAACTACCAACCAGTTGGGATAGGATTTAGCCAAGACTTGCTCAAAATCTCCCTTAGGGTTCCAAGGGAATGCCCTAAATAGAGCCTGCCCCACATTCCAAAAGCCCTTCTTTAGAGTTTTTCCTACATAGCATGATTTTTAAGGAACACAACAAAAGTTCCTCTTTGAATCATCCCACTGAAACTCACATGTATACCAAGTTTATGACCCCACATATTATTCTTCCAATCATCTAAAAACTTACGTGCAAGAAGAAATTGTTATCCATACTCATAAACACAAAGAAAATAGCAACACTTTTCAATCTAGATTGCTCGTTCTTGATAGCTCTTACCATATCACCTTTGGGAGAGAGTTTTGAGAGCAACAGGGTGAGCCTTACCCTCTTCTCCTTCTCCGCTACTTGCATCATTGATGTTGCACTCGACTCCCACTCCACATCCATTGGCTCCGGTACCCAACTGCCCGCCTGGTCACAAATTTGTACTTTTGGAGATTGTGCCACCGAAGCAAGCCATAGGGGGGTAAACTAGAACTAAAATATCTGCAACAAATGCCTTATATAAAAGTTTATTTGCAAAAGGAATGTTGGAACAAACTTCTGTAGACAGATTAATATTAATGCCAGTCTTCTCCATGTTTTTCGATAGCAAGGTACCCTCTTTAAGAGCCATAAAGAATTAAGTGTGCGGCAGAACTCCGTGTTGGTTTCCAAAACCATAGATTGGAAATCCAAGAGCTTGCCAATTTTCCAATAGGATTCCACAATCAGTTCTAGCCAATGAAGGGGAATGACTTCGATTCCCCTGAACGTTAGGCTTCGCTACACCTTCACCTTGAACTTGATCACTCTATTCAAGGCTTTTAGAGAGCGAGTTTAAACTCTACGAGTTCTTTGGCTGGCAAGGTCTTCAAACTCGATCAAAATGAAATTGAATGCTGAGTGTTTTAAATGGTTGAATGTTTATGTAAGGTTGTCAATAATTGAGTTGATGCGTACAGAAAGGAAGATATAGATTTCTGACTTCAATAGTAAATCCGATAATAATATTCCAATGATTTTAAAAGACCAGTTCCTTTGCTTATTTGGGCAACAAAGTCAACTATAATAAAGAATTTTACATACAACGTTATAAAGTTGCACTCACTTATATTGTCAACAATTTAGTAATCAAGATGCGATAGATAAAGTCTATATGCAATCTTAAATTAGTCCAGATTGAACTTTAACTCCTATGGTAGGGAGACAAACTAGACACAGATGCATAAACAATTCAATATTTCACCATATCTATGATGATCACATTTACGATGCTAAATGGCCGTGTCCACTTATTTGACATTTAAATTATTTACAGAATTTAAAAATGATTATAAAGGACAGATCAACTGCAATTTAAATCTCCATGCCTTTTGAATAATAAAAAAGCAAAAGGCTTTTATTTATCATTAAAATATAATAAATAAATTTACATAAAAATTTCATCTTTTCACTCCTTATTGCTCCTTACAAGTAAAAATAAAGTATTTCTTCTTCAAGTGTTTTTTGTCAAATATGTCCTGTATTTATTCATAATTTTTTCCTCTTTAATATTCTATGAAATAAAAGATATGGCTTTTCAAAATGAAAAGTCATATTTATTTAAACCAAAGAACCAAAAATCGGAATTGGCAAGGCTTACTCGAATCGTGAATCACCTGAATCGCCACTATAAATCGACAAAGTGAAAAAACCCTTGAAATTTAAAGATTATAACGATTTAAAACTTGTTTCATGCATCTTTTACTAAAAATAACTAAATGTAATGTTCCTAGTGTCGAATTAAAATTATTCTTGCACTTTCCTAGTTCTTAAACCTGCACAAGAGTTAGTACTTAGCAATTTAAACGAAAGAACAAAATTATTAGAAATGTAGTAATTAAAACTCATCTCCTACTTAATATTTCACTCTTAAGGAGAGGTTGTGATCGATCAATTAGCTCCTGGGGGAGGCCTCCTGGGGCTCCTAAAATAGAACGACTCTCCACTAAGTGACGTCCTCTCACAATTAGTCTTATTAAGCCTTATGGATGATTGATCAGATACATCCATCCTTCTTAGGGAAGATAACTCTCCTCCTAAGCCTAATGAACTACCTTGGGTACGTTCATTCCATCTGAATATATATATTCAGCCATTTTTAATTTACTGACCTTTCAGAGATATTATATCTCTGCCTTGATTTTTCTTTAGAATTCCTAATGAAGGGAAGTTCGTCCTTAGCTTGGTGTTCCTCTTTAACGTTTCAGTTTTGGCTGTTATTATCAAGGTGACAACGATGATGACTTGGTGTTGAACTTGATTACTGGCAAATCGAAGATTGTCTGGGCAGGCTATCTCAAACAATTCGTCAGCCGTTTGTGCATAACCAGTATGGATCTCCACGTGTAATAGGGCAAATACGAATTCTAGTCTCACGTCAGCGACACTCTGCAATGCCACACCCTTGTCGTTGTTTATCCTGGTTGTTAAACGTTTTGTCTTCAATTGCGTCTGTTGGATTCTCCTCATTCGTTTTATTTCTGCCTGAATGCCTCTCCGAGTGGTCTTGAAAAGGATTAAATGTCCATTCATGGGTCAAAGGTCATGCCCGTCGGTCTTCACAAGTTGTGACCGAAGTTTAATCAATTCGTATGATGTTCCTAGTTAATATGTTTTATAATGTTTGATTTAAATCTCCATATTTATTATTTATTGTTTGAAAATTATCTTAATTATTTATTGTTTAATTATAATGATAATAATAATGCTTATTATTACGATAATATATATTTATATTAAATGTTATTTGCTATAACATTATAAATAATCTTAATTTAATTATTTATTATTTACTTACCCTTGAGTATGTTACAATATAACATTTATTTAGTTATTTTACTATTGAATATTATTTCAATTAAAATCATGAAGAATTATTGCTAAAACCACTTAAAAAATGAATAACTTTAGAAATAACAATAATTTTTTATTTCAATTGTTTTACCCCGATTTTGGGGTCATTACAATCCCTCCTGCTCAATTTTGCTTGTCTTCACGCAACTTAATGTTTTCTTCTTTTTCCCAAGTGGCATGATCCTTAGGTAAATTTTTCCATTAGACCAAATATTTGGTGATCATTCGATTTCTCAATTTCTTCTTTTGGGTGTCTAGATTAACTTTAGGTTCCAACACAAGATGGCCTTCATCATTTAGTGGTGGCAATCCTGTACAAGGTTCTATTAATTTCCCCAATACCTTTTTAAGCCTTGAGACGTGAAATATATTATGGATTCTACTACCTTCAGGTAGTTGTATTTCATGTGCTACCTTGCCAATCTTCCTTATTATCTGATATGGCCCATAGAATTGCGGCTTTAATTTTTCCACTTCATTTTCTTAATTGACGTTTGCTTGTATGGTTGTAAGCTTAGGAAAACAAAATCCCCTACTTCAAATGTTCTTTCAATATGCTTTTTATCCTCATAGACCTTCTGTTGATTTTGGGCTTGTTGTAGGTTTTCTTTGAGAGTCTTCAAGATATATGTGCTTTACTGTATAAAGTCTTGTGCATTTGGTACTCGACTTCCTTGTAGAGTTAGGTTCGCAAATATGAGTGCCTCATATCCATATAAAGCTTTGAAGGGGGACATTCCACTTGACATGTGATGGGTTGTATTATAACAAAACTCCCCTAAGTGCAGCCATCTAATCCATGCTTTCTGCTGTCCTGTTACTTAGTTCCTCAAATATCCTTCTAACCATTTATTTACTATTTTGGTTTGTCCATCTGTCTGCGAATGGTAACTTGTGCTCGGGGTTAAACTGGTCCCTGCTAGTCGAAGTAGCTCTTGCCAAAATTGGCTTATGAACTTGCTGTCTCTATCACTGATTATCTTTTGTGGAAGCCCATGGAGTCTGAAGACTTCTTTGAAGAACAATTCAGCTATCTGGTGTGCCGACGACTCGGTGCTAACGGGAAAGAAATGAGCATATTTGGTGAGTCTATCCATTGCTACATAAATACTATTTTCCCCTTGAACTTTAGGTAGGCAGGTTATGAAATCCATTGAAATGCTTTCCCATTTTTGATTAGGAATGGGTAATGGTTGTAATAGTCCTGCAGGGTGTGTGTGTTCTTCCTTATTTCTCTGACAAGTCATGCATTGTTGTATAGATTTTTGGACATCTTTCTTTAGACCCTTCCATGAGAATTTCTCTCTTATCTGCTTGTATGTCTTAAAATACCCTTGATGGCCAGATAAGGGATTATCATGATATTCTTGTAAGATTGTATTTTTGACCTTTGATTGCGGAATTAGAAATATTCTTTCTTTATAAAATATAATATCATTTCATGTTTTGAAGTCTTCGTTTGGATTATTCCCTTCTAATATTTCACTAGCTTTGGGATCTTTTGCATACTCCGCAATGATATCTTTCTCCAGATTTCCTGCAATACTGGTAATCATATTGATGTGGGGGCGTCGAGAGAGGGCATCTGCAACTCCATTATTCACTCCTTTAACATATTCTATATCAACGTATGCTTGAATTCTACTCACCCATTTCTGTTGTCGATCATTAAGATCTTTTTGGCTCAGAAAGAAATGTAGGCTATTATGATCTGTCTTAACAATGAACTTCCCGCAGACCAGATATTGTCGAAATTTGGCTAAGGTGTGCATTATGGCTAGCATTTCTTTATCATATATGGAGTAGTGCTTCTCTGCTTCTGTGATTTTACGACTCAAATGCTTTGAGTGTTTTCTTTGCATGAGAATTGCCCCAATTCCCTCTCCTGACGCATGTTGTCGATAAAATTATAAAACAACCAACAGGCAGATTAACATGTAGTCGGTAATTGTTATGTAGCCGATGGACCCCTTCGGGAAGTATATGTACACCATCCAAGATTATTGTAATCATTATTGGAAGCACTATGTAATCTCTTCGGCATATTTGCGAATAATAAAAGGAGTACTGTTGTGTTACATGTTCTTGTCTATTGTCTGTATGTATTAATACACCATTTACCCCGTACGGTAAACATTTGGTGCCGTTGCCCCATGGACCTGGAACGAAGGCAGAGGAATGAAAACTAATGCTGAATCAACTGAACAAAAGTAAGAATAAGCTAAAGGAAAAAGACGAAATACGCACCGCACAAGAAATTTTAATTTTGGCACAACAGGCCGAGCGCAGACGAAGGTTTCAGCAGATTACTGATGGACACCGAAGCACCGAGGAATTGTTGGAAGAGACTCGACAGCAGTTGAACTTGGTAGAAGAAACAAGGGAGGAATTTCTTAATCTATACATGCTGAGGGAAGAGAATCTAGATGGAAGGGAATTAACTCGCACTGCTCGGAGTGTCTAGGAGCACGAGTGTGGAGTGAACTCTTCGTCCGCGATACACTTCCGAAACGAACAACTTTGCTTGAGGAAAACCCTTTTTCACCAAGTAGCTGTTAGAAATAAGACATCTGTCTGAAACACTGTGGGTGTGCAGAACAGCGCAGGTACACAACAAGTACCTCCAACTCGAATAGTAATGGCTGGACCAAAGGAAAAATTGCCAAAATTTGATGGTGATGGAATGGCTGATCCAATTAGACACTGTAAGACATGCAAAACAATTTGAACGAAAAATGGCGTAACTGACACAGATGAATGGGTCCAACAATTTCTAGCAACCCTAAGGGGTGTAGCAATTGTTTGGTTTGTCGATGCTGATCCCCAAAAGTTAATTTCTTGGGCAGCAGTTAAAAAAGAATTTATCACCGAGTTTTAATTGCTGCAAGATGACAATGAGATCGTAGCAAAAATCTACACCCCAAAGCAAGGGAAAAATGAAACAGTCCGTGTATATGCCAGAAAACTAAAAGAATTAATAAATAAAATGGAAAGTAAGTTAGTAGATGGGCTGAAAAAGAGATGGTTCATTGAAGGACTACGCCCGAAGTTAAGGAAGAAAATGAAGATTGTGCTGCCATCATCATACACCGAAGCGTACAATCGGGTGATGGACTTAAAGAGTGAACAAAAAATGAAAAGGAAGAAAAGTAGCTCATCCAACTCAGATGACGCGCCTTCGGAGGAAGATAGCAGTGGTGACGAAAAGGGCAGCAAGAAGGTCCGAGCTCTCTCGAAGGATATGATCAGAATGATGAAGGAATTTAAGAATATGCAGAAATAGACGAAGTGAAACGAGCTATGGTGCACAGAATGCAAGATAGAAGGTCACACGAAGGGATCCTGTCCGAAGAACCAGTTCTGTGAGATCTGCCAAATTATGGGACATTCCACAAAAGAATGCCCCTTCAATATGAAAACAAGAGGACACCAACAAGTGCTCCTGACACAGGAAGCTTCCGTGTCAAGAGTGAACGGAAACACCAGCAATGATGGTGCCACTTCAGGTGGGTATAGAAATAATAGAAGAGGGCAAAACAACAATACCAACAATAATAATGGGGTCTGCAGCCGAATTTAGTATGATGCGAACAACCGCCCCATGGTTTAATGCGAAGCATGCAATTTGTGGGGCCACTTTGCACGGAATTGTACATCAACAAATGCACCAAAGTTGTTATGCAGATGGTGCGGTCCTGGAGATCATGAAGATGCAAAGTGCCTGAAATCAGGAGTGAATTTGATCAGCATCGGGGCAGATGAAGAAGTCTTGGCAATCACTCGTAAACAAGCAAAACTCTACCTCGAACCGATGGAAGAAAAGAGGAGATTGGAAGAAGTGCGGGTGGAAATTGAGAAAGCAACGCAGGCAGAGAAATCACAATTGAAGGACATTACCGGTACCTCAATGAGGAACTGCGCAAAACAAAACATCATAAGGCAGATATTACAAATTGAAATACTAGTCAAGTTAAATGATCTGATCCTCGCAATGCCTCAACTATGGACAACACTCACGAACATAGCCCCGACTGCTAAACTACCAGGAGAACATGGAAGGGAAAAGGAAAGCGGAGCAAGTGCAACGAACCCAATGTTGCTAGCCTTCACATTTGGACGACTTTGATGGTCGTAGAAATGGGTATATTAAGGACGGTCCTTTCAGACACAATTGTGGACGGAGGTTCAGGGGTAAACGTCCTACCAGAAGATACCTGGAAGAAGTTGGGACAACCGACGTTGTGGCTACCTACATTCCAATTACTAGCAGTGGACCAACACGGCATTAAACCTCTTAGCGTCCTGATGGCACAACCAGTGACTATTGTAACACAGCCGTTCCTGCTCGATTTCGTCGTCATCCCGTTGAAGAGGAGAGGATATGATGCCATTCTGGGCCGAGGATGGCTCGTACAAGCAAAGGTTAAGCATGATTGGGAGAAGAATACACTATCAATGGAGAGCAAAGGACGAAAATTCATTATTGATTTACACACACAAATGGTGGGAGAAGAGGCCGTATCATCTGATTTCGAAGAAGAGGATGAAAGAAAGCAACGATTGGAACCCAATGAGGAAGGAGTCATATGGTTAGAAGATAGATTGACGGACGATGATTTGGATTCAATGAACGACCTTTTCCACTAGTAGATGGAGGATTACGAGCTCTTTTCGAGCTATAATATGTTAAGGGTTGATGAAGGTGAGAAAGAAGAGGGAAATGAATGTCCGAAGGAATATAGAGAACCGGAAGAAGGAAAGGCAGTTATAGTAGTTGCACCTTGGCAGGACGGCGCCAGACCTCCCCTAGTTCGACCGATCGGACCAGCAATTTGGTTTGCCGTAGGATTTGCACAACCCATCAGCCGAGAGAGTATACTAGCTCCTGCCGAAGCACTTCCGGTAGTAGAAACCGTGGCACCTACCGAAGCACAACCAGTAGCAGAAACTGTGGCACTTGCACTTGCAACAGAGAGTATGCTGGAGGAGAGAGAGCAGACTACCATGGAGGTTCCCGAACTCCCAGTACCAGAGATAGCAGAGAGCCAGAGTACGCTTGGTGTGCACTTGGATGTAGTGGGTTCGGACGTAGTAGTTACGGTGGATGCAACACCCTTAGCATCACCTGGACGTGATAGGGAGAGTAGAACTTAGAGGTTGAGTACTTACTTGAGTACGCGGTTCCACCATACTCTAGTACCTCAGATGGCCTATAAGCAGACATCTACGCGGGATGAAATTCCGGAGGAAGGCACTCAACAGGCATAGGTAGCGGAGCCAGTTCAGGATGTGGGACTATCACATAGTGTTGTTGAGCATATGACGAAGGTAGTAGAAAAGGCTATAGGGGTACAACAGGAACACCCAGTAGCATCAAAAGCAATGGAAACATTCCTTGCTGATATAGCCACTTTAGCGACTCGGGCTCGACAGGTGGTGGCATCTGCAGAGCGACTTTAGACTTAGTGGTAAAGGAGCTAGAGGGAGTGGTATCTTTTATGAGATCAGGATGCCTAGTTGCCTTTACAGTTTGCTTTGAGGATAGAGGTTGGCCTAGCGTGAAAACTACAGAATTGTGTCAGGATTGGACCGCCATGGGGAGTCTAGGCTTGGGGAGCCGGATAGAGACATTGACTCAGGAGATTGAGAAGATATACACGGAGGCATATTACACCCTTCGGAGGAGCCAGGCGGATTAGGTAGAAGTTGAGAGGGCTCGAGAGGAGTCAGTTGCTAGGTTAGCTGTGGAAATGGCAGCTTGGGAATCCGAGAGGGCAGCCTTGATAGAAAACAGAGTCAGTTACAACATTTGGCAATAGAGAGAGAAGCTAGTAGATGAGAAAGAAAAGTAATTAGGAGAGATCGCTGGGATGATGCAGTCAGCTTTGGAGATTCAGATGGAAGCGAAAGCCGAATTGAAGGTTCGAAAGGAGCAGGTCTACAAGCTACGGGTTGAGTTGAGTGAACTGAGAGTACAAACACCTACCACGCTAGGGACCCATCCCCTTGGCTAGTATCTGTGTATTGATGTAATTAGTTTTGCAATTTTGAGTTTTGTTACATTGTCGTCCGGAGACGACTTTTCTTTTTGGGGGGGATGATGTTGTCTGTAAAATTATAAAACAACCGATGGGTAGATTAATATGTAGTCGGTGATTGTTATGTAGCTGACGGACCCCTTCGGGAAGTATATGTACACCATTCGAGATTGTTGTAATCATCATTGGTAGCACTATGTAATCTCTTTAGCATATATGCGAATAATAAAAGGAGTACTGCTGTGTTACATGTTCTTGTCTATTGTCCGTATGCATTAATAAATCGTTTACCCCGTACGGTAAACAACACATCACATTGTAGTTCAAAAGGCATTGTAAAGTCCCGAATGGCTAAAACAGGACATGAACTCATTGTCTCTTTTAATTGTTCAAATGCTTGTTGAGCCTTCTCATTCCAGGAGAAAGCACCTTTCTTAGTTAAATCTGTAAGGAGGCCTGCAATCTTAGAGAACCCTTTAACAAATCGCCAGTAATAGCTACATAGTCCCACAGAACTTCGGAGTTAGGGTTAGGGTTTTTGGTTTCGGCCATTCTTTAATAGTCTTGATCTTTTCTTCATTCACACTTACCCCTTTGGCATTAATCTTGTGGCCTTAATACAAAATCTCATTTATTCCAAATTCACATTTTGACATTTTAGCATACAGTGATTTTGTCTCTAGGATATTTAGAACTTCCTTAATATGTTGCAAATGTTCTTCCCATGTCTTGCTATAAATAAGTATATCATCGAAAAATATGAGGAGGAATTTCTTTAATTGTTGCCAAAAAATATGATTCATACATGATTGAAAAGTGGCTGGAGCATTTGTGAGGCGAAAATGAAGTACTGAAAATTTGAAATGTCCATAATGACATCTGAATGCTGTCTTTGGAATGTCTTCCTTCCTCATTCGGATTTGGTGGTATCTTGATCTTTAGATCAATCTTTGAAAAATATCGAGCACCATGTAGTTCACCCATTAATTGATCTATTCTGGGAATTGGATACTTGTTCTTAATGGTTTTCTTATTTAAGGCCTTGTAATCAATGCACATTCTCATAGTTTCGTCTTTTTTCTTAACAAGGACTACTGAGGAGGCAAATGGGCTGCTGCTAGGTTGAATGTGTCCCATTTCTAATAATTGTTTAATAGTTTTTTCAATTTCCTCTTTGTATTTGTGAGGATGCCGGTAAGGGGTGGTTATAACAGGTTTGGCTCCTAATTCTATAGAATGCTCAAAACCCCTTTTAGGTGGTATACCTAGGGGAATGTTTTCAAAAATTCTCTTCTGTTGCTGCAGGATGGGTTGTATATCAACATGTACCATTGGCTTATTAGTGGGTGCTTTATCAAGAATCATACACTCGGCTATCCACTCTCCTTGATTATGTCTAAGGATGCATTCTATCCTATTACAGGAGACCACTTTGGGCGATCCATCCAGCAGTCCTTTTAAGGTTATATCTTTCCCCTCATGTTTGAAACATACTTCTAGATTGAGATTGTCAATAGCGAAACGCCCTAAAGAGTCGATCCAAGGCATTCTGAGGATGATGTCGTTTTGTAGCTTCACAACAAAAAAAATCTGCTCTTATTGTGTAGTTGTTTAAAGAAATTTTAATTGGGGAATGATCTCTATGCATTAATCAATAGTGCAATTGCCCATTATTACCTTGAAGCCTTTAAATTCTTGTGTTTTTAACCTTCTTCTAATTACCAGGTCCTTGCTGATGAAATTATGTGAGGCTCCGGAGTTTATTAATGCAATTACTTCTTGGCCCTTTAATACTCCCTTTACTCGAAAGAGTCTCTTTCCACTCTCTTGGGTGACTACGACTAAGGTTCCCGTTTCTATTTCATCTATCTTTATTCTTTTGTTTGGTGTCTCATATGTATTTATTTCTTCCATTCTATGAAGTTGTCCTGTCTTGCATTGATGATCTCGTCCCCATCGTTCTTTGCAGTTGAAACACAATTCTTTCTTTGATAACTCGTCCCTTTCCTTACCTCGGCATCAATGTCTTGGATTCCATGATTCTTTGCAAAAGTAACATGTTTTATTTTCCTTTCGTGATCCTTCTTGTTTGTGCGGATTTTTAGGAGGGTAGGTTCGGGATCTTTCTTTGGATACATTAGATTCCACTTTTCTAGCCTTCTGAATGGCTTCTTCCACCATTTGATGTTCTAATGGGTTAACTATGTTTTTGATAGAATCCTTTAGGCCTTCGACAAATAAGTATGTAAGCCTTTTTTGTGATAAGTCTGGGACCATGACCGAAAGTTTTTGGAACTCATTAGAGAATTCTTCCACTGTTCCATATTGCTTTAAATGTGTCAGTTCTTTGAAGTACCATTTAGGTTCAACTTGGTTGAATCGTTTGATAAGTTTTTGGGATAATTCCTAATATGAGTTTATGTTTTGATGTCCTAAGGAAAGAAGTCCATTGTGCCACCATTCATGTACCGTTCCTTCTAAGTGGAGTATAGCAAATTGGAGTGCGTCTTCCTCTGTCATAGGGCTAAGAGTAAAATATGTGTTTAATTTTTGGAGCTATGCATGGGCGGTTATCTTTCCTGATCCTTCAAAATTGGGTAGCATTACCTTGTTCACTTTATGTTTAAGTTCCTTGTTTGGTCGCCTTTCGGTTCTTCTAGGACCCTCATGTTTTTGTCCCTCACAGAATTCTGCAAATGTTATGAGTTCCTAATTTCTGGTTCGAGGTTTGCATAGGCTTTTGCATTCTCCACTGTGTTATTGATAGGTTATTTTATTCTCTCTTGTTCCCTTTGAGTTTCTTCTCTAGGTAAGAAGGGGGGTTTCAGAATTCTAGATGATGATGATTCTATCTGGCTCATTTGAACTCAGATCTTTCCCATGGGAAGAGTTATTCCTTAAATTATTAATAGAATTCCCCATTTTTTGAGGAGCCTTCAGGAGGGTTTGGTTGGATTGGTCTAACCTTTTATTTTGACTTATGAGCATTTGATTGGTTTGTTTCATAAAGGTTCTTAATTCGTTAGCCATTTCATTCATGGTCATTTTCTTTGCTCTTCTTTCGTAGGGTTGCATAGAAGGTTGCCGACAAGATGGCAAGATCGAGGCTCTGATTCCACTATAATGTTCCTAGAGTCGGATTAAAATTATTCTTCCACTTTCCTAGTTCTTAAACCTGCACAAGAGTTAGTACTTAGCAATTTAAAAGAAAGAACAAAATTATTAGAAATGTAGTAATTAAAACTCATATCCTACTTAATATTTCACTCTTAAGGAGAGGTTGTGATCCCTCACTTAGCTCCTAGGGGAGGCCTCCTGGGGCTCCTAAAATGGAACGACTCTCCACTAAGTGACGTCCTCTCACAATTAGTCTTGTTAAGCCTTATGGATGATTGATTAGATACATCCATCCTTCTTAGGGAAGATAACTCTCCTCCTAAGCCTAATGAACTACATTGGGTACGTTCATTCCATGTGAAGATACATATTTAGCCATTTTTAATTTACTGACCTTTAGAGATATTATATCTCTGCCTTGATTTCTGTTTAGAATTCCTAATGAAGGGAAGTTCCTCCTTAGCTCGGTGTTCCTCTTTAACGTTTCAGTTCTGGCTATTATTATCAAGGTGACAGCAATGATGACTTGGTGTTGAACTTGATTATTGGCGAATCAAAGATTGTCTGGACAGGCTATTTGAAACGATCTATCAGTCGTCTGTGCATAACCAGTATGGATCTCCACGTGTAATAGGGAAAATACAACTTCTAGTCTCACGTTCGCGACACTCTGCAACGCCACACCCTTGTCGTTGTTTGTCCTGGTCGTTAAACATCTCATCTTCAATTGCGTCTATTGGATTCTCCTCCTCATTTGTTTTATTTCTGCTTGAATGCCTCTCTGAGCGGTCTTGAAAAGGATTAAATATCCATTCATGGGTCAAAGGTCACACTTGTCGACCTTCACAAGTTGTGACCGAAGTTTAGTTAATTCGTATGATGCTCCTAAATATGTTTTATAATGTTTGATTTAAATCTCCATATTTATTATTTATTGTTTAATTATAATGATAATAATAATGCTTATTATTACGATAATATATATTTATATTAAATGTTATTTGTTATAACATTATGAATAACCTTAATTTAGTTATTTATTGTTTACTTACTCTTGAATATGTTACAATATAACATTTGTTTAGTTATTTTACTATTGAATATTATTTCAATTAAAATCGTGAAGAATTATTGCTAAAACCACTTAAAAAAATAGAATAACTTTAGAAATAACAATAATTTTTTATTTCAATTGTTTTGCTTCGATTTTGGGGTCATTACACTAAAAAACACTATAACATCATCAAATAGAAGTTAACATACATAAACAAGAAACCTAATTGATAAATCCATCACATACGTAAAATGTAAATTGTAGCTTAAGTAAATAAAAATCATAGGATCATAATGAGTCATGACATAGATATATAGATTATAGAATTATAAATGTTGTCAAATCATAAATGTGTGTAAAACGAAGATTAATGATAATCATAAAACCAAATCAAAATGACATCAAATCATAATGTATGTAAGATGTAGATCCATGATGAGGAATCATGAAACACATGTCTATCTGTAAAGTCAAAGTGTAAACAAAATGAAAAAACAAGGCTCTAGGTCAAGCCTCAGGCTCATCATCATCCTCAAGATCAGTTGTAGCCTCAGGGTCAGACTTAGCCTCTGAGCGTCTAAGGTAGGTCCTAGAGGACCGTTGAGCCATAGCCCCCGCATGTGAGATGGGTGCACAAACATCACTAGGGCTTGTATCTATGGCGTGCTTTGTGCGTGCACGTGTGTCTGTCAATGCCAAAACATGCTCTAACCTCCTCCTCTGTCATGACGGCAATCTCTGCCTCTATATCTACTTGGTCAACCCACTCATGGTCTTCCTCAGTGAAGACTGTTGCATCTGTAGCCTTAGTGAGCCACTCTGATTCTGGATCAATCTCCTCTAGAATGTTCGGAGAGGAGTGAATGGTCA
Organism: Cupressus sempervirens; assembly: GCA_028749045.1. Lineage (NCBI taxonomy): Eukaryota > Viridiplantae > Streptophyta > Pinopsida > Cupressales > Cupressaceae > Cupressus > Cupressus sempervirens. The sequence goes on from CM053788.1 coordinate 440,674,904, forward strand.
AAATCTGTTTGGTTCTAAGGTGGAGGTTGTAATGAACAATACAAGATCATTCAACCTCTGCACAGTCAACCTGTTTTGCCTCTTTGAGTGGATATGCTCGAACATGGACCAACTGCACTCACATCTAGAAGCGCTGCTAGGCTGACTCAAAATACAGATGACAATCTTCTGAAGATTTGGGGTAGATTGCCCGAACATTTGCCACCATCTATCTGAAATGAGGGAAAAGAAAAACAATTAGTCTCATTTACAAGCACAACTTTAGGGCTAAATTACAAAATCAAAAACTAAAATGCATAAGTCGTAACAATTATGAATTAACTTTAAGAATATATTGTTTTTACTTGGCTGTAATAATGTGTGAGCCTTTATGACCATCCTACTAGAGAAAAGCGGCCCCTCATTATTGAATTGTCCAACTCAATGGTTTGAGTTGCGACACTACCATCAGAACTCAACCGTTGCATGACTGTGTAGGTTGGTAAGAACCTCCCCATCCGCCTTGAAGTTAGGAAGGAAACGATATGCTAGATTAAGGTAATAGGCAGCTGCATGGATGGGCCTATGGAACTGATTCTGCCATCTCCTATCAATAATGTCCCAAATGGAGCCATAATTCTCTGACACTCTTCCATATTGGGCTCTAATGTCCTCCTTGGCCCTATCCATACCCTCATATATGTAGCCTATAGAGGGCTTTTCCCCATCAACAGTTCGTAGGAGAGATATAAGGGGCTCACTGCTCTGCATATAATGTAAAAATAAAAATTGAGTCAAGACTCAAAACTAAATTATAAAGCTAAATCATTAAATAATTAAAATTATTAAATAATAAATAACAATACTAAATGTTAAATTGTAAAAAAATTACCTCAATAATTTCTTGAGTAGGTGCCCAAAAACCATCCTCATCAAAGAGGATATTCCCCACATCTATACCCGTGGTGGTCTTAGCATAGGAAGAAGAAACAAACTCTTCCCCAACAATCACGAATCTCAGCTCTTCCCTTGATGTCATCAAGGTCTTCAATGTGATGAAATTCAAGGCAAACCTCGTGATGCCCAGACGAGTTAGTTCCTTATCTTTCGTGTATTTCATTATTGTGGCGAGGACAAATGCATGATTGTATATAAACTTCCATATACTTTTTGCCCATTTGACACATGATTTTACCCACTCAATCTTACCAATGTCCTCAAACATGAGGTCAAGGCAATGTGTGGCACAAGGAGTCCAAAATATAGTGGGGTGCCTCTCCATCAATAGTTTGCCTATAGCAATTTTAAAACTAATTAGAATTTTAGTATTTACACATGTTTAGAAACTTAGAATTAGAAAAGTTCAAAATTTGATAAGTTAAAAGTTAAAACGTAAACTATTAAACTTAAAAGTTTACCTACAACAACATAACTTGCTACATTATCCGTCACCACCTACATCGCATGTTCGTCCCCCACCTCTGCTATGACTTTCTCAAACAAGTATGTGGTGCTTTTGACTTGAGAGGAAGCATCAATAGATTTGATGAACATGGTGGATCCTACAAAATTGAAATAGTGCGAAACATTTAATTATCATAATTATGATTTATGGACCATCAACAAATTAACAATCAACAAATTGGCAATCAACAAATCAAAATTTAAATTAGCATGTAGGAAAGTAGAATGATCAATCACCTCCACAAGAAACAAGAAAATTGAGGAGTGTTCTTTTCCTCCCATCTCTCCAACCATCAGTCATGATGGTGCAACCCTTTATGGTCATTCCTTTCGGTGGTTCGCTAGCTCAAACTTCATGTCCTCTACCATTTCATCTAAGAGGTAGCCACTCAACTCAGCCTCAATAAGGTCTTTAAAGCCCGGACCACAAATAGTTACGGCATCTATCATGCCTTGCCAATAAGGAGTCTTATCATAAACAGATCATGATTAAAAATTTAGATAAAAAATCATTATGTAATATCAAATATGAATCTACGATTACAAAAGTAGAAATATTAAATAATTAAAAAAAAGAGCAAATAAAAAGAAATAATTACCTCGCTGCAATAAATGGAATGTTGCAAAAGTACCAAAACTTGCAAATTTGTTTTCTGGCAGCATCATGAATCTCCTTGTTCAAACTACCCATACTCTTTATCGAGGGTTGTGAGCCAAGAGTAGTGCGTGGCACAAAGTAACTATCCAATCTGGACTTCCACACTCTAGGCTGAAAGATAATAGGCCTAGGCTTAGTATAAGAACGACTACCACTGAGACAAGCACTAGGACTAGTAGTAGCACTAGCACCAGCACTAGGACGAAAGGGAGGCGTAGAAGAACCCTCTCTAATACAACCTACGGATGTGGATGTAGGTGCATGGGAGCCAATAGCACCTAACTGTTCAAGTTGTCTTTTCTTATTTAACTTCTCTTGTTCCAAAGCCTCTAATGCCATATGACATTTTCATTTTGCCTCAACGGTTTGTTTATTGCATGGGGTAATATCATGTCCAGGTATGCCTGCAATATGATATTTGAATCTGTAGATGCCACCCAAGTTTATTTTTTTACAAAAGAAATATTTAGTTTGATATTTTGTTCTTCTAGAAAATTCTTCAGTATAGATCCATGCCTCATCCTTTTTAGACATTATGGAAAATGAAAGCGAAGGTTGCTGCAACAAGAAAAATCCATTACAAACTTAAGCTTAAAAAAAAGCAGCGAACCCTACATTGGTTTTGAGCAAATTGTACAATGTAAAATCAAATAGATGTTTGCAATTTGTTATAAAAACCAAATGTAGGGTTTGTAAGATTGTGCCTTGCAATTTAGTAAAAAAACATTTAGAAACTAAAAGACATTCAAGATTTATAAATGAAAACTTAAAAAAATCGACAAAAGAATGAAAAATACACTAACATACAAAAAAACAATCAACACTTACCTCTTGTAAATGAGTTGAGGAGTGTTGCTATTGGCTCCTTAAAGCTCCTAATGCAATCTTATGGCCTTCCCAAACTAATTCTTGATCTCCTTGATGCTCTTCTTTTTTGCTGTTTGAAACGCTATGGTTTCTCTTTTCTCTTTTTCTCTCTCACTTTTCCTCTCTTCTTCTCATACTAAAGAATTAGAAGGCCCTTTAAGGTTATAAGAAAGATGAAAGACACAATAAAATATTAAAAAAGTGTTTTCATTTTTATGTTTTCAAGTTACAAATCATGCTTGCCGTGGCCGATTTTTCGAGCCAGTTTCAAGCGATTTTTGGTGAATCGCCATAAATTACGATTTTGGCAATTTTAGGGCCAAAAATTGGCGAGCCGATTCAACGACTCACCATGAATCGCTCGGCCTTAGTTGGATCGCCAAATCGCTTGAATCGCTTGAATCACGGCGATTCACGTTACTCTGATTTAAACACATTACACCTTTCTTTGATTCTAATTGCATCTTTTCATAACACAATTATTTTTTAACATAATCACTTTAAATTGAAGCTTCGATAATTCCAATTAGTATATCACACTTTATAATGTGACCTTATGATTATTTCGCAAGGAGAATTTATCGGAAACTGCTGCTTTCATTGTGATTTTGATATGAGGACAATTTTATTGTTTTGTATTGGTTCATTTTTTCCAGAATCGCTGGAGGCTTCTCCTACGTCCACAATACTCTGTATTCATATATCCCACTAAGGGCCCGTTTGGTTGCTGGCACAGGAGTTGGAAATTAGAATTGAAAATGAGAATGGGGTATGGGGATGGAAAATTGCTATTCCGGTCCCGTTTCGTTGACATGGAATTTGATTGGGAATATGTTAATCCTATGTTTGGTTATACAAGACTAGAATTGGAATAGGGAATAGGAATTTAATTATTTAAACTTCAAGTCTCTCAAATTTATCTTAAACAAAATTGGCATAGTTTTGGGTATTGTAGGCAGCTTGTTGATCGTGTTACTTCTATATCCATCCCTCTTGAAAAAAAGGTATCAGTTCTGAGATACCCCAAATTCTCCTCACAAATCCTCTGCTCTTCAATCTATATTGAAATGAAGCGTTCCCCAACTCAATTATACTTGAATGAATAATCAGCTACTAAAAGAATTATAGCCCCGAGATCTTAGACAAATTCAAAATTTATTGTAAAAACAATCATGTAAATGACTTAATGTATAAATTTTCGCACCTGTCTTCCGGGATGGAATTGAATGGTTGGTTGTCCAATGATTCTGATACCAAGAAGCTACACAGGAAGGGAATGTTTTCTTTATTCCAACAAGAAACAAATCCTTCAAAATATGTGACACAGACACCTTAAATAGTATGAAGCATCTTATTTACGCATAATCCTCACTTGGCAAAAATCAACAAATAAAATCTGTGGAAACTATTCTTTGATAGGCTTGAGCAGCCCGATGGTGATTGAAATATCCCAAATGGATATTTGCTCTGATGCTGCCATAATATTTAATTATATAAATTATATTTTCCTGTAGATTTTTCTTTCATCTTATAGAGTTAGACATAAGTTGCAGAAGAATGTTGTTTCTTTTTGTATTTTTCAGAATATAGGTATTACAATGAATAAATAACAACTGATAAATAGAAGTGATAGAAATAATATACAACAATACATACTAATTCGGAAATGATTCTAAAACCATACCAGCAGAGTTTGATTTATTCTAGAATAGTACCAATACAGGTGTGCCTCAAACAAGATGGATGCCAGCTGAAAATGGGATCCAGGTGAGGTGCTCTAATAAATGCCAAGCTGAACCAAAGTGGCTGCCTTCCCTAAAAATCCACTGCCTACAAAGTATAATTGCAATACTAGAAACCGATCCACTGCCTTGATCAAACTGTATGCATAGGAACCTTCGAATCTGATCTTGTTGAGGGCTACGTCCCAACAAATTTGCTCTCAGCATTAGGGTTTGCGTCCCAGGTGAGGAATGCTTTTCCAAAGCAATGACGTCCAAAATAGGATGATAAAATGATAAAAGATACTCCTCTTTAGGTTGCCTTACCTTATATCCCCTCTCCAAGGCAATTCGAACCCTAAAAGAACCCTAAAGTGGATTGCATTTGAACTTTATAATATAATATTATTTTCCTAATAAAGGCGTCCAAATAGAAGGAAATCGTTACTTTATTAATGACAAATAGCTCCAAGCATCAAATAAGTCCTGGTAAGTCATAATCAAATATTCGAGACTGAGCTCTTTCCAATGAGCTATTACACATAGGTAAATCGATCCAAATGGAGCCAAAAAACTCCTTATTACTCCAAAATGGCTAAACATTTAGCCTTATTTAAGTTATGAAAATGCTAACTTAGGAGAATATTTAAATATATTAAAATATTTCCCAAGTAGCCAAGGAACAACCCAAACACCTCTAAAACATGAAACTGAGTTTGTCACTTGCCTGTGACTGATGCCGGACAACCTGGGCCAACTGGCAGTCACATCCTCAAATCTATGGATGCTCCTAAAATAAAGGGAACACATCCAAATCTCCTGAAATTGAGATGAGGGAGTGATCTCATAGAACCTCAACTTTGGAAACATCACCACCTCCTAAAAGGTAGGAATCTCCTAAAATCAAGGAACTGCCTCCTAAAATCAAAGAATTGTTCTCAACTGATCTACTACTGCCTGTAATACCAAATCCGGATGCTGAAAACTTTGACTAAGTCCCTGATCACCACTACCAGCCTACGAGACTCCATAATAGGCTAACTCTCATGTCACGGCTAGATAGAGCTAAAAAGGGGACATGACAGTGATGTCAAGGCCTTTGTTAGCTTCGCATGCAAGCTTGTCGGGCTTTCTAATTGTTCCAAATGGCTTGCCAGTTTTTGTTTTGATGTCTAAAGTTCCAAACTAGTGTCATTTGTGCAAAGTCCCTCAATAAATCATCAAATTGACGAAAAGAACAAAGAATCAAATTCCCTCTGAGCTTTCTCCATCGCAATAAGATGATCAGATAAACGGAAATAAAGAGCAAAATAATCTAAATTTACTAATGTGAATGCAGTTGTTTGTCGGGCATTGATGATCTCTGATTTTGGGGTGCTTGAGCAAGAAGTCAAAATGAAGCGGATCTCAAAATATTATCAAATAAGAAAAAGTCAAAACCGAATAGGAATAGCCCATTCCAATAACAAGTATTTTTAGGAATGGATAAATTCCATTTTGGGACTAAAATGAGAATATATATTCCTATTCCCCATTCCAATTGTGCGCACCAAACGAAGAATAAAAATCGTATTCAATTTTTCAATGACTATTCTAGTTGTATTCCAGCAACCAAACGGGCCCTAAGCAATCATCTAACAATTCACAAGATGCCTATTGGAACTCTTTCACGCCATATATAATCCACATGCTTTGTATTCATTGCAACCTTAGTATGTATATGCGATGCTTATTTTGAGAGAGGAGATTATTACCATTTACATTTCTTATTGCCTTTCGTCATCATTGTTGGTCCTTTGGCTTTAATCTTTGATGTTGTCATTCTTTGGTATGTGTATATATATTTTGGAGACAATATCGGTTTCACTGCTATCGTCTTTGATTAAGCACCATCTTATGTTTGAAAGCATACAGTATTTTCCTTCAAATTCTATATCGCGGGGTTTTGTAGGTTGATCGAATTGTGATCATTGATGACTATGGTGTTGACGATACATACAGAGCATTGTGACCTAGTAGATAAGGATGAATCAACTCCAGATGTTGGTATGCTTCATTCATTCTTCGGGTATTGCAATCCATTGCTTCTTGAAAACTTTCATTTCATTCCGTCATGTGCCTTACCTTTCCAAGTGGGATGATATCAAATGGAACATTATGAAATAGTATTTGTAGAAGTCATCGTTCTTTCTATATGCTGATGTGCTCTATTTACAGATTTCATATTCTGCGATAACTTCACACTAGTTGTATGTTTGTGTACAGGATGGATGGAGTTTTTACTTCCGGAATTCCATTGTTGTTACCCTGTCATCAATTAAGACATGCTGAATAGATGAGCGGAGTTGCTTGAATGAAGCTTCCACGGTGGTTGTCAACTGGAGATCATTCTTGTTAATGCATGTAGCTTCGGTCTGACATTACTATGAGAAGCACATACGTATGTATATACACACAACAACATGATGCACATGCTGTTATGCATATATGCATACGTACGTGTTGTACTTTACACAGTCTACAACTAATGAGACATATATATGTTCCGAGATCATTAAGGCATGATCGAGATTATTTTTGGTTCCTTTGATGTTTAGATCATGGTCGATCTATCCTTTATATTGGCCTGCAGATGTAATGATTGGTTATACATTTAAATCATTGTGTTAAGACAGTAACTAATTATGCGCATTAGTTAACCACAAACGGGTGTGTGAATGAATGTCCATGTCTCTCGTGGGAGACATGGCCATTCATCCACACACCTTCTGTTGGTATTTATCCAATCTGCTCGATGTAATCTTAGCATCATAATCTATTAATGCAAGCGATCCAAAAGGATTGAAGATAATTCTGAGTTTCATATACTTCATTTCTGTTATTACTGCACTAACATTTGCAGATTTTGGAAGCAATTAATGACATTGGTAATATTGTTTGTACCTGCAACAAAATTTTGCAATCAATCAAATCTGGTAATAAACTTTACATGGTATTAGAGCTTGGCTAAGGAAAAATCACACCGAGTTTATAAGGATCAGACTTTACTTCAAATAACAGTCCTCCCTCTCTCTACAAAGATGACAAACACAATGAGATTTGAACATCACCTTGGAAGTGCTGATAACTTTGAATCTTGGAAACTTCGAGTAATGATGTTAAAAGAAAACAAATTAGAATCATTTGTAAGAGAGGACAAAGAGGAACCTAAAGAGACCCTGAGAAATCAGAATGGATCGAGAAAAATGAAAAGGCTATGAAGATAATAGTAGATGTTGTTTGAGACCACATAGTACCTATTGTGGCAAAACATATCACAACATATCGTATGTTTCAAGCTTTTGAGAATGCTTTATTATCAATAATCAGGCAAAAAACTTGCTCTTAAAAGACAGATGAATAGTGTAAGCTTGAATAAAGGGGAAACTATAAATGCTTTCTTTATGAGAATCACAGATTTGAGAGATCAATTATCTGCACTTGGTTATGAGATTGAAAATCAAGAATTATCCTTAATAACATTAGGACTTCCAAACTCTTGAGAATCTTTTGTACAAGGTATAAATGCTAGGTCTAAAATCCCTAAACTAGATTGTGTAAGATCAGATTGTCTTCAAGAAGAATTGAGATTAGCGATTAAGGGAAAACACAAAACCCTAGATGATGTTCAAGTTCTTAATACAAATGCTTTTAAGAAAGGAAAGAAGAAAAACAACAAAAGGAAAAGAAATTTTCATGGAAAAGGACAATCCAAACAGACAAAATACTTGTCCAAAATCCAATGCTTTAGATGTGATCTATATGGACATTATGCAATAAATTGTCCTGATAGATCTAAACCTCAAGCATCTTTTGCAAAATTTGAGAAGTCAAATGAAGGCAATGAATATGAGAAATATGCCTTCTATTTAGCATTATCTAGCCAGATATCAACCAAAAGGAATACATGGATAGTTGACAGCGGGTCTTCTAGACACATCACTGGATATCAGGATAACCTAGAAAACATGGAAATAGAAACAGATGAAGAAGTTACAAGTGGTGATGATTCTACACACTCTGTAAAAGGAATTGGTACCTGCACCATAAAATTGAAATCTGGAAATTCTATTCAACTTTTTGGAGTTCTCTATCTACTAGGTATTAAGAGGAATATAATATCTATATCCGCACTTGAAGATGATGGTTTTAGAATTGCATTCATGGGAGGGAATGTACTAGCATGGCCTAAAAATTCAACCATTAAAAGGAACCTAACAATAGGAGTAAGACAAGGACTTTTATATGAGCTATGTGCTAAGACAAACCTTGCACTTGTACATGAGACCTTTGATTCAAATGAAATGTGGCATAGAAGACTAGGTCACATCAACTTCTGTGCCCTAACATCAATGGAGAAGGTAGTAATTGGAATGCTCAAGTTATAATATATTCAAAATGAATCATGTAAAGGTTGTGCCTTAGGGAAAAACGCTGAAAAGCCATTTCCTCATAGTTTGAGCAAAACTAAAGAAGTGTTTGAACTAGTACATTCTAATCTATGAGGGCTCATGTCTATACCTTCTATAGGAGAATTGTTGTACTATTTGATATTTGTTGATGATTTTTCAAGGAATACATGGATATACTTCCTTAAATGCAAAGAATCTGAAGAGATTCTCTCTAAGTTTAAAGAATTCAAAACTATCTCTGAGAACTCCTCCGGTAAGAACATTTAAATTCTGAGAATAGATAATGGGAAAGAGTATAATTCTGAAATATTTAAAGAGTTCTGCAAACTCACTGGGATTAAGAGGGAGTTCACAGTCCCTTACAATTCTCAACAAAATGGGGTTGCTGAAAGGAAGAACAAAACTATTGTAGAAGCTGCTCGGGCTATGAGTTTTAATCAAAATTTGAGTATGTCCTTCTAGGCTGAAGCATCCAATACAACAGTCTATATTCAGCATAGATGTCCTCACTCACATTTGGACAATAAGACTCCTGAAGAAGCATTTTCTGGAAGGAAACCTGACATCAGTCACCTAAGGATATTTGAATGTCCTGTATATGTTCATGTACCTAAGGAAAAGAGGACTAAGTTAGACCCTTCTAGAAGAAAGGGTATTCTCATTGGTTTTAGTGAAATAGTAAAAGGATACATAGTCTACATATTTGGACAGAAACAGATAGAACTAAGCAGAGATGTCATCTTTGAGGAAGACATTGGTTTCTGAAGAGCCAAAACCTTCGATGAACTAGATACATTTGATGTATCTCCAAAAGTGACTTATGCTCCTGAGATTCAGAGGGAGTTTTCTGAAGAGACTTCAACTTCAACTGAAATCCTTCCAGAGACTCAAGAAGAGAGTCTTGATCACTCTAAAAGGCCACTTTGGGCAAGAAAAATAATACAGGAAGGAGATGGATTTGCAGCCCCTTCAGGAACCTTTCGAGAAAGCAAGAGACCTAGAAAATTGACATATAATGCTTTTGTGTGTGAGAGCTTGAATCCTGAACATTCCAATACTTCTGAAGCACTTAAACATCAAGCTTGGAAAGACGCCATTGTGGAAGAATACCAGTCTATACTAAAAAATGATGTTTGGGACATAGTTCCAAGACCTAAGAAAAAATTTGTTGTTTCTTCAAAATGTCTCTTCAAAGTTAAGTATGTTGCAGATGGCAGCATTGAAAAACATAAAGCTTGTTTTGTGGCTAGAGGTTTTTCTCAAGAGGAAGGAATTGACTTTGAAGAAACCTTTGCACCAGTTGCTAGGTACACTTCTGTTAGAGTCGTAATAGTCATCGCAGCAGCCAAAGGTTGGAAAATCTATCAAATGGATGTAAAAACTGCTTTTCCTAATGAAAAAAATAGAGGAAGAAGTATACCTGGAACAGCCAGAAGGATTTGTAACTCATGATGATGCTTCTCATGTATCTAAATTGATGAGGGCTCTATATGGACTTAAACAGGCTCCTCGGGACTAGTATGAAAGGATTGACAAATACCTTTTACATCTTGGATTCACTAAGAACGTGGCTGATCCAAATCTCTACTTCAAGGTAACTAGAGGTGATATGTTAATTCTAATTCCTTATGTTGATGATCTTCTGATTATAGGGGAAGAACATCTCATTAATCAGTGTAAGAAAGATTTGGCTTCTGAATTTGAAATGAAGGATTTAGGAGCTCTTCATTACTTTCTTAGTTTGGAAGTACATCAGAAGTCTGGTAATATCTTTCTACATCAAAAGAAGTATACTATTGATATTTTGAAAAGATTTGGAATGTGGGACTATCGACCTATGTCTACACCTATGGAAACCAACCTTTACAAGCTAAAGGAAGCAAGTGCTGAATCCAAACTAGTTGATCCCACTTTATATAGACAGGTAATTGGGTCCTTGATGTATCTTGTAAATACTCGACCTGATATTTGCTATGCAGTGAATGCATTAAGTTGGTTCATCTGTGAACCTTGTGAGATTCATGTTGTTGCTTTGAAACATATATTGAGGTATCTTCAAGGTAGTATTGGGTATGAACTTAAATATGAGAATACCAGCTTGGAGTTACATGGATATGTTGATTCCGATTGGGCTAGAAGTGTAAAAGACCAGAAAAGCACATCAGGATGTTGGTTCAGTTTAGGATCAGCCATGATTTATTGGATCTGTAAAAGGCAAACTTCTGTTGCTCAAAGTTCTATTGAGGTAGAGTATATGCAGCAACTATGGGAGCTAGAGAAGCAGTGTGGCTTCGGAAGTTGCTTTCTAACTTGTTTGGTGAACCTATGAAACCTACCACTATTTATTGTGATAACCAAACTTGTATCAAGTTATCTGTGAATCCGGTATTTCATGATAGATCCAAGCATATGGAAATTCTTTGCCACTACGTAAGAGACATGGTGGAAAGAAGAGCTATTCAATTTGAATATATTAGTACAGGTGATCAAATAGCTGAGATTCTCACCAAGGCTCTCCCTAAAGTGAAAGCTGATGATTTCATAAAGAAACTTGGCTTGATTGAAATGTAAGTTTATGAGATTGAGTCTCAACTTTGTAAATTTGTATTATTTAAATAAAGATGTTTATAGTGTAAACTCTTTTGTCATATGTGTGACTATATGACTCATGGGCCTACCCCATGTTCATTATTTAAGGTGATAATCTTTTATAATAAAATATCGATTTTGATAATATAAGGTTACGACTTTATTATTATTAGATTACTATCATGATGAATATCATGTGACTTGATATTCAAGGAAAAATCACGATAGTTAAAAGAGCATGTTGATGGACATCCTATGACTTGATATCTGTTGAAGCTCAATATGTTCAAATTCATGGTGGAAATTATGTGACTTAATATCTGTGGATATACCATGATCTTTTATGGTGGATATCATGTGACTTGATATCTGTATACACACCATAACTAGAAAGAATGTCATGAGACTTGATTTTCTTATATATATCTTGAGGATATTACTTTTCATATAAAGAACTTATATATATGCACTTTGTCCTCCCTAGTTAAGAAAGTGTGTTAATGTATGTAGCTTTGGTCGAACATTATTGTGAGAAGCACATACGTATGTATATATGCACAACAACATGATGCACATGCTGTTATGCATATATGCATACGTACGTGCTGTTGTACTTTACACAGTCTACAACCGATGAGACATATATATGTTCCGAAATCATTAAGGCATGATCGAGATTATTTTTGGTTCCTTTGATGTTTAGATCATGGTCAATCTATCCTTTATATTGGGCCACAAATGTAATGATTGGTTATACATTTAGATCACTGTGTTAAGACAATAACTAATTATGTGCAATAGTTAACCACAAATGGGTTTGTGAATGAATGCCCATGTCTCCTGTGGGAGACATGGCCATTCATCCACACACCTCTTCTGTTGGTATTTATCCAATTTGCTCGATGTAATCTTGGCATCGTAATCTATTAATGCAAGTGCTCCAAAAGGATCGAAGATAATTCTGAGTTTCATATACTTCATTTTTGTTATTATTGCAATAACATTTGCAGATTCTGGAAGCGAAAAAAACATTGGTGTTATTGTTTGTACCTGTAACAAAATTCTGCAGTCAATCAAATCTAGTAATAAACTTTACAATTCCCCACTCATTCTTGGCAAAAAAAAAATCATGTTGTATGCTACATATGCGATACATACTATTTTAGATTCTCAATATGACCCTGCTCTTTTTCTATGACTGCATTTGATCATATGATTATTTAATTTACTGTTTGGTTCGAGACTGTTAATGCATGTAGCTTCAGTCCGACATTACTGTGTGTGATCATTCACAGTTCAAAACGGATGACATATATTTACTGAGATCATTAAGGCATGATTTAAACTATGTTTGATTCCTTTGATATTTAGATCATTATTGATCTATCCTTTATATCGAGTGGCAGATTTAATGATTGGTATTACTTTGATTAGTTTGGTTGAAGTACGTAACAAATAATGAAGATTAGTTACCACCAAATGGGTGTGAGATTGAATGTCCATGTTTCCATTCGGAGACATGTCCATTCATCCCCACACCCTTTCCACTTGATATATATCCAATCTGCCAGATGTAACAAGGCATCAAAATCTATTAATGCAAGCACTTCAAAGGATTGAATGAAATTCTGAGTTCAATAATATTTTATCTCTGTTATTACTGCACTAACTCCTGCAGATTCTGGAAGCGATTCAATCCATTGAGATTAATGATCATACATGCAACACCACTGTGCATTAGTCTGCAATCGAATTTAAAATCTGGTAATAAACTTTACATGGTATCAGACCATTAAGTTTAGAAACCTAAGTCATTGAACATTGGTTTGGTTTGGATAAAACAAGAAGAAAGTGACAGTAAATTCATAGGAGGAGATACATCTATATCAGTGGCAAGAGGAGTCTGAAAACAATATTCCTCTCTTCTATTCAAACATTGATGACTGTAGTTGACAATTGCAAATTAGAAGTGTTTAAAGAATGAATAATATTCCACAAATGGATGATGGAGTCACTATTATTGCTTATGATTCCATTTGAATGTAATCTTTCTTTCTTCTCTGATGGACTGTAGTCATAACCCTTTGAGGACTTTGTATACCACAAGTATGTGAAGGAATGAGTTATCTGCTGACCGCATAAAACATATAGAATCTCCTTATGAATGAGCAGATTGCTTCTAAAAGGGCCAACTCAGACTTTTCTTAGCTGGAGGATGATTCAATGTCATTGTAGAGCATTCAGTCCCCAAGCAGATTTGTGACTATTGTCTTCTTACAAGAGTCAAGTAGAATCTATTGGAAGAATAGAACATGAAAGGAATTGAGACCTGCAACCTATATTGATTGTAGGTGGTTATAATGTCTTCCACTCAGAGTTTTTGTGGGGCAAAACATTGTTAAGTGTGGGTGATGTGTTGGTGGATCATCTTCCCCCTGTGTTTCAGGACGTTGTTTATTCAGAATGTCAGGGTAGGAATGGCCCTCATTTCTTTCACAGCTCACGTGAGCTTCTTTACCTGGTGCCGGGCTGAGGAAGTTCTTCAAGCGACATCCTAAGTATGTCCAGATTGGTGGCAATTCAATGTGTGCTTAAAGAGTAGCAAACATATACCCTTCACTGAAAGTTGGAGATGCTCTCAACAACAGAGATGAGAATTGAGATAGCAGATTATGTATTAATGGTGTTTGGCATTGCAGCTTGGTTCAAACCTAAATCAAAATTCACGGGCTTCAAGATTGTTGGTCTGATGACTCATCGATCCATTCAAGCTATCAATTTCCTATGGTGAGAATATTACTTTGCAGACCTACACATGGACACTAACAACACTTATGACTATCTAATGGATATGCCGAATTGGTCACCAAGTTTATTCTCTCACATTTGCGTCCGACTCATGAAAACACCATAAAAGATGCTAATGCGTACACGAGAATTGATTGCAAATAATTTCTTTTGTAGAGTAAGTTATAGATGGATGTTGTGATCAATATAAACTTTGGAGAAGAATCCTTGTCGTGTAATGCACAGATCATATGCAGAATGATCTGAGTACTGGAAAACAAAATTTAGTTGACCTCCTATCAGTAAATGTGGTAGACACAAAATACTCTAGTCAATGTGGCTTCATCACTCTAAAGAACCATAAGTCATTCATTATAAAGAAAACCATAGCATATGATGGGTTTATATTGTAATGATGAGAAGTGTGTATAGATAGAATATAATCTATCAGTGGATGGTAGAGTCATAACGACAAATATTCTATGAAGGATGAAAATTGATTCATGAGTTATATTTCCTATATGGGCTCACCATATGAAAAGGAAATATTTGAAACACAAGGATGAAAGCATATGGAATTCAGATTCAGAGGGAGTCTGGTAGAAGTCAAAATGTTGATGAACTCGAGCTTTAGAGGGAGCAAATGGGTTCAGTCAACTTGTGACAATCCTGATCATAGTGATTGAGAGGGAGTTTTGCTGTTGAAGGTGAAATACTTATGAGGTAAACTTTATTTAATCGATTATTATACTAATGAAATCATTTAATGCCTTATGGGCCCTGTGGTAATCATGAGGAAGTGACAACTTCCATATGATTATCACTCTTATTTGTTAATGTTATTGGAGATGACGATCTTACAATCATGATAGACATCGTGTGATGGCTGTAACAGATCATGATAGCTGATTTCTAACATGGTGGGTTTAGTTCCTGAACTGTGACCTTCTAGTTTGTGATAGACATCGTGCGATGGTTGAAACATCACAATAGATAATGAATGTTCCTATGGTAAGTGCACATTACCTTTGAACATTTTGAGTTATGGTGAAAATCGTGAGACTTAATATTCTTGGTCATACCATATCTCTAATATCATATTGAGGTGATATCTAAGATTAGGTATCACATGTTGGGTGATTCCTCATATCATGTGTTAGGTGATATGTAAAACTGGGTATCACATGTTGGGTGATTCCTCATATCACGTGTTAGGTGATATGTAAAACTAGGTATCACATGTTGAGTGATTCCTCATATCACGTGTTAGGTGTAAAACTGGGTATCACATGTTGGTTGATTCCTCATATCACGTGTTAGGTGATATGTAAAACTAGGTATCACATGTTGAATGATTCCTTTTATCACATGTTAGGGTATATGGAAAATTGGGTATTACATGTTGAGTGATTCCTCATATCATGTGTTAGTTGATATGCAAAACTAGGTATACATGTTGAGTGATTCCTCTTATCACATGTAAGGTGATGTGTAAAACTAAGTATCACATGTTAGGTTATTCCATATATCACGATGTTAGGTGATATGTATAACTAGGTATTATATGTTAGATAATACTTCATATCATGTGTTATGTGATCACAAAATATGTAATATGGATTTATGGTGGATATCTAATAGGGAAAACTTATATATATATATATGCACTTTGTCTTCCCTAGCTAAGAGGGAGTGTTAATGCATGTAGCTTCGGTCTGACATTACTATGTGTGATCATTCATAGTTCAAAACCGATGACATATATATTTCTTGAGATCATTAAGGCATGATCGAAACTATGTTTGATTCCTTTGATATTTAGATCATTATCAATCTATCCTTTATATCGGGCAGCAGATTTATTGATTGGTATTACTTTGACTAGTTTGGTTGAAGTACATAACAAATCATGAAGATTAGTTACCACCAAATGGGTGTGAGATTGATATATATATATAGCTAAGAGGGAGTGTTAATGCATGTAGCTTCGGTCTGACATTACTGTGTGTGATCATTCACAGTTCAAAACCGATGACATATATATTTCTTGAGATCATTAAGGCATGATCGAAACTATGTTTGATTCCTCTGATATTTAGATCATTATCAATCTATCCTTTATATTGGGCAGCAGATTTATTGATTGGTATTACTTTGATTAGTTTGGTTGAAGTACATAACAGATCATGAAGATTAGTTACCACCAAATGGGTGTGAGATTGAATGTCCATGTCTCCATTTAGAGACATGTCCATTCATCCCCACACCCTTTCCACTTCATGTCTCCATTTAGAGACATGTCCATTCATCCCCACACCCTTTCCACTTGATATATATCCAATCTGCCTGATGTAAACAAGGCATCAAAATCTATTAATGCAAGCACTTACAAAGGATTGACGGAAATTCTGAGTTCAATAATATTTTATCTCTGTTGTTACTGCACTAACTTCTGCAGATTCTGGAAGCGATTCAGTCCATTGAGATTAGTGATCATACCTGCAACACCATTGTGCATTAGTCTGCAATTGAATTTAAAATCTGGTAATAAACTTTACAGAGACATTGGTTGAAGGTTGAAAGTTGAAAGTATTCTTCGTAGCATAACTGCCTGCTGATCAATAACAGAACTGTATGTCCTTCCAAGCATGGTTGCTGGGTTTTGATATTTGATCATTCTCTAAGCAAGCATTCCTTTAGAACTTGATCTTGCTGCTATCCATTCTTGTATGCTGTATGTTCTTTTGTCAAGTTGATATCCAACTATGGTTATGATATACCCTTGCATCTGAAACTTTACCTATAGATGGTCATTGCTCATATATTTTCTACTGATTTATATATTCTCGCTGCCATTGATATGTGAAACTGTGGGTCCTCCCACGTCTTTTAATATCTCTTCATAATCAATGCATCTCAGTTTCATTTTCTTTTGACTGAATATGATATGTTGCTGCAAATCTTGGTTAATGTATATACTCTGTTCATTAGCATTTGGATCTGTAGTTTGACTGCACATCTTCGGACTCCATTGTCTTGTAATTACAATAAGCTCATGAGTCAATTCTTTTCATTGTAACCTCCAGTGAGTCAAGTCTCATATCAGGATACTTCTTTCCATGTTTAACGCTTTATCCCCTTTTTTATATATTTATTTACAGTGGAAATCCTGCTATTTATCCATTCCATTCTATGCCACATTTATAAGAGGTATGAATCTTGTTCACATGATCACTATAGTTTCATCTTCTATAATATATATATTCCCATGTTACCATCTATTGGGAACTTCATCGAGTCATATATTTATTCACTTTAGCATCGATGATATTTATAATAACTCTCATCTTTACTGACATCAATGACAATACCTCATCAAGTCTCCAACATCAAAAATGGAGGCCCTACATTTTTCACAAATTTGGGCTCCATCATTCCAGGTGACATTCACTACAGAGAATTTAAGGCACACACACGAAGCAGAAACAAGGGCACAAAAGAACACACACAGAAAATTCAACAAGAAAAGGAATGAAAACCAGGGAGCGAAACAAATGCAAATGCCACCAAACGCTACAAAATGCCATGAAGGCTGTTTGGAAGATGCCAACAAGGAAGGTTGAGAGTTTCGAGGAAGCAGAAGAGTGTCCTCGAAACAGCCACTTGCAGAGTGCTTCCTTTTCTGTATCATTGAGATTAGGTAAAAATAATTTGGAAATTGTTATTATTGATATTTATCTGGTAGATTAATTTTGAAATCATCTCCCTTAGATTCCATCTTGTGTAGCCCTGGATTTATATTGCTTTGTATTTTCAGATTACATCTGGAATTCTTATAAGAAAGTGTGTAAGGTGTAGAAATCAGTGGCACGACATTTTGTGTACACTCTTAGAGATATTGGTGAATTAGGAATTAGTGATCTCTTGCTGCTTCTAGTAATAAAGTTGTCAAAGACTCAAATGTATATGGAGCCCTTTTGTTTTATAAATAAGGTTTATAATGGAGTTGTTTATACTTTAGAGCAACAAGGATTGGAAGACTCTCATGGGACATGAATGCAACATCTTCAGCTCGGGTAGTTCACTTCTTTAGTGCAGATGGAGATCGTTTTATCATCATACTTTATTTGGTCTCGCTTGATAAGAAATGGATAAGAAAAAGACTACTATGGATCCATGACAAAGTGGAGCACAACTTGTAGAAATTTGTTTATAGAAAGTAGGTGTTTTGGGTGGAAAACTGAGTATTTTTTGGCAATAGCATAAAATTGTTGGTTCCAACAAGCGTTGCTAATGCTACCATTAAGGGGCCTATATAGACTTCAGTCTGCAACTGGTGATGATTTCATCAAGTGTCCAAATGAAATATTATGGCATTTTGTATTTTGTACTTTTTGACTTCTTTGTGTCCTTTAACTTTTTACTTCAACCTGCCAAAGCATAAATGCACATCAAAGATTGCGTTTTTGGCATTAGAGGGAATTAAAGTGACTTTGAAGAGGATTCATGTGTTCTAAGTGAACAAGTACAGTTTGCTCAAGACATAGTTGAAGAAAACAAAGAGGGAGCATTGTAGAGCTGTTGCAAATGATCTTGGTGACTGAACATAATTATTTTCTGGCTGCCCAAGAGGACTAATATTGGAGTTGTTGGAGATACTGGATGAGGGGGTTATTGACTCACTTTTTCTGGAGCTTTCTCTTGGAATTTGTGTTTCGATGTTGAAAATTCTTTTGTTTTCATTTAGTTCTGTTATTTGCTAAGTTTGGAATAATTTTGGAAACTCCCAAAATCTAGAATCTTTATTATAACACGTATGAAGCTAAAACCTATCTCAAACATTGTAACAGTATTTATATAAAATATAACTTGAAAGTATAAAGAAAAGAAATAAATGTAACTTAAGACAACGAGATGCAAAGAGGAGATTCCTTTGGGCACGACAAGGGATCCAAATTCCTTCGTCCCCAAAGGAATCCAAATTCCTTCGTCCCCAAAGGAATCCAAATTCCTTTGACCCCCTTGATTTCTGCCACCTTATTGAAAAAAAAAATGAAAGCATGATGAAGGAGAAATCGCTAAGGACAAGAGCCAACATTTGGAGAGTTCGTAAAATGACAAAGGGAGATGATTGAAGAGACGAGGAAATTCCTCAAGGAAGGGCAGAACCCACCTGCCCTTGAGAAATCTCAATTCCTCTCAACACCTCTATTTCCGCCATGGAAAAAAAGAGGCAAAAGCAAGTATTAAGACCCCAATCATCGTTGTGAATTAGGAAACGAAGGACAGGATGGAGTATCCAAGAGAATGTTGAGGTGAAAAGTTGAAACCTAAATGCAAGAGATGATTCCTCTTGGCACGACAGAATCTGCCAGCCTTAAAGGAATCCAAATTCCTCTCTAAGGCTCAAACCACCTTTCGAAGTGGAGAAAATGTATATGTGAGGCCCCTAAACTTGAGTAAAACACTGTAATATCCCCTCTGATGATCTATTGTTGCTAATTTTTTATTCAAAGAATATATAAATCAAATATCTAATAAACATTAGATAGATTGATTAATAAAGAAATAAGTCATTAAATACCAAAAAATACTTATTATTAAATAAAACAAAATAAATGATAATAATAATTAAATATTTATTTTGCATGTACAATTACTTAAGCTAATTTCTAAATAAACTAATACATACTATTAACCCCTATCATACCATGATCGGGGCTATACAACCAAACGATGAGACAAATAAGTTATAAGGTCCCGACCCTTGAGTCAAAGCACACAGTAGTATTTATATCCGCATAGCTATTGAATGAAAAGGGAGGGGAGAAAAGATATATACCAAAATATAATGGAGGACGTGGTTCAATCTTTATGCTCGATAGAGAGTATTGTCCAGTCACGTGAGAAACACCATGGAAGAAAAGGCATCAGATGATATGTAGAGACAATCATTGAAAATGGAAGGAAAGACAAAGTTAGCAAATAAGCCAAGAAGCATAGTGCCGAACAATTACAGTAAACAAACCGCAGGCGGACACATCACTTTGAACGTAGAAAGATATCACACCGGTTGGGTGAGCAAATACAAGGGTGAATAGCCATTGAGCGTGGACTCAATACCATTGTTAGGTGAAGGGAAGTACATATCGCCTACATGCTTAGCCGAAGTAATATCCAGATTGATACACGTAGGTGGAACCGAGCCTCTATAGTCAGACGGCTAAGTTTGAAACATCCCATCTACTAAACTAGATAAGGGACATGAAGAAATGCAGTGAAACAACAAACCATTATCTATAACATCTACGTTACCTATTGGCGAGCCTTAATTAATTGGGAGAGTAAGATACAACATTTCAAATGAATGCATTTATAAGGAATGAGCATGATAGATCTCCTAAAGTAGTAAGTAAAGTTATAGTCCATGAATATACAATCTAACAACTAACAAATCA
The DNA here is from genome assembly GCA_028749045.1 of Cupressus sempervirens. NCBI lineage: Eukaryota > Viridiplantae > Streptophyta > Pinopsida > Cupressales > Cupressaceae > Cupressus > Cupressus sempervirens. Next base: position 440,695,878 of record CM053788.1, read on the forward strand.
TTGATATGCTAGGTACTAGCAATAGATAAATTAGTTTATCCATCAAAGATATAGAAGGACATGATTAGTAAATGAAGAAGCATAAATGATTAGTCATATATACAATTCTAATCGAAAGACAACCTATTGTATTCAAGAATATAATGAAAAAGGCAGAGAGTTAAAGAGAACTAGATTGTAGAATATAAAAGAATAGGTAGAGAGTAAGGAGCATATAATTGTAGATTGAAGTGGCTATCAAAGGTATGTAACCTTGATATCTATAAGTTAGAACTAAACATGAATTATATAGATATATTATAATTATGTATAATGAGGGGAACTTGTAGTTCTCATATAGACCAAGTAGATTCTTGGTAGAGGATGTCCATTATGGATGTCAAGTTTCTCATGAGAAAACTCAGAGATTAGAGGACATTCTTGATTGAATGTCGGAATTCCAAATTGGATTCCAGAGAGGGATTTATAGAGAATCCCTTAGAGACAATATATTGGAGTGGTCAAACATATGCATATGTTAGAGATAAGAGCCTTGGTAGAGGTGGGATCTCTACCAAGTAGTGTTACCAGAGATACCAAAGAGGCCTAAGGGAGAAGCTCTTTCTATGACATTTACCTAATCGAGATAAAATTCTCACTAGAGGGTTAGGTGACTGGAGAAAGAATCTCTCCCGAAGGATTAGGAAAGGTGGCTTGGGTAGTATTTAGATTAGCATTTACTTATATCCAATATTGCTAATATGTTTTACATATGATTTTTCGATATTGTACTGAAAAATGTTTGCAGATTACAACATTTGAACTTAATCAGAAAGTGGGGACATTACAAACACAGTTTGAGGGCAATCTGATTCTAAGAGGGAGAAACCAAGATCAATTAAGCCAAGTTTTTGAGGTGTAAATTAATTTGAAGTGAGGAATTCCAAACTCCTCTTGGCATCATTATCTTCACCTTACATTTCTAGCTTGAAGACATGAATTATTCCTTCCAAACTTGGGCAATTGTCGAAGAAATGGAGGATTTAAGTGATGAAGCAAGTTAATGTGAAATACGCATTTGAAGAAAACAAAGTAAAGAGAGGAAAGTTCCTTAGGAGTGGCAGAACCCGCCTTCCCAAGAGGAATCCATTTTCCTCTCACATGATTAAATTCTGCCCCTATGTAAAGGAGGTGGAGATGAAGATTAACTTGTGCACAATGGCAACATGATGACAACGGGTTTGAAGATGGAGAATTGGAGTCAAGTGAGCTGAATTTAATGGGAAAGTTTTGAGTTTGAGAAATCTAAATCCCTCGTAACACTCCAATTTCCGCCTTGGCCTTGGGAAAGCGTCAATCAATTTTGCTTCCCAAATGCATGGAATGATGATCAAACCTGAAAATTACAAGAGAAGACAAATGAGGAATAAGAAAATAAAATGATAATAAAATCAGTTCGAGGAATGGTGAGTGGAAGGAGAATGAAAACAAGAAAAAGATTCCTCTAATAGTGGTGGATTTGCGACCCTTAGAGGAATCCCTATTCCTCCCCCTTGCTTGATTTCCACCTATGAGGAAGAGGCTTAATCAAAAGGCAAGAGAGGGTGATTAGTTTAGTAATTAAACAAAATAAAAAACATACATCTAATCCCTTCAAATGAGTCGGCCTTAAGAGGTAAGAAAATATTTAAACAAAATAATTTTATTGGCTTAAGGAAGCCATGTCAGCCCTCATTGGAGATTCATACCTTAATAATGATCAACAACTATATAAAGGAATAGAGGTGTGTTTATTTCAAAATCCTTCAAAAAGCAAACATAACTCTACTAAATAGCATCTATTCGTTCACACAGTGCAGCAAAATTCTCTTGGAAAGGCAGTGATCTGTTTCAAGGGAAAGCAAAATACCTAAAGGAGTAAGTAAATTTTCTTGAAGGAGCAGTGATTTTGGACAACTAAAAGAAGATTTCTTCCAAAAATCTGAGCTTAAAAGGTGGGGAGATGGTAAAATTTGGGTATCCTATATTGCAAAATTCTTTTGATTTCCATATTTTTAACAAAAAATCATTTTAAAATTTGCAAGAGGAGAAGAAAATCCACGCTTAATTGCATATTTCTTCCTTGTTTTGATGAAGAAGAAAGCGGAATCTAGAGCTAATTTCATTTCATGAAAAATTTAAGATTTCTTTCATTTTGTTTATTTCTTATCATTTCTTGAGCTTAATGTAATTTCCCTTTTGGTTGTTGCAAGGTCACTACAAAGAAAAGAAGGCTGAATTAAGATTCATTCATGGGAGCAATTTGAAAGATCAAAACATGGATGGCATGCAATTCCTCCATTATCATGCAAACAAAATGAATGCTACACGGTCAAGCTCAGGACTTTAGCGAGGAGGTAGCTTGAGAACTTTAAATTAGAAAGAAGTGCAAAATCAACTTATCGAAGGAAAATTCAAGATTGAGATCAAGATGGAATTCAAGAAAGGAAAGAACAAGGAGAAAGAAAAATTAGAGAAGATTATTGCCAACTTGAATTTCCTTAGGAAATCCAAGTTCATTTTTAAGGCTTCAAGTATATGAAGACTTCACCACTTCAAGAAGTTCAAGTTTCAAGTTTGCAGGTACAATCAAATTCAAATCATGGCAGTGAAAAAATTTCTAAGAACAAGTGGAGAAAATTTGAGAAGATGAAGCAATTTGGGAATATGCCATCGCACTTGATGGTCTGATAATGTTGAGTATCAAGAGATATTTTTACATCACCAAAAGATTGATCGAGTGTACAAGATAAGGACGTTGAGGTATTTCCGAACATTCAATCATGTTATGCTAAGTGTACAATTTTCTCGTCAGCTCTTAAATGTATTATAATTTTGTTACTGATACACAAAGTGGTGTCTTTATGTAATTGGATGATAGTGTGGTGACCCTTATCAGGGTTTGTAATTGGTTAATCTTGGCACTTAATCTTGAATTGATTGTAGCCCATAATTATAATCGAGCAACTATAACAGGCCAAGGTTGTAATGCCCCCTTTTTCGCGAGTGTCACCTTTCAGAGGATTAGCTTATTTCCTGACCCTCATTGGCTATTAATGTTGTTCAAAGGGTCCACTTGTCAGATTTGGTGGACAATTGCCACTCCAGATGTCACGGATGTTCAGGATTGCTCTTTGTTTGAGTGAGATATGTACACTTACTATTTATAGTAAGTGTCTATTTTGGGTAACTCAGAATTTCTACTTTAGCAGGGCACCCAAATAGTTTGCTAGCAGTATATAAATGTGGTGACATTTGCAGAGCTTCTAGTTTGGGACTCACTATTTATAGTAAGTCAAATTATATTCAAAGCTATTGTTGATAGGTGCACCCAAAGTTATTGTATGCACAGTGGTTGACTCATTTGTCAGTTGGCTCAGTTGAGGGACTTATTGTTTATAGTAAGTCGATATTGGTTAGTTGCTACTTTTAGCAGGGCTCTTGGGTGATAATCTCTGTTAGTAAAATTATTGTATTTGCTGTGTTACTTTTAGAAGGATTATGAAGCATTTAATTGAAATGATATCATGAATTGAATTTATTTAATTAAGAACAATATAAGCTATGATAAAGTACCAAGTAAATTAATGCTAATTTTAAAAGTGCATTTAATATGCCTAAGCTGTGGAGGAAAAAAATTATTTATTATTTTCAAATTACAAAAGCTAGGTCAAGCTTTAAAATATGTGAGGCATGAGCTTGAAGCCTCTGATCAAATGGACTTTGGAAATATAAGTATCATGAAAGGCAAGAAATAGATTCATTCTTGTTGCATTGGTTTTTGATTTTGGTGAAATTGTGAAGGGCTGCGAGCCAAGGGTTTTCAGATATTTTTATCTGATTGAATTGTGAATTTTATCCAGATACTGCATTTTGAACTGGTGAAATTATCTAGTGAGATTGTGCTGGTGGACAGTATAATTCAGTACTATCATTGTGTTTAAATTTGGTACGAATTGGAGAAGAATTTCAGTGTTTGTCTCTAAAGAATAATTCGCAAGGTTGGTGGGAGTTTCTAACTGCAGATCTCTTGGTGTATAACAACTTGCATTTAAAATCTGAATGTATAAGTAGCCGAAGCCTTAAGAAGGAGGACGACATTTCATATCTTGAGGGCTGTCGCAATATTGGGAGCAGCAAAAGTCATTTTGGGGGGTGTCATTTTCAGATTTGACTAGCATTTGTTATTATTTGGACATGTTTCTTATAGGAGTGCCTCTCCCCTATCTGATGTGATCTTCAGTGTCAACTATTGGAGATGTTTTAGTGGCTGAAATTACAATTGGGAGCAGATAAATGCTTGCAAACAAATCACAGGCTTCCTTCAGAATATAAATTAAAATTCAAGTGCATAGTATTTGTCATTGTAAATTGTTTGATTGGATGTAAAGGTATATGAATGCACAACAAATGTTTGATGTAGTGTCATATCTTAAGTTCTCATAATCAACTTATTCGATTGCATACCAAGTGTTTGTGAAAATTTCCATTGGCTTTAGGTGCACATTTATATGTAGAAACCATATATATGCATTCAAAAAGATAAAAATGATTGTATTTGCATTCTAGTTTTTATGCTTAGATATCTTAGCAATTACTTGCAAGCATTTAAACTTCATTTGAGACCATTGCAAGCAAGCACAAATAATCTGAAAATAAAAGCTAGCAAGATAGAGGTTGCATGCAAAGTGTTTGACAAAATGTCAAACTTCTGAAAAGTAAAGAAATCCAGTGTTTGTTGGAGCTAGAACCACATGGGGTTCTTACAGTGGTATCAAAATGTTTCCTGCCATCCTGTGCGGGAAGCCTCTTACATTCAGGCCAGAGGGTTTGTGTGAATCATGGGTAACACAAAATCTATACAGAATCTCGTGCCAGAGCTCATGCATGCCTTTCAGGATTATAATAATGCCCTTTAGGATTATAATAATTTTTTATCAAGGCTTCTACAACATCCAGATGTCTTGGATCCTTTGTTTGTGAAGAAAAGGGCACCAAACAATTATTCAAATAACAATAAAATTTCTGATTTTTTTGATAATAGACCCTTGCTTGAGTGTAATGATGGTGTTGATGACATGAGAAGGGCGGAAGATGTTATAGGTGTTCCCTTGAGTGTTGACATGCAAGATGGGAGTGACAAACATGAAGATTGCCTGAAAAATACAAGCTATAACAATTCTAATTTTCACGACAGCAGTGAACGGTATTTGCATCAGCCTTAGACAACAATGATCTCACATGTGGATAGTGATGGACTTGAGATTTGGGTACTAATGATGTAATTTTTGAGGAAGATGCTGCAAGGAGTCTTCTTTTTCATATCAGACCTTAGAAAATGATTCTAGAAATTCATTATGGGTAATGGGTACTGGGATTGTGACTTGCAAGGACTTGTAATTATATGGGAAGAGTGGGTGTGTGAGGAGAATGTTGTAGAAGCAACTTCAACTTTATTAGATGAGCCTTTTTTTGAGGTGCTTAGCAGCAATATTGTTGAGATTGGAAGAAGATTATCCACACTTGGGGAGATTGTTTAGATTGTTGAGAGGGCAAACATGTTGTTTTGATGACAGTTTTTGTCATTGATGTCAACATATGGTCAGTGGGTGCATACAAACGTAGATTTTGTATGTCGCAGGCTATTGATTAGTAAAGTACGAACAATGATTGGCAGTCCTCAGTATGGGAGCATAATTTTGTGTTGTAGGATGAGTGTAGACATTATGTCTATGTTTGTTGTGTCTTATGTGTTGCTTTGGATGATTTATAGTTTGTTTAGTGAAGGTTGGTTGCAGACCAATGGGCAAAGAATAATGCCAAAGGAAGTTGTATTATTTTGGTTGTAACTTGGTGGCAAGCTGGACTTAATGGTTACGAGCATATAAGATTTGTGGATCATTTGGTTAATGTTGGAATGGTCACTAACATGTAACGTACGATATGTCATACTGGCAACCGAATGGATGGTGTAGTGTGTTGATCTTTATTGGCAAGAGTAAATTTTGGATTCTAGTGTCTGGATTACTTTATGTATTGGGTGTATAATTGTTTAAGAAGGCGTATATGCTTGAGCGTGGTCCTATGTATTTATTTGTGCATTGGGGAAGTCTTAATAGGACGACCTAATTGCTTGTTTGTAATATTACGAGGTAATTGGTAAATACTTGCTTATTAATAACAGAGACCGAAAGGTCAATTTATACAAAAGGAAGAGACGATGTTTCCTTAGGAAACAATCGTAAAGAATAGAAACATTCTATTCCAGAGAAAGCAAAACACGAAAGCAAACTAAAGCTAAAGATATTTACAAGATAACCATTAACTAATAATAGACGTCTTATCTATTATTGTAATACCCTCCCTTAATGGTTGATCTATCTAACACACCAAGCTGTCCTCTGAATTTGACAAACTTATCAGGACCAAGAGGCTTGGTGAGAATGTCTGCAGTCTGATCTGTGGTAGGAACATACTGCAGATCTATAGTCCCGTCTTCAACCAGCTGTCGTATGTAATGACAATGAACATCCACATGCTTGGTTCGTTCATGGAAGACTGGATTCCGTGCTAACTTGATAACGCCTTCGTTATCAACAAACAGAGTAGTCGGTCCTGCTGGTGACATTTGCATATCCCCAAGCATCCAACGAAGCCAGACAGCTTCACATCCTGCCTTAACAGTCCCTCTGTATTCAGCCTCTGTAGAAGAGAGAGAAACTGCCTGCTGCTTCTTGCTGGTCCATGTGACTGCACCGGATCCCAAACTGAACACATATCCAGATGTTGACTTTTTATCATCAACAGAGCCTGCCCAATCGGAATCTGTGAACCCACTGAGTTTAGGATTAGAACTCCGAGAATACAAAAGTCCATAATCAGAAGTGCCCTTCACATAACGAAGCACACGCTTTGCTGCCATCCAATGATCAGCCTTAGGAGCTGTCATAAAGTGTGAAATAAAGCTGACTGCGAAGCTGATATCAGGCCTAGTAGCAGATAGGTAGATGAGGCTGCCTACTAGTTGCCTATATGTAGTATCATCAACGGAAGGAGAATCAGACTTGGCTGATAACTTGAGACCTTTCTCCATAGGTGTAGATGCAGGTTTGCAATCCTGCATTCGGAATTTGTCTAACAAGGCCTTGGCATATTTGGATTGAGAGATGAATATACCAGAAGACTGTTGCCAAACTTCAACACCTAAGCAATAATGCATGAGCCCAAGGTCAGTCATATCAAAAGATTGGCATAAGTGTTGTTTGATTCCCTGAATCAAAGATGCCGAACTGCCAGTGATGATAAGATCATCCACATAGATAACCAGAAGGATGATGTCACTGTCAGTAGTCTTGATGTATAGATTTGAGTCTGAAGAACTCCTCTTGAAGCCTTGATCACTGAGGTACGTATCAATCTTGATGTACCATGCCCGAGGGGCCTGCTTCAAACCATAGAGAGCTTTTACCAATCTGAGAACCTGATGGTCTTTACCAGCAACCTTGAAACCAGGAGGTTGCGTCATGTAGACCTCTTCATGGAGATCACCATTCAGGAAAGCACTCTTTACGTCCATCTGATGGACCTTCCAGCCAAACTGTGCTGCCATGGCTTGGACTAATCTGATGGTGCTCATCTTTGCAGTAGGAGCAAAGGTCTCCTCATAATCAATGCCCTGACACTGAGAAAAGCCCTTTGCCACTAAACGAGCTTTGTACCTATCCAAAGTACCATCTGATTTGTATTTGATTTTGTAGACCCATTTGCAGCTAATGGGTTTCTTCCCTGGGGGAAGATCAGAAAGGACCCAAGTGTTGTTCTTCAGCAGGCTCTGGTGTTTAGATTGCATGGCCTGTTCCCACTCTGGAATTCCTTTAGCCTCGGAATATGTTTGAGGTTCAAACACATTGTGAATGTTGGCCATAAGAGCAAAGTTAACAGAATCTATAGTTTTGCTCTTTTTCCGAGTAGTTCTCCCATCAATGAGCTCATCATCATGAAGATCAGCAAGTGTCTTAGCCCACCACTTAGGCCGGAAAGGAGAATGACCAACAGTAGTACTAGGAGATGCTTGATCAGCAGGATCCTGATCAGAAGAATCTGGATCAAACTCAGGTGAAGCATCTTCAAAACGAGGTGATCCTGCAGGAGAAGCCGGAGGTGGTTGTAGAGGTATCACTGGCAGGACTGGAGCTGTAGGAGGTACTGGAGCCCTCCCATCAGGTGGACCTAATGGAAGCCGAACTCCCAAATCATGAACCTGCATAGGCTGGTCTGCTGGATCAGGAACAGGAGAAACAGGCATGAATGGTCCTCGCTGCTCATCAAAGACTACATCGCGGCTGTATATGAGATGAGATGTCTCAACATCAATAAGGCGGTAGGCTTTGTGAAGACTGCTATATCCAGCAAGCATCAGTTTCTGACTCTTGGCATCCAACTTGGTGCGTGAAGCATCAGGGATCCAAACAAAAGAAAGAGAGCCAAAAACCTTCAGGTGACTGATTCTGGGCTTGCGACCTGACCAGGCCTCTTCCGGAGTTTTACCTTTGACCGCCACTGTGGGTGACCGGTTCAACAGATAAACTGCAGTGTTAATTGCTTCTGCCCAAAAACGCTTCAGAACATGTCTGTGTTCGAGCATGGAACGAGCCATCTCGGTGATTGTCCTGTTCCGACGTTCAACTACACTGTTCTATTGTGGCGTGTGGGGTGTGGTGAACTGGCGTTGGATGCCATGTGTATCCAAGAAGCTGGAGAAAACATTAGAACAAAATTCCCCCCCATTGTTTGATCTAAGAGTAATAATAGATTTCCCAGACTCTTTTTCAACTAAGGGTTTAAACTTCTGAAATACAATAAATGCATCGGATTTCTTTTTAAGGAAATACACCCACATTTTTCTACTGAAATCATCTACAAACAACAGAAAATACCTGTACCCAAGAACAGAAGGAGTGGCCATAGGGCCGCAGATATCAGCATGAACAAGCTGAAGTACTTGAGAAGCTCGCCAAGAATCGCCACTGGGGAAAGGTGTGCGATGTTGCTTCCCAGCCTGACATGCGTCACAAACTCCAAGGTGTTGGGTTTGAATCTCTGGCAAACCAAGAACAAGCTCATCCCGAGCAGGTTGTGAGAGATAATGCACATTTAAGTGCCCATATCGCTGATGCCAAAGTGTGCTGATGGAAGATTGCCGAGCAGCCATAGCTAAGTCCTGAGAATCACCAGAATCAGTAAGTCTGAAAAGACCATAATCCTCAAGACCAACTGCAATAGTAGACTTAGTCGCCCGATCAGTGATGGTGCACTGATGTGAACTGAAGGTGACTGCCAAGTGTGGAGAATGTCGCAGCAACTGATTGACCGAGAGTAGATTTAGTTCCATCCCTGGAACGTAGTACACATCAAGGAATATGAGCTTCCTCCCAACAGACTGAATTTTAATGTTGCCTTTACCAACAACCGTGTACTCTTCTCCACCACCAAAGATAACAAAATCTGAATAAGGCTGGTAGTCAATAAACTAGTCTCTGCGGTGAGTGAAATGTTGAGAGGCACCTGAATCAATGTACCAGGCAGATGACTGCACATGATCTGCGGGTCTTTTAGCCATGAAGGCGTAAAAGGCAGATTCCGCCTGCTCAGTGTGCTTTGCATTGTTCGCTTTGGGTTGCGAACCTGATTGCTTAGGCTGGGCAGCTAAGCGTTTCCGACATGCAACCTTCATGTGACCATACTTGTGGCAATAGTTGCATTGAATGTTCTTCTTTTTGGTACCATCGGATGCTGGAGCAGAAGACTTCTGCTGAGATGGTTGCTGAAACTTGCCCTTATCCTTCTGAAAGGATTTCGCAGCAAAGGCTTGCTCAGTGGAGGTGGAACTGGAGCTGCTACCGAATTGTTGTTTCCACCGATCTAGCTGAAGTAGCAGGGTGCAGAGATCAGTGAACTTTAGATCAACACCAGTAGATGTGATGTTGAGAGTCTTGATAAAATGCTCATAGGAATTTGGTAAACTCCGAAGAGTGATTACCACAATATTCTCTTCCTCCATCTTGCGACCGATGGCAAGTAATTGATCACGGATTTCCTGAATCCGATTCAGGTGTGCCTGGAGCGAGGTGCGCTCATCCATGACAATAGAAAACAAAGTGTTTTTCAAAAAGAAGGCTCTGCTCTTGTCGGAAGTCTCATGAAGACCTTTTAGATGTGTCCAGATTTCGGCAGCTGTCTTGCCGGATGGAATCTGAGAAAGCTGGTCATCAGCTACGGAGAGTTTGAGAAGCATTACTGCCTCTCGATTGTTCAGATCCCATGTATCTTGATCAGGACTAGGAGAAGTCGGACGCTGCTTAACACCCAGAACAAGTTGATCGGTGTTTCGATATTCGAAGATTGTGATGATGCGTTGCTTCCAGGTTCCATAATTGCGACCATTGAATTTGGAATTATGCTCGAGCAGAATATTTGTCAGAGATGCCATGGCACGTTTTTCAATAAAAATTGTGAAAATCTGTGAAGGCACGTTCTTCGAGGCAAAAATACGGAAGACCCAGAAGAATCAGAGAATGACCCAGAAGAGAGCTCGAAAAACCCAGAAGGAATCTTCTGTCGTTTTTTGAATCCGCTGGCTCGAAAATCGAGGCACAAAAATCGAGGCACCCAGAAAAAACGAACAACAACCCAGTTGAGCTCTCGAAAAACCCACGAAGAATCTGCAAACATTTTTTCGACCCCAAAAATTAGGGTTTCGAGCAAAATATCAGTCGGCAGCCAAAAAGGTCAAAAACAACAAAAATGGTGTTTTGCAGGGCAAAAAATGGCCGATTTGGATAAATGAACACCCGAAAAAGGAAGATATGCTGGCAAAGAGGGGCGTGAATGCTTGAGCAGTGATCTTTGGCGTTCGAAATAGTCGTTTTCTGAAGGCGTTTTGCGGGTCCAGAAAATCGCGTCGTTTTCTGCATATATTTGTTCAGATTTGCGCTGCCATGTGACGCGATTGCATGAGGAGACAAGGTCGCCAATGGAGGAAGGATGCTTGCAGGCCGCAAATCTCAAAAAAAAAAACACTAGGAAAAGAAATCCGCGATTTCAAAAAAACGCCCAGAAAAATATCCGCAGGTCTGCCAGAAAAAATCCACGAGTTTAAAAAAATCTCAGACAAAAAACTATTCTGAATATCTCAAGCTTTTTAGATTAGGAAGCAAGGTTCACATAATAGTTTCGAAAATTGGCTCTGATAATTTCAGAAAAGAAATTATAATTTTCGAAAAAATTAAGAAAGATGCTCTGATACCATATTACGAGGTAATTGGTAAATACTTGCTTATTAATAACAGAGACCGAAAGGTCAATTTATACAAAAGGAAGAGACGATGTTTCCTTAGGAAACGATCGTAAAGAATAGAAACATTCTATTCCAGAGAAAGCAAAAAACGAAAGCAAACTAAAGCTAAAGATATTTACAAGATAACCAGTAACTAATAATAGATTATATATTTGATTTTGTGCCTTCGTGGCTTTTTCCTGGGTTCTTAATTGTATGCCCTAGTTGATAAGGGTTGGAAATTCTGAGAATTGCACTTGCAATTTAGCTGTTGAGGTATAGCTAAGATTGCCTAACTTCTCTACTATTCATCACTGTATCTGAGAAGTGTTTTTATTCCACTGCTGAAGTATAGTGGATCTGATATTTGCTAGATAATCTCTAGCTGTGGTAACTGTGGTTAAGGAGACAATTGTTGAAGGGTATTAGCTGAGATTGGAGGACGACACTTAGCATTTGAAGTGAATTTGTTTATGAATATTGTTGGCTGCATTTGTAACCTTGGATTCACGTGTGGCTTGGAGTTCAGCTAGGAACTGTACGACTTTGGCAATTTGGATTGGGCAGAGCTCTAATATCTCATTCTGTGGTCATGTGTGCAACCCTCGGCTTCATACTATCCATTTGATGTCAGTCTTCCTGCATGCCATTAACAATTGGGCCAAAATCAGTGAATACAGTAGAGGACGTTGAGTCTAGGAGATGCGTGAGAGTTCGATAATGTTAAACACTTCTATATAGTGTAACAAACGGTTTTTAATATCGAAAACAAAACAGTTTTAATAAAGATTTTCCAACATTCATTGATAGATAACTGATAATCCTATTCATATGACATTAACTATTTTAACAATCAATTGAAATAACTATAACCATATCAATGATCATCTGAAGATAACTAGTTTAACAACTAATTGAAGTTAACTGTTTTTATGATCAACTGAAAATAACTAGATTAATGATCAATTGAAAATAACTGTTTCAACTGAAATATCTGGATGAATGATCAATTGAAAATAACTGCATTTATGATCAACTGGAAATAATTAGATTAATGATCAACTATCCTTTATACATATAAGTAGGTAAATGCTTTACAAGAAAAGAAGAAAAGAAACATAAAAAAATCATTCGGAGGATCTTTAGCTGGTTGTGCAAGCCTTGACTTTGGTGAGGGGAGAAGCATTGACATAGGCTTAATTTCCCAACCTCGTACCATACTTATCCCCACACATTCTATTGAATTTGAAAGTCCCTCCCTACCTCAGGATTGGGCTTGGGGTGTTCTTAGTCCAGCCAACTAAGCATCTTGGTGTTTAGATTGTCCACACAGTTACGAAATAGACACATCTACATAACTTGCACTACATACATCAAGTGATCATTAGATGGAAAACACGCCTTTAAACTACCTTGACCAATGATTTCTGATGGGTTTAAGGACCCGATCACCACCGCTCGTCTTCACAACAGGTTACATTTATAGGGACAAGCATGAGCTAAAAAATATGGTTATATAATTTATTGAATCATATCTGATTTCATCTTTCGTGTTCTTGTAGATATCATTCTCACCTCTTGACCTTTACATGGCTATACAACCGGTGAGTCCTAGGTGTTTCGGATTCTTAGAGAAATCGACTCTATTAATTTATGGCAAATGGTTGCTTGCAGCATTTCACATTCTGTGAAAAATAAACTCGCTGTATTTTAACTTCCATTGGCTAAATAATTTATGAATCATAATAACATTTCCCTTTGATTATTCTAGAAATGAATATAACTTGCAATCTATTGTTATGGAATTGGAAAGCATTACTTGTTATGAAGGGAATGCAGCAACATGGAAAGACTGATCATTCACATGACTTGATATATTTTCTGAAGTTGCCTTAGCTTTGCTAGATGCCAAATATTTGCCCTTTAATTAATCTCTTAGTGTATAAAGGCAGCTTCAACTTCAGAAGGAAGATAAATGTACGACAACATGTACAAAGACGACAACACTTATAATTTGCAGAAAGTTCCCAGTTTGGCAGAGGTTCGAAGGTTATGAAGCTAGAACTATGAGCATGGAAAATATATGACAGAATAACGGAGGATCGGGTTTAAAAGATGGCGCTGATTTGAGTATGACAATTGGGTGGAAAGGTGGAAATGTTTTTACTGAATGTATCGTCTCACAACAAGGCAGTCGGGTAGAAAGGCGGAAATGTTTTTATTGAATGTATCATCTCACAACAAGGTAGTTGGGTGTATTTTAAAGGATGTCCGCCTTCCATACACGACTTCAATTAAAAAGAAAGGTCGTGCCTTCTTGGCTTCCGTAACATAATAATATTTATCACTTCATTTTGCCAAGTGTTTAATCGGTTACAATCAAAGAAAAGAGAAAGAAAAAGTTGGAAGAAAGAGTTGGAAAAATTATAATTCGATTTATTGTTATAATATATAGTTACATACGTTCATGTAAATATATCAATGGGGTGGCATCATTTTATTAAGTTATTGTAATATAATGGTGCCATTTCATTTTTATATTTATATGTATGTATATACATATATATTATACTAATATGATGAAAGATCATTTAAAATCCCTTGAGGTATGTTTTATACTTTAATTAGATTATTTTATGTTTTCTTAGATTATTTTCTTAATAGCTCATGCGGGTCCATCAAGTGTATCTTGTGTTCAAGTCATTGGGTCCTTACCAAAGAAGTTTAAGGTCATACCTGCCAATCTTGATGACTGAACTAAGCAAGCATCCCATTTTGATGATCCCGTTTATGCTTCCCCCCTTCATCTTCTCGTGCGATCACCCACGAAAACACTTCCGCCATAATAACAATTCTATAATAATTTCATATAAACATATAAAAGATTTTAAATTATTAAAATTAGGTCAAAATTTTGGGATGTAACATATAGAAGCTGCATATTGGATGCCACTTCCCACTAGCAGGTCCTACAGGTTATGACACAGCAAATCAGGTTTATTTAATTATAAACGTTGGACATTTGGCATTATGATATTTGTTTAAAAACTCTTTGTCTCTCCATTATTATTAATACTCAAAGCAATTATGGAATTATTGCATAGTTATAGCTCCTTCCTTTGTGCTCATTATATACACTAAAAATATTCAAAAGAATATATTTGAAAATCAAAGAGAAACAACAAAACACTGTTCACTGGCATACATAGTACTGTTGGGGCATACATAGGGTTCTTACAGCAGTTCAATGATGGAAGATAATCAATAAGGAAATGTGATCATCTGGTACTAAGACCAGTGGTAATGTTTTCTAATTGAATCCTTCTTAAATGAGTTGCTTTGTTGCTAAGATTGATGACAATTGTTATGGCATAAAAGGTTTTGTCATTTAATTTTTGATAATATGGTGAGAATTAGTAATTCTAATGCAGTCAGATATTTGCCTAGGATTATAAAGCCTACTAACATGATTTGCAAAGAGTGTGTGATGGATAAATAGATAAGGAACAAATATTAGAGCAAGAAACTTTCTGTTAAAGGAAGTTGGATTTTTTGCATATAGATGTGTGTGGTCCTACAAATACAAGAACATATTATGATGAGAGATACTTCATGGTTTTGTTGATGATTATTCTAGAATGATGTGGGTTGGTTTTCTAAGAGAAAAGTTTGAAGTATTTGATAAGTTCAAGATTTATGAAGCTAAGGTAGAGAATGAGTGGGGATTGAAGTTAAATGCTTAAGGTCAGATAGAGGAGGAGAATTTACGTCTGATAATTTTAATGCATACTGTGAGGAGAATGGTATTTTGAAACAGTCTTTAGCCCCTAAGACACCACAACAAAATGGTGTAGCAAAGAGAAGGAATAGGATAATCCTTGAAACAACAAGAACCATGATGCTTGAAGGAAAGTTGCCATATGTTCATTGGAGAGGAGTAAATACTCTAGTATATACCTTGAATAGAGTTTATATATGACATGAAACTGGTAAAACCTCTTACAAGCTTTGGTTTGGTCATGTGCCAATAGTTAAGTACTTTAGAACTTTTGGAGGCAAATGCTGCATTAGAAGAGATGATGAGATAGAAAAGTTTGGTCCTAGAAGTGACGAAGGGATATTTCTTGGATAATCTAATAAGAGCAAAGCTTATAGATGTTATAATCTAAGATTGAAGAAGACTGTTGAGAGTGCAAACGTAAAGATTGATGAAATATTTCAGGTAAAAGAAAGAACATTTGATTAAAGCAATTCAAGCTAGCACTAGTCAAAGTCAGAATCAGAATCAAAATACAAAGCAAGAGCAATTCTTTGAGATTGACAATGAGATCCATGTTCAGATTGAAGAAACGAGGGAAGAACAAAGAGCACCAATGTATGTATCTTTAAATCATTCAGGTGATCAGATTATTGGAAATGCAAGTAGTGGTGTGATGAATAAAGTTGAACCTAAAAGTATAAAAGAAGCATGCAAAGATGAATCATGGGTTAATGCAATGAAAGAAGAGTTAGAACAAATTGAAAAAAATAAAACATGGGAATTGGTTTCTAAGCTTAAAAACAAAAATGTTATAGGAACTAAATGGGTATGTAGAAATAAGATGAATAAGCAAGGTGAAGTTGTGAGAAATAAGGAAAGGTTGATATGTTTGTAAACGTTATTCCCAATAGGAAGGCATTGATTTCAAGGAAGCTTCTCTTATGACTAGGATTGAAGCAATAAGATTGTTTTTGGTATATGCAGCTAACCAATCTCTTTAAGTGTATGAGATGGATGTCAAATTTGCTTTCTTGAATGGAGAATAGGAAGAGGAAGTATACTTTGAGCAACCTATGGATCTCCTTTGACAGATTAGGAAGATATGATATGCAAATTGAAGAAAGCACTATATGGATTTAAGTAAGCTCCAAGAGCTTGGTATACGAGGTTGGATAGGTATTTATTACATTTAGGTTTCAAGAAAGGTGGTGCAGACAATAACTTATACTTGAGAATTAATCTTGAAGGTCTTTTGATTATTGAGGTATTTGTTGATGACATTATTTTTGGTGGTAATGGTGAAATGAGTAATAATTTTTCTGATGAAATGAAAGGTGAATTTGAGATGTCTATGATAGATGACATGAAATATTTTGTTGGTTTGCAAATAACTCAGAATGAAGATGGTATATATATATCCACAACAAAGTATCCTAAGGATTTGCTAGTAAAATTTAGAATAAAAATTTGTAAACAAGTTGGAACTCCTATGTTGACTAGATGTAAGTTGACTTTTATTGATGGTTCACCTAGTACTTTCTGACAAGGTACAAATCTATGATTAGCTGATTTTCAATATCAGCTCACACCATACGAGATATATCAAATGTTGTTGGAATAGTTGCTAGATATCAAGCAAAACCTAAGGAATCTCATTGAGCAATTGGGAAGAGAATTTTTAGATACTTGAAAGGAACAATCGAATATGCTCTATGGCATCTAATGATTTTACCTTGTATGCTTATTTTGATGCATATTGGGCAAGCAACATTGATGACACGAAAAACATAAGTGGAGGTGCATTCTTCCTAGGTGGGAATTTGGTTTCATGGCTAAGTAAGAAAGAAGATTCTATATCTTAGTCTACTGTGGAAGCAAAGTAAGTTGCTGTTGCAAATAATTGCAACTAGTTAATTTGGATGAAATAGATGTTGAAGGACATTAGTATATCATTTAATGAGCCCATGATTATGCATTGTGATAATACAAGAACTATAAACATATCAAAGAATCCTGTTTTACATTAAAAAAGTAAGTGCATATCTATAAAATATCATTTTTTAAGAGAGAAAGTGGTAGAGAAGGAAGTAAGAATGAAAGATGTAAGCACAAAGGAACAAATTGAAAACATTTTCACTAAGCCTTTGCCTAAAGACACCTTTGAGTGTCTCAGAGGTATGCATGGGCGGATGGCCTCGCCTTGTGAGGATTAATTGATGTAGGAATGCATCATTCCAGAATAAATCAGAGCACATTCATATGCTTGGATGTGATGCTTGGTACTGCTCCTAAAGGGGGAGTGGTGGCATTGAGAAGAGCTAAGTCTGATAGCTTTTTTGATTGGGTTTTGGTTACCAGTGTTTGTTGGCTCTTGGTTTTCCCTTTTTGGTTGCAGATTTGCTTGATCCAAGCAATTGTTGTCATCAAAGGTATTTCATATCTTTCTTAAGAAAAGAGATCAGTTAGAAGAGATTGTTATTTCAGGGGCTGTGATGATTGGTTCAGATTTTTGACATTAATATGAAACCCTTTTGCATTGATGTCGAACAAGGAGAAATTCATGTGAAAAACCTTCATTTGGGAAGGTATGTAAATGGGAGGTTGGGAAGTTGTATGTGTTGAGGATATTTGGAATGTTGTACTTAGAAGACTTTTTGGATTGATGGGTTTTCACCATATGTTGCCATCAATGCCAAAGGGGAGATTGTTGAGAGGGGAGACATGTTGTATTGATGATAGGTTTTGCCATTGATGTCAACATAGTTCTGTGGTTGCAGACAGACTCTTACTCTATATGTTGTAGGCTATGAATCAGTATAGTATGAATAGTGATTGGCAATCTTGAGTATGGGAGCATGATATCGTATTGTAGGATGAGTGTAGACATTATGTCTATGGTTGCGGTATCTTATGTGTTGGTTTGGATGAGTTACAAATGATTTAGTGAAGATTGGTTATAGACCACTGGATTGAGAATCATGCCAGAGGCAATTGTAGTATTTTGGATGTAACTTGATCGCAAACTGGAGTTAATGTTTGCGAGCATATAAGATGTTCAAAGACTCTATTGTGCATATATGTTTGAATATGTTGATCATTTGGTTACTGGTGGAATGGTTGCTGACTTGTAACTTGCAATATGTTATACTAGTAACCGATTAAGTGGTGTAACATGTTGATCTTTATTGGAAAGAGTTAATTATGAATTCTAGTGCGTAGATTATGTTATATAATTGGTTAATAATTGTTTAAGAAGGCATGTATGCCTAGTGTGGTCCTATGTATTTATTTGTGCATTGGGGAAGTCCTAACAGGTTGATCTAATTGCTTGTTTGCAATTGGTACATAGAAAACTTATTTCCTTCATTTGTAATGTATGTATGGGATGACTGTATGCAAGCCTTGATGCTGGTATATCAGACTAGAGCTGAAATATTGTTAGATGCTTTAAGAAGAGGTATGAGTGGAATCTATCATTCCTAGTGGATTTCACAGGAATAGTAAAGGCAAGTGTGTTGTTGCTTAGTTAGTTAAAGCTTATTGGATTTGTTATCGAGAAGGTGGTTTGACCTTTCATCCTTTGGGCAGCATGCTTGGGTTGCGAGCTTTTTGCTCTCATCAACTCCTAATTGAGTTGTGATCCTTTTAAAAGGGGTTCAAATCCTTTAATGGGGAATGGTCCTTTTATAGGGGCAATTGTACTAAATGCATTGTAATTGACTCCTAATAGGGTCACATCCTTTAACACGGAATTTATATATTAATACAATATCTAGTGGTATCATCCTCATTGGGGTTTTTGCCTTTGATCAAGGGTTTACCTCAAACAAAAACCATTGTGTTAGTGTTGGCGTTCTTGTTATTGTGCATTGTTATCTTGTTAGTTGGTGATAAGTTTTATAAGTTTGTATTTCATTGTGATTACCCACAACTCATTCATCCCTTCCCTCTTAGTTGTGAGTTGTAGACTTTACTTATCAAAAAATACCTTGGTTTTTGGTTTATGCAATAATGATGGCACATATGATACTAGTTGTCATGAGGTGAGCTATGTTGATACAACTTCATATCATAGTGCAGATCGCGAGTCAAAGAGTTTGCATGGCGGTCGTGGATTTCAAAGACATCATTTGGTTGGGCAAGTGAAGGTGAATAACAGTTAGATTGCCACAACCATTGAGCATTTTGGTGCTGCTCGTCAGATGTTGGCTACCTATGGTTCGGCTACTCCTCTTATGGATGAGCATTATGATGGTGTCCTTTCTCTTGCAGAGTTTCATACACTTCGAGAAGCCATTAGAATAATGAAGCAAAGCTATTTGCAACTAATGGTTGACAAACACTCTTTTATGATATGATAAGTTGGGAAAGGAAGATGAGGTAGATGAGCTCACTTATGAGCTAGGGGTAGCTATGGATTCTTTGGAGAGCACTTGGTTGGCCCATTAGGAGTCACATTTACGGTTAGAGGAGGTTACCATGGAGTTGAGCCAAGTGCAATCTTCATCAATTGTAGTTGTAGTACAGTTTTTTGCAATGGTAGTTAGTGATGCTTTGATATCCATGAACCATGGTTGTGAGTAGGTTGAGGATGTGGCCACACTTATTGTAGCTTCATGTGCATATGATATAGATGGGATGAGTGTATTTATAGAGAGCAGCAAAGAACCACATGTTGCATCAGGTTCTCATGGTAACATCCAGTGCAGGTGTTGTTGGTTATGAGTTAGATGACAAAGGTTTTATTCATAGTTATAAAAGTTAGCACTTGACTGGGGTGGGAACTTTTTATTGTGTCTGCATAGGAGTACTCATCACCACTTCTCAGATCCACATACAAAAGATTTTATGATGCATCAATGTGGATTGAATCTAAGGTTATACCATCTTTTGTTGGATGGGTATTTCCCATTTTCTATAGATCGGATCAATGGTTGCAGGTTGGATTACTTGTAGAGTTAGCACATCCATGAGAGCCTAGTAGAGGATGAAAATGGTGGTTGTGTTACATAGACCTACAGATGTTCGTGTCACCACAATACAAATGTATATGAGTTTAGTGTGCTTCGAGACCTAAGTGATGATAGGGTTAGCACTATAGTTCAGGTGGGTCTCATTGATTGGCTTCACCACCTTGGACATGGTGAAGTTGAGTTCAGTGTTGAGCAACAAACGTTTGAGAGTGTTTTTCTTGGCAGTTTTTTGATTAGAGTTTGGAATCCTTTTAGTGTATCAAGATTTCAGACATAATTCACTAAGGAGTTAGGAAGAGCTTACACAATGAGGAGTGCTTATACCTTTCGATCCCTTGTGCATGACCCCCTTTTGATGCAAAAGTCACTTGCATGTGTTGGATAGTTCGTTAACACATGCTATGGAGTTTTGGGGAGCAAACTTATTTTAAAAGTGCATTTAATGTGTCTAAGTTTTGGAGGGAAATAATTGTTTATTATTTTCAAATTACAAAATCAAATGCTAAGTGAAGCTTTAAGTTAGGTGAGGTGTTAGCTTGAAGCCTTTACTCAAATAGATCAATGGAAATATAAATATTATTAAAGAAGAGAAATGAATTCATTTTGTAGCGTTGGTTTTTGATGAGGGTTTTCAAATTATTCTGATGGAATTTTGAATTCTTTCCAAATAATACACTTTGAATTGGTGAAACTATCCAAAGAGATTGTGCTTGTGGACGGTATAATTCAGTACCATCATTGTGTTTAAATTTGGGTACAAATTGGATAAGAACTTCAGCATTTGGTTGTAGAGAATAATTTGCAAGGTCGGAGGCATTTCTTAATTGCAGATCGTGTGATGTATAATGACATGCATTTAGAATTGGAGGCCAGCAATTCACCAAGAAGGGGCTGCGTTTGAATGCATAAGCAGATGCAACCTTAAAAAGGAAGATGACATTCATATCTTCAAGGCTGTGATAGTATTGAGAGCAAAAACAATCATTTTGGGAGGCATTGTTGTTGGTTTTGAGAAGCATTTGTTACTATTGGGGTATGTTTTTTATAGGAGTGCCTCTTCCCTATTTCAATACAATCTTCAGCATCAACTTTGGGGATGTTTCAGTGGTTGTGATTACAATTGGGAGTAGTTACGGTGCTTGCAAATCAGTCACAAGTTTCCTTACTTTACTCTATAAATTAAAATTCAAGTGCATAGTATTCGCCATTGTATATTATTTGATTAGATGTGAAGGAATAAGAATGCACAACAGATGTTTGAAGTAATGTCAATATCTTAACTGCTCAGAATCAGCCCATTAGATTGCATGCCAAGTGTTAGTGAAAATGTCCATTGGCTGTAGATGGACATTGTACATGTAGAAATCATATGTATGCACTCAAAAAGACAGTAAGGGTTGTATTTGCATTTTAGTTCTTTGTTTAGATATCTTAGAAATTAGTTGCAAACATTGAAACTTCATTTGAGACCATTCCAAACAAGAATAAACAAAATGAAAATAAGAGCCAGCAAGATAGAGGTTGCATGCAAAGTGTTTGACAAAATATCAAACATCTGAAAAGTAAAACAATTCAGTGTTTGATAAAGTTAAAACCACATGGGTTTCTTACAAAGGCCTTCTCATTTGTAAAGAGTTAGGTTGCAGTTTCATTAGAGGGGAGATAAGCTAGAAGTAGAGTAGGAGAGGACACTTGATGAAATTGTTGTCATAATGTTATCATAGTAATTGATGATTTATTTTTGGTCTTCATGGTGGATTACTTAATGTTGGTCTGAAGTATTGCATAGTTTCTTCAATTCCTCATTTAGGATTTCATTTTGTGTTACGTAGAAGCAAAATTAGATGAATGGAAGATATTTTTGAATGGTGATTAATGACGAAGCTATTGTCCATACATTTTGTTACTTGCTGATTTTAAGTAACAGTGCAAGGCTAGATCTGGGCTTAAGTTGCAAGCGTTTAACTTGTATTGGAGATGTTCATTTGGGTTGCACCTTCATAGGGTATTTGGATGAACATTGACAATGTGAAAATCATTTCTTCATCATTAGAAGCTAGCAGCCTCCTATGCCTAGTTGCTATAGTGGAGCAAGGATTGGTTTGTGGCTCACCTCATCATCAACATTGTCTTGCATTCTTAGCATTAGACTAGGTTCTCTAAATCCTTTCCCTAAAAAATGCTTGATTTGAAGAAGTTGATATCTGTTGAATGAATAGTGTGAATCCCTCTATGATAACCAACATATCACATCATAAAATTGAGTGAAATCCACAATAGAAAAGGAACATTATTTAGCATATGAGCGTTCTGATTCAAGAGGTTGGAGAATTGGTGTTTTGTCTTGGAATACTAAGCATTTGATTTTGTATGTTGTTGTGGAACAAAATTCATCTCAACACTACCAACTACAGGCACTAACTTGCAACCAATATCAATAAGACACCAATTTATGTGCCCATGAGAAAATTGCATTACCTTTGAAATACATATGCTTTAGAGGATAAAAATCAATGAGAAAATTCATTACAGAAAAGTGTTAAATACAAGACATGCACAAATGAAACAAATTGAGTGGTGGAGATGAAGGTGTGCCTACAGTTGTGACCTTTTCTCACCATTGCTCCCATTACAAGCAGGGACACCCTCTTTTTGCTTGGTAGTGAAGTAGTTGTCTAAGGTAGCCTTAATTTGGTGGCAGTTTTAGAGATTTCAAGTGAATAGGCTTAAGTTGATCATCTTGATGCTGGTTATGATCATTTGAGAGTCAAGCCAATAGAGGAGTGGAGTGGTTTGCAAGGCTTCAACACAATCAAATTCTAAGAAGTCTATGATTTAATATGAAATTGGCAAAACTTATTTGGAGTCTAAAAATCATTGACAAAGAATGGAAATATAGTTGAAATGGTCAGACTTAAGGAATTGAGAACTTGTTGAAATGATGACCCTTCAAATTGGTATGTAGGTTGAGTACAATCTCTTCAATGCTCTTGCATTTACTCCCTGTCATTTAAAATTTGTTGTGAACAAGATGGAATGAATTCAATGGTGCTCTCATTTTCCTTCCTCCGTACGTTTGAATGTATTTTTCAGTAGAGGGAGGTGGTTTGTAATTTTCCATTTGTGGTGTGATAATGTGGCTGACTTCTCCTTGCGAGTGTCAGAGGAAGTGATTACCATTTGAGGTAAGGTGTTTACTGATAGAGTGAAGAACATATTTATCTGAAGATGAAGAATTCTTACACAAAGTGATGATTGTGCTCAAGAGGATTATCTCTCTACAGAAGGAAGATACACAACCAATGTAGTGATAACTACTCCATTCCTAGGTTGGAGCTTGGAGTTGGGCACATTTGTGGTCACTCATTGGCTGGTTACAAAGTGTATCTGTGAGGAATGGGGGGTGGGTACGGAAGACATCTTGACTAGGGCCCAGATTGGTGTGGGTTGGTGTGATGGGATGAAGACTGGCTTTAAATTAGATGCATTTACGCACCTATGCATCTGTTCTTGATTTGAAATGCATATGGGAATAGAGAGGTGTACCAAGGTAGTGGGTTTGGATTTAAATACAATCACAAGTTACCTGCGGATTAGACATTTGTGCTTAAAGAGGGAGGTGGCCTTGATTTAGAGGAACTCAAAGAGGCGACAAGTTCGACCATGTAGTAGTCAAAAAGTTAGGAGGATAGAATTAGATCCCTCTTCTCTGGCAACATAATTGAGGAGACATCAGTGTGTTCTTGGTTTTTTCTTTTTTCAACCTTGATTTTGAAGAGCTAGTAATTGTTGAATACTTTGCCCCGAATTTCGAATTTGTAAAGATCTATGTGTATGATATGGTGCTATGGATGTCCTTTTTTGGTTTGGTTGTTAGGAAGGTTTTGGGATTGGAATTCAGTTGTTGTTTTGTGGTGGGGTTGTTTGCATGTAAGGAGTCTATGGGTAGTTTGGGATGGACAAGTTATATTCTATGTTACCCTAGGTCTCCAAGACGGGGGACGAGGAAATAGGTTTCTAGGATAGATGCTTTTTTCTCAGAGCAAGGGACAACAATGGGGACGACTATATAAATAATAGGAACAATTGAAAATATATAGATTGAAAATATTCATAGGAAAACATGGATGAAGCATGCTTATATACATTATAGAACCCTAACATTTGTCTTAAATAATCTAAATTGAGAGTTAAGTGAAAACAATTATCAAAATGCAAATATTAATTTTTGGGACAACCAAGGGACAAGTTTTCAACAAATGTTTGACAGAACAATTTGCTTTTTTTTTTTTTGAAAACAACGATTCTTGACTAACTTTAATACACAATTTGGTGACAAAAAAATTGATGACTTGAAGTTTCATGTATCCAAATTGTAATTCCCCTCTAGAGAATCCGATAGGGCAACTAAATATACTAAGATAATGACATTTTTTTGCGCTGATCACAACTATCATTCAAATGTGTATGCTTTTGAAATGCAATCGGGTGAGAGAATGGAGGTGGGTGAGAGAGATGTAAGAGTTTTAGAGGTAGGACATAGGGAAGAAGGTGATGAAGATGTGTATGCGGATGAGTTTTTTGTACAGGTGCTTGTCATTATTGCTTATGATACTGAAATTTCTTTTGACGGCAAGACTTGGCCTTTTTTGGTGATCGGTTGGGGTCGTCCTTGGACATCCTGGTTGTATATGTTGCAGTTCTCGACTTTGTCTTGCCTTTGGGGTTTGGAGCGGAATGTTGCATTACAACCCTCTTTCTTTATGCTTTAATGTGTTGAAGGCTCTTGGCCTTCTGTTCTTTTGCGTCTGCCTGTCATTGTTATTGCTTTACACCTTTGGGCCTTCCATTTGCCAAGATTCCTTGTGGTTCTTGCACGGAGTTTCCTTTTTGCAAGGTTTTTGTTTGGAAAACTAGCCTTTGTCTTCCCTCTTTTTTAAGCAATGTTGGAAGTGGTTTTTTAGGTCTTCCTTTTTTCGCTTCCATTCTTTTCTTGTGGGGTGTTGTCTGCATAGGCTTAGATGTCCAATGGTTTCGTCCTCGTAGTTGTTTGATTGTTCTTTGTAAGTGGTGGTTGGATGAGGAGGTTGTTGTTCCTACATCCTTCGTGGATGCTCATTGATGTTTTCTGTTGCCTCTCCATAGAGATCAAAGTTTTTTGCTTGGCTCTTAGAGGCCTTTCTCATGTCGTAGTCCTTTGTTGGGCCAGACGTTCGTTCACCCTTGGTTTCTCACTTTGGAGGGCTTTCTTGGTGGAGGTGATTGGTGGTTTGTTGTATCCTAGAAAGTTGTCATTGTGGGGCAGTAGTTTTCTTTGGCCCCCTACTTCGAATTTGGAAGATGGCTATTGATCGCTGTGGGTTGCAGTGTCTCTTTTCCTAGTGTAAGATGCTTTCATGCTCTCTAGGTTGGAGCTTCCTTTTTGGAGCCTTTTGGGTTGTGGATTTTTCTATTTTCGGTAGGTATCGTTCGTGGTGGATGGGGGTTGTGTGGCTAGTTTTTTTTTGGGGCTCTCCTATGTGGGCTTGATCTTGTGGTTGGGTTTCTCGGTGGTGAGTTCTTGTTTCTAGAGTTGAGTCTAGTGGGGGTGGTTGATTTTTTTTCGAGAGATTACTTTGATGATCTTGACCTGCTCTCCATCTTTTTTTCTAGTGTCAAGTTCTCTTTTCCTTGACTCCCTTTGGTTTTTTAGTTATCTCCTTCCTGGAGGTTTTTTTGGTGTGTTGGTGTGGAACTTTTTGGTGGAGTTTTCTTGTATTCAGAGCTGTCAGAGTTTGGGGGTGTTGGTTTCTTTTAGCAAGGTGCTTTGATAATCTAAACTCCCTCTTTTTCCCCTCTAATTTTTGTGTTTTCTTTGCTTTGATTCTATCTTCTCCTTCTCTGGTTCCATTTTGGAGTGGTTTTTGGGACTTTCCATCTCAGAGCTGATTGGTCTCTTTTCTAGTTGGTGGGTGGTGATCCTTTACAACCTATTTTGCAATTTCCGTATAGCAAGAGAGTGCAACGGTGGCTGTATGGTAGAGGGAAGAGATCTTCCTGCATTTTGGATGTATGGTGTGGTTGTGAGGTCAAGGGATTCAAGGTAGAGTGAACAAGCAACAAGGATATATCTGTACGATGAGGGAATGCCTAGCAGTGTACAATTGGGATTGTGAATGCCATACAAAATGAGAGATAGGGCAGTGTATGTGTGACATGTTGTAGGTTGTACAATGTGTATGAATCGTCCATGCAGAGGAAAAGTGGTACAGAGGAGAAAGGTGAGGGTGTTCAATGCTTTTTGGCCATGCTGTACAGTGGTTTGTAGCGATCGTATGGTAACTGTATGGAGGGTGTTGCGATATAGGTATGTGGGGTAGCAGGTACGATGGTGTAGAGGGTAGTGAAAGGTTATGATCAATAATAGATATATTGTGTAATGCCAAACCAGCTATATGAGTATTAAACACTAGATATAAGTGGTATGCCACAAGCATTGAATAATCAATACACCGAAACAAGTTATCTCTAAAATAAAGATTCTAGTTGCAAACAATGATGGCGCTTCAGATGTGCTAGACTCAAAGCAAAGTAATACAAAAAACATAAAAGGGTGAGGTTTTAATCCCACTGAAATCATGATTGCCAAGTAGGGAAGATCTTTCACTTTCGAAATAGCGAAGCAGAACTCTTGATGGAATTCATAATACAAATAAAATAAATCAATTCACATACCATAAAAAAACCAACCCAATGAACATATGTACCCTGTCAAGGGAGAAACAAAGTGCTGAAACAAGACACGATAAACATCTACAAAATAATTAAAAAGAAATGGGCCCGAGATGTACGAAATCAATCGGTCCCATAAACAATGTTTTTAATATCTTATTTATTTTATAACAAGAACATTACATCTGTAGGTGGGATTGGTTGGCTATATGATCTTGAAGAGAGGGTGCTTTAAAGTGTATATGGCTGTCTGCTCTTCTATAAGTGGTTGGTGCCTTCCTCTTAATTTTTTCTGCTGCCTTGTTGTTTGGAGGCTAGTGGGAAGTGCTTGTTTACTGGTTTGTCTAAGGAGGTTAGTTGGGATGATCTTTTGAGTGGGGGCTTTGATGAGTTCTCTTCCTTCCTTCTCACTCTCTTGCATTGGATGCTTCTTTTGTCTTGCATTGTAGTTGGTGATGGCTCCTTTCTTATTGTGTTTGTGGAGTCAGTCTTTACGATTAGATCTTTGAGTGGTTTCTTTTGTGGGAAGGTGGCCTCATGATGGTGGAAGTGTGGGTTTTGGAAGATGGAGATTTTTTGAAGATATGTGGCTTTGATGACTTCCCTCGTTCTGTTCTCCTTTTACACTTGTCCTCTTGTTTGTTTGAGGGGTATTCTTAGGGTGATGATGTTTGTTTTCGGGTGGCTTCTGCAGTCCTGATTATGGTTTGGGTTGTTTTGGGGTTCTGACTTTCTTCAGTTAGGGGACATTGATGATGTCAAACTTTTTTATTTTCTCCCCACCCTTTGGATCCTTCGTCCTTGGGTGTTTTCATAGGTTTTGCTAACTTCTACTAAGGTGGAGTTATCTTCTACTGAGGGGGAGATCGATGTTAGTGTCAAGACCGGTGGAAGCTATTTGGAAGCTGAAGATTTGAATGCTTTCCTATTTAGAATCAGCTATTAGTTCCTTTTGGATCTCTTTTTTCTTGTGATAAGGTTCATGATATAAGGTTTGGTGTCTTGGGTAGTCGTTCCTTTGGTTGATGTCTGATTGTTGGCTATGGGCTGCTGTTTTCTAAATGCTTACTTATTTGCAATGTTTTTTCTTTGTGGGGTTCGAGATCTCCCTCAAAATTTGATTGTAATGGGTTTCGGGCCCCCATCAAAACCCATTTTTTCTTTAATAAAAAATTAACATTACGATGCACAATTACATGATACAAGAATCTTAATTAAGACACACAACTATGATTTTAGTTATAATTGCATAGAACATTAACTTGTTAATCTTTTGCCCATAAATAAAGATAAACAACAATAAACGAAATTAAGTACAGTAAGACACAAAAGCACACACTAATTTATCCTGGGAAAGCCCTCAAACTTGAGGGGAACACCCAACCACACAAAAAGGATATCTTTGAGTATAATTTTTCTAACTGTATTACCACACTCATCACACGAAGCATTTTGATAGATTATATATCTTGAATTGAGAGACTCTTCATAGCATAATTGAAAGTCTCTTCATATTCCAATGCAAGTCTCTTCATATTTCCAAATACATATCTCTTTGCTTGTTGCATTTTTTTTCATATTTCCAAACACATGTATATGAAAGAGCACTATGCAAGTAATCAGGATATCTTCTACACCTACAAACATGAACACTCCCTCTAGGCAAAGGAGATATTAGTTGTCGATTTTATTACATCTTGACAAACACAATGGCTACACCCATGTGTGTCAACAACAAAGCTTTATCACAGATTTTCTAAATGTGATATAGTCATCTCAGCATGATATTTACCATGGCTACTCCTAGAGGTGAAGAACAAAATCTAAGTCATTTGGTCTCATATGTGACTCCCATCATGCCTGTTCACAAAGGGTGGATGTAGCAAACCTACTCGCAAAGGATGGAAGAGGGATTTCACCTTAGACTTCTCCTAGAGAAGAATGCATCTCCACCATGCGTACTCGCAGAGGGTGGATCCACCATACTTACTCGCAGAGGGTGGATCCACCATACTTACTCGCTGAGGGTGGATCCAACATACTTACTCGCAGAGGTTGGAAAAAAGGGATTCCACCTCGAACTTCTCTGGCATATAAATCATTAACAAGGAATTTCATTTCAAACTTTTCTCATAGAGAAGAATGTTAATTTCTAGGATCTCTACAAATGTAATAATATTGCCATTATAATTGATATGTTTCAAATGTTGATCCCAAACTCTTATAAATATAAGAGTAGGAGACATCTCTCTTCACTTTATGATTAATCATTATTAGTTAATATATATCACAATATAACATATATATATATATATATATATATATATATATATATATATATATATATATATATATATATATATATATATATATATATATATATATATATATATTTATAATATTATATATATGTGTATCAATATAGCATCTTAAGATTAAATCAATCCGATTGTAGCTATAATCTTAACAAAGAACTCATTAACAAGGGATTTCACCTCAAACTTGTCTTGCAAAGAACTCATTAACAACACAAACAAGAATAGCTGAGACACTCTCTCAACAGGGACTCCCTCTTAGCAGGAGCAACATTCTCACTGCTTTGATTATCACAATGAGAGAGCTTGATTCCAATTTTAACCAAGCATGAAGTTTTAGCAATCACACTGCCACATGAGCTTGGAAAGAAGCATTCTCCTGCGGTCACACGAGCTCCCTTTTAATCTGATTTCTGCAGCTGAATAGTCTCCCTTTGAATGCTTTTTTATTCCTCTAATGATAATCTGAACAGATTCTTCTTCTTTAATCAAGTTAACCAGTTCAGTCCCATGGCTACAAACAACATTTCCCATGTCCATAACTTCGCATGTAATATCTTATCATCTTGTTGCTTCTCAATCCATCCTAGAAACATATTAGAGAGATTAGTAATAAGATAAAGTAGACTAATGCTAGAAGCATATATGCTTCACTACTCTTAATTTTATTGCATGAATGTAAGTCCATGTTGGAACTATGTAGAACGACTATCAACTTACAATGCTTTAATTCTATTCTAATGTTCTCTTAAGAGATTACTTAGGTTTTGGACACATTCTATTGATTCAAACTATAGCAGGTTCCTTCAACCGTATTGTTTTTATTGAATATGATATGTAAAGGTATATATGTTGTCATTAGTACTGATGACTATTAGGTTGCACTTCAACTTGATTAATTGTCACATGTGAATGTTGTTGGCCAACTCTTCTATTGTAGCTAAGTTATAACAAGGATTTCAAAAAGATTAAATTAATAGATTGGGCTCAAAAGGTAATTATGATTATGGTTCCCTTAGAATATCTATTGATTTTGAGCTTTGAAACCTTGATAATCTCTGATCAGTTACTTTTAGATATTGATGTTTGAAGTAAATTGTATGTCTTTTTCCTTAGTTCCTTGACTTTGTCATCCCTTACCTTGATTTTTAGATATTATTGTTTTCTTAACCATATTCTTAAATGACTTGATATTCCTTCCAAGGCTGATTCAATTGGTGTCTAATCCTCTCTCAATATTTGTTAGTTTTTGCCAATCCTCTGCAAATGCTGAAGTCTACCGCATATGTCTATTCCTTAAATTAGTGTTTGGATATTAATTTCTCTCTCCCAATGTTGCTTTCTATTTGTCAATAGTTTAGTAGGAACCCCCGATATCCTCCATGCACTTTGAACAATGACTAGGATTATATTCTTTTTATCATTTTGTTCTTTCCTCCACACTGATTGGAATTGTAGTTACTCTATTGCTTATAACTTTATCATTTGTCGTCTATGAATCAAAGGGATGATCATTCCAATACACAATGCCTTGGCCTTTGGGGTGTTACATCAACTTAGTTGTTAGTTATTCTTTCATTAAACATACTTATTATGTAATATCCCCTTTTTTGGACATTAGAGATATTGAAGACTTATTTTATATAATGTTAAAATTGACTATGACACGAAGACTCAAATTATTAAAAGGTCAATTTAATGTTATAAAGAGGGCAAAAGGTCAAGGAGGAACAAGACGAAATACCTTAAGGAAGTTGAAGAGCCACAAGGGAATAAGACAAAAGCCAGAGGGGAGCTGAAGAGTCTTGGTTTGTGTATTAAAAGGGGAAAGAGGCTCATTGCTGGATATGCTTAATTTATTATTCATTTCAGTTTTTCTCTCTTGTGAGAGTCTTCAGAATGCTCCAGCTTTCAGCTAGTTGGAGGATGTAGCCCCTCATGTTGGTAGACAATGGACGCAAACCCATTGTTCGGGGAGACATTAGTTCAGGTGTTTCACGTGCACTTATAGGTTTTCATTCTAGTATTCCAATCTGATTGTTAAATCTATATTAAGGATTGGATTCGTAGTACAGGTAATTGTATTGCTGTTGTATAATGCAATAACATATTATAAGGAGTTGTAAGAGTTTGCTGGTTTTATCTTACTGGTTTGTAACACATGGTTATATGCTCGACATATTGGATTTTATTGTGAAATAATGGGTTATATTCTCGTGGAGAATTCTTTGGGTTTTATTATAGCATTGTATTCCGTTTTGCCTATATCTGAGTTTGAAATAAATCTCTATTGAGACTTCTACTAGTTTTCATTTGTGTTGGAAACTATTTGCAATGTTTTTATTTTTGAGTATATTGTTGAACGGAAACTTAGTAAATACCTGTTTAGGGATACTACATATTATTAGGTTATTACTTTCCCTATTGCTTCACATTGTCAACTATATACTGCACATTATTGATATTCTTTTTATCGCCTCCATAGGTCTGTTGATTATTGTGAAAGTAAGACTGCTTATGATTTTTGATGCCATGGCTATATATTATATCCACTAAGTTCCTTGTGGTGAGTTTTTTTTTTATTGTTCCCTAATTACTTTGTTTCTGTATGTAGCTATTGCTGACTTTTATCCTTTGCTGAGTTGGTGATCTTTATTTATGCTTTGTGTTTCGTTTCCTTTTTGAGGCTCATTCTCTTCTTTTCTCTTATATCAACGATGATGTCCCTTCGATATTGGATAGTGATGCCTGCTTGATGTGAATAAAAACTGATAAAGGAATTATCTGTAAAACACTTAATGTAAAAGAATTTGTTGTCCTTATGTGTGCTTGTTGTATTGAATTCCATTGACATATTTTAACAGAGGGACAGACGCCTCCAAGCATGAAAATGAATTATTAGTTCGACATCCTCTAATATTATTATTTGTATTGACTCAATAATGAGTGATACTATCCGTCAAATATATGTTGATGTATGTGCTCGTAGATTGTTGTAGTCGCTGCTTGGTTGAGAGATTGCTGAATAAGGTTTATATATGGCTGTTGTTATCAAACAGTTCTATATCACATTCTTTCCTCCTATAATCCTCCTCCCTTTCGTTTCCTCTAGCGTAAGTTCTGTTATATCTTATGCTTGGGCGAGGGAGTCATGAATAATCACCTCCTTTCGCTATAAATTAGAATCCTATCTTTGGTTGTTGGTGACTAAATAGTTTTTGCAGCTTCAAAATGATGCACAATAGTTTATGCTAGCGTTTTTGGCCTCTTTGTAATGTATTTGGTATTTGTTTATTTATTTATTTTCTTAATTGTGTATGGATTATTATTTATTGATCAAATTGTTTGTTATTTCTAACTAGTATTTAATATTTTTATATTTGCTCTTATTTATTTATTCTCTAAAATGTCTTTGAATATTAAAACATCATCTTATTATCATAATAATGATATATTCTTGTTATAACAATATAAGATTTATAATCAACAAGAGTTCTTTGCGAGCTGGAGTCCCT
Organism: Cupressus sempervirens; assembly: GCA_028749045.1. Taxonomy (NCBI): domain Eukaryota; kingdom Viridiplantae; phylum Streptophyta; class Pinopsida; order Cupressales; family Cupressaceae; genus Cupressus; species Cupressus sempervirens. The sequence goes on from CM053788.1 coordinate 440,728,505, forward strand.
GCCTTTTGGGGTCATAATGGGGTTGTGGATATAGAAATTGTTTTAAATTTTTTTTTTTTTGCTTTTTGGACAAGCTAAATTAGTTAGTTTAAAATTCCTAATTTTCAATCATTACATAGAGCCGAGAACTTTTTGAATAAATTGAATTAATTAGTTTAAAATATCCAATTATAATATTATGCAATTAAATTTCTTATATAGAAAATTTGATTAAAAAAGTGGTACTGAATAAAATTTATTTTAAAATTTTATTGTACAATATTGTATAGGTTTTCTTCATAAATATATATATATACTTTTATTTATGTTCAAAAAATTATATATTACAAATTAGGTCAACTTGTTTATGATGTTGGAAGCGAGAGTAATTTCTAAATGCATTTTCAAGATGGACTTCATTTAATAATTTGAGCACTGACTATTTTTAAAGCAATTTTAAATTTCAGATTTCCTTCTATGTTTCTTAAAAAACTAATTTCCAACTGCTGCTAATCATAACCTGTAGTGTAAGCTCTACATTAATTGGGAGAAAAATCCAGATGAACTCTAAAGAATCGGGATAATATTTAGCCATGGAAAGCGAAAAAGCAAAGGATTTAGAAGCGGATATTTTGCAACTTGAGGGGATATGTTTACCAAAACACTTTGCAAGCACCAACTGCCACAAGCGGAAAACATTAAAGAGTCGTGCAAACATTATTATTACAACACGTAGAGAATTTTGTAAATCAAATTTAGCATTAAATGGCGGATCTGCGCCACTTCTCAATTACTACGATCTTCAATTCCTAGATGAGGTGAAGAAGGGGTATCAAACAACGTTAAAATGAGAAGCTGGCAATAAATATGCAGCGGCGTTTAGAAACATTACTGCCGGGCAGGGATTAGGTAGAGAAGGCAACCGATGGATAACTAGGATTGTTCTGGAAATGGTCATTTTTTCGGTCCGACCTGGTTTATTTTGTTACATGCAATTTTCAACTTGGCGGCCGACTGGGGAGCGACTGAAAATTGTGGATGATAGCTGCTCGTACAAAGCTGAAAAGATGCTATATCATAAGCGATACGGAAACATTTATTTCATCCTTATTGCTTCTTTTTTTTACCCTTTTTTCATTTCAAAAAATATTGTAATTTCCCTAGGAAAATGGCTACAGGCCAATGACAATTAAGAAATTAGATCACTGTAAATGATTTTAAAAATATATAGACTCAAACTTTTGGATAGCTTTAGGATATGATTCTTGGAAAAACAAAACAAATAGATAGGGGGGTAAAACAAAAACATTAGTTCCTTGCCTTATATATAAGGTAGGGACTAATAATATGTTTATTTATATTTGCATTACTGTTTTAATTTTATTTATATCTAATAATGGATTACAACATTAGCAAGTTCATCAATTAATATTATATCATTCTTATATTAATAATACACTTAATTTAATAATAAATTAAATATTAGGTTATTATTGTTTATCCTTTTGTTAATTAATATATTTTCATTACTATTTATTATTAAATCTTATTCCAAAATGGGCACATTACAATGAATTGAATATATAAAATTCATGATCAATATAAAATACTTATCTCTTCATAGTTATAATCTTCCTCAAGAAGCATGCATACGAATATGGATCAATACACAACTATCTCTTATATTGTAGTCAAAGAATAACACCCTTCAAGCAATACCTGAATCCCTTGAGCAACAAAGTCTTCGATTGAGTCACTTGAACCTCTTTGATTTTATGCATAGTAACATGGGGGCGCGACCCCACTTTTCGCCCCATGCACTGGGGACTTTGAGACTTTGTTCCCCCATCTCGAGTGGCGCCATTAGATTTTACCACCTCCACCACCTCCACTGAGGATGGGGGGACATCCCAATGTTAACTATTTGCTGATTTGACTATTTATGTTCAATGTTTGATGTTCTAGTTCAATGCAATGTTCAAAAATTTACTCTTTTATATCTTTATATCTTATATTGCAATACATCTTTTCATAACTAGTATTTTAAGTGCCACATGTATAGTATATATAACCCCCCTGGTCCCCCTCCGCCATCCCCCTGCAGTCCCCAAATTAAGGCCCCTCTGTCCCCTCATACCAGAAACTTGTCCTCTCATTCCCCCTTCCCCCCTTCCCTCAAGGCAGTGTAACTATGATTTTATGCCAATTTGCAAAGAGCTAAGAAAATTTATTGAATTGAAAAGGGCATTACGATTGCAGTTGCTCTTGAGAAGACAAACGAGTGGCTTTGATGGCAACATGGTTTTTTTGTAATGACAACTTCGATATCTTTGGGAATGTATTTCTTGTCATGCTTTGCAAGGACTTCAATGACAAAAACGTGAACTCTCAATGCCCTAGCTTTCTTTGTAACATTTTGTGCAGAGGAAGAGAAAGCAACATTGATAGACCATGGGTGTATGAAGCCCTCAACGACTACAAAATGGCCTTCTTTGAGGAGATCAGGCAGGGTGCTCTTGTGGTGCAACAACATGTCTATGATCAAATTGGTTACTAAAAACTCCATCTTTGTGGAGGATGCAGGTTGCATCACACTATCATCCACCACCAGCTTTCCCAACTAATGCTTGTTCTTCGTTGCGTCTCTGCTGAACTTTTTCATGGCGTTCATTGAGGGCATAGAACATCAACTGGTCCTGAAAGCTACCCAATATGGCGATGATGAAACCCGCCATGACACTCATAGAAAGTGGACATGTCCATGGCCTTCTCTTCTAATTGCTCCTCGTTTTGGCACCAATGTACACCTTTAGGACCCCTCTGCCTCTTCCGACAAACAATGCTGGCATTCCTCATATGCAATATTCTCTTATGATTTACTTCCTAATTATGTTGTCTCCTTCTCATGTTGTAGTTGCAACTTCACTTCTCTTGATTTTCTCTACTAACATTTGAGAACACGAGGTGAAATAAATGTGTTGGCAGGGCTCATGGATATGTGGAGATGTCTGCAAGAAAAAAGACGATAGATGATATTCATGTTGACACAAAAGTTTGCACCCTTGCTTAAGGTATCTTTCAAGCGACGTTGTGTAACATGGAAACAACCTACAACTGTGGGACTTGCACTCTGAGGCTGAATCTACGGAGAAGGCCAGCTCCCTTACTATCAGGATGCACCTACACTACCACTTTGAGAGAAAAGGGAGAAGGAGAACATAAAAGAAATTGCAGAAATGAAAGGGGGGTGAGGCACCAGATAGAAATAACAATTACAATTCTGCCTATAACTGCACTAAACATGAATAAATCACCAAATACATAGATCTTGACCCAATCTACTCTTTCAAAATCTACATGAAGTTAAAACTAATGAATATTGCAAGGAAACAAGTTCACAAGACAACATTAAACAACAAGATACACACGACATACAAACTTGAAAGAACAAAAAATAAATAATAATACAAGGCATGAAATGCACAATATATCAGATTGGCAAGATGAGGTAAAAATTAAATTTTCTATTCATGAAAGGCAAAAGTTGCAGAGAATAATGCTGTTGCAAAAAACAAATAGAGAAGAATCCAGAAAAAGTATTTACAACTTGCTTTAATAGATCAGGCATAACTCATATCTAAACTATGGAGTTCAAACCCCAACCAAAATGGAGTTGAGTTGCAGAGAGCAATAAATTAATATCAGAGTAAAATATGATCTTGAAATCAACTTACTGTAGTGAAGTGACAGGAAGGGCAAAACAAATGCAGCCAGTCATAAGAAATCAAATCCCATGAGATTTAATCATTACAATCAATCAGGAGGCATGGAGATGCAAAAGTGTCATGCAAACAAGGCCAAGGAATGTCATTCAACAATAAAGAATAGTCCTTGTAACATGTCATGGCCGCAACAAATGAATTCGCACCACTGTCAAAAAATGCGGGATGGGATAACACGCAATATTAACCCACCGTGAAAATGCAGAGTTTAGCCGCGTGGAATAAATCTGATTTGCCTAAAAAAGGTGTGAACCGTCGATGTAGATCTTCATTTTGAAATAGACAACCCAGATGCTGCAAAAATCTCCTCAACAAGTGATTAAAATCCAACTGTAAATCCAAGATCTCCATATAACTACGGATGATTGAGATGGACTCAAAAATACCCACAAGATGCTTCCAGATCCAACAACCATCGTATCTTCGCAAGAGCAAAGGGCAGTAACGCGAAAATATGAGAACCATCCTATTAAAAACAACCCAACACAAGAAGAATTCGCCACGTGGAATAAATCGATTAGTCAACACATTTCCAAATGCACAGTTGAAGAGGAAGTATGCGGTTTCATGGAAGCAAGAAAAGTCACTCCCCAAAATAGCGAAAATGGTTAACACGAAATGTTAACCCTTGCAGATGAGCGCGTTAACCCGCAACTCGAAAAAAGAGGAAACTGATCTCACTCAATCAAAGAACAAATTGAACTAGCTCGGTCAATGAAGGAACCGAGCCAACTCGGTTCATGAAGAGATCGAGTTAACACAAAATGGTAACCCGAACCAAATCGAATGTTAGCCCACAACAAAGAAAACAACTCATTGAAGATATCTCTGATCAGTTATTGATGATGTGCTGAATGGGGGTAGAAATGGCCAACAATTCATTTTGGGGATTGTTCGCCAACTCCCTCTTCAGAAGGCATGAATGATAATCATATCCCTCATTCCAAGAAAGAAACAAAATAAATGAAAAATGATAGTAGCGAAGAAGAGTCTTAGTTTGAAGTGGCAACATCTCCCCATGAAGTAAGGAAATTGCTCTTTTCCAAAAGACATACACATAGTCGAAAAGTTTTGCTAAAGTGAAAAGAATGAAATAGGCATCACCGCATAGAGATATTTCTTCCACTATAAGCTCGGTTCAACTCCAAATCATGTCATCTCCTCTACTCCCTTATTTGCTGTTATCTAACTTGGCTCTAATACCATGTTAATGTTTTTCCTAGAAATATAGATAAACAACTATAAACAAAATAAAGTACACTAAGGCACATAAACACACCGTAATTTATCCTAGGAAAACCTTCCAACTTGAGGGGAAAAGCCCAACCACACCAAAAATATAACTCTTTTATTAGATAATAGAGGTCTAAGTGAAATCCTTCTAGCTGAATTACCACACTCATCACACAAAGCAATTATATATATTTTGAATTGAGAGACTCTTCATATCATGACTAGAAGTCTTCATTTTCAAATGTGAGTCCCTTTATGTTTCTGAATGAATGTCTCTTCGCATGTTGTATATCTTTACATATTTCCAAACACATGTATTTGAAAGAGCACCATGCAAGTAATTAGGATATCTCCAGCAGCTACCAACATCAACATAACTCATCAATGATGCATCATCAAATGCAGATGTGATTACTAACCTAAGCAGAATGCAAGGTCCTCTTAGGATTCTCTCCATTTTTCCTTGCAGGTCACCTTTCATACATCGTGTTATCTTGTTGTGAATCCTTGTGAATTCCTTTGTATTGGATGTTCCATGTAGTTGCCTTTCTTGTATTTGTTTGTGTGGTGTCAGGTCTCGTGTTGTCCGTAGCTCAGGCGAGTGGGCCTCAGGGTCTCATGTGGTTGATGGAAGATGTTTTACCCATCGAGTGTTTTTTCAGAGTTTTGTTCGAAAGCCCTTGGATGATCATGCAACTTAATTATGCTTCTCATCCAAATTCTTATTCATTCAGCCAAAGGAATTCTATGATGCATTGTATTTTATTATGTAACTTCCTGCTGGTGTATTGATGTTGTAATCTGCTTGAAGAGACAAATGAAATATATATATATATGCAAATTTATTTTAGTAATTACTCGTATTTGTTCATGTAAACACATATGGGTTATTATTGTATTGTAGTATCAGAAGTGGATGATTAATGTTTTGACTTGGGATATATTTATTGTAGGTCTATATGTTATCTTGGTTGCATGTCTTGAGGAATTAACTCATACTGCTAACTTGTTCATGGATTCTTAGTTGCGTACTTGACTTAGTCCTGGTTATTTGCTTTCTAGTAGTGACATTTGGAACCTAAGAGGACCTTGCATTCTAGTTTGGTTAGGAATCACATCTGCATTTGATAATGTATCATTGATGAGTTAATGTTCTATGCAATTGTAATTGAAACATTATCTGTGTATCTTAGTTAAGATTCTTGTATCATGTAATTGCACATTGTAATCTTAGTTGTAATCAATGTTAAAAATAAAATATTATGCCATTATTTTGAGTTTCATATATCCAAACCAATTTTGGGGTTGGGTACAACTTGTCATAAAGGATTGTTATCAAGATCATGTTGTTTGTCATTCTAGTTTGTGCATATGTTTCCCTTACATTGAGATCCCATAAATGAAGTACCTCTCCAAGTTGAGAATGCAATGAGGCTTTTTTCTTTAAAGCTACATATGGATCTTCACCATCCATCCTAGAGTTTTTGTAGGCTTTAAGAGTCCGTGGGACAAAAAACAAGCTGCAATTCTAATATCTCTTCTATATTCCATTGTTTTAGTTTTTTTGTACAAATATACTACTTCAAATTGGATATTTTATTGTGTGTTTCATTGACCGAAACCATTATTCCATCATACCTCGCACCATTTCCTGTTTCAGTACAAATACAAACTGCGTTCTTCCTAGTTTTTAAAAATATTGTGTGTTGTAGCCTTCATGTTTATGAGTTTTTGTGAGAAAAATTGCTGAGGTGCTCTTTTCGAAGGGTATCATCCATAGACTACTCTTTGTTGGTGGGAGGCAGCTTTCCCCTACGTATCATAGAACTGCTGATTAAAACTGAAAATCTACTGCTGATTAAAACTGAAAATCTAACCTTTTCTAATCCTAGCTTATTTTTTTTCATTCCTTGTTTCCTCTATATACTTTGTTGCCTCTAAGTTCTCTTGGCATGTTTTGAGCATTTTGACCAGTGATGCAAGATTTGTTGTTTTCTAGCCATGCCTATTTACCTTCATTTCAAAATTAAATAATATAGTGAAAGTTTGTGATTTATACTTTTGGTGAAAGAACTTTGAATGGACTAAGCTTTTAGTTTTCCTTCATATAAAGAAACTAAAGAATGATATTCTTTTGCAGATAGTTGATATAAGTATATTTTCTCTTATTGAAAATCTTAAGAAATTGGGAGCAGATATTTTATTTTGACTATAGATTTTAATTTTTGTTGATGTGAAGAAAACAATCTAATTGCAGAGTCATTTGGTCAATGTGGTCCGACCTTGTTGGATAAGTAGATTGGAACCATTTAATGGGATGTGGCATCTTACTGAATACACAAAACCTCAAGGGGCATTTGACACGATCGTTATAGCACATAATGGTAATATATGCTTTTCAGTGCTCTGATTTCTACTTGTTTTTTTGTTTATTCCTCAACATCCACTTTATTCATTGTATTTGGTTTTGTTTTGGTATTGTAATTCCTAATCTTGCAGTTTTTCCAAGTAAAAATTAATTTATGTTAACTTTGTTCATATAATTATTAACATGTTTAGCAAAGAATGACAAAAGTTGAAAAGTTTCTCACTATAAATTTTAATGCAATAATAATAGAATATATCAATCCTTTGTGTTTAAACTGGATTTCTTATAAGTGTGAATTATACCTCAATTACTCATAGATAGCTATAAAATTCAAGCATTTTTATGTGTAAAAAACAAATAAAAAACACCAGCAGTGGTCAAACTATGAGGATGCCTGTTTCAGGACTAGCCACAGTGAGAAAACTGGAATCAGTATAGTAAATAATCTCAAATGCATCTCACATTTCCTTTCCCAGTTTTTCAGGACTGAAAATTTTTCTTTTTCTTTCATCATTCACTATTGTCACCGCAGGTTTTTCTTTTCCAAATCTTTTCTTAGACCTAGACATCACTTTAAAGATTACTTGGGGGTAATACATTTGTGTGATTAAAACTCACAGCCCATGAATTGTAGTTCAACGTAGCCCAACAGCTGGAACATATATTCATTACAAGCTAAGATGATTCTTTCGGATATGCTTGCTCAGACTTGTCAAAGCATTATCCATGCTCATGTTGAAGCATTTAAATTCTTGATTTTTTTTTCTATGCCACAATCTTTGTTTCGATCTTGTATAAGCTTGTCTGCTCCAAAATTCTGATTTTTATTCATTTAGAACTGCTTAAAAATTGGAAAGATATTGTAGAATTTTTTACTGCGAAACTCTTCACAAGTTCTTATATCATCTCCAAATAGGGTGACTACATATAAAGGCATATTCATTTCCAAGACAGGCTACTTTGTCATTTATATGCAAATTTTAATATTAAACCTTCGGTGCCCATAAAGGGGTATGTATTCAAACAAGTTTTTGTTTATAGGTATGGGAGCTACTCTTAATGGGGCTCAACCCATTTATTTATTTATTTAAATGTAACTTCAATCTTTAAGAAAGGGCCATATTAGTTGGCCTGTGTAGGAAATAAGCAATTATTTTTTTCAATTTTGTAATGTCCGTTTTTCTAACAATATAGACAGTTTGTGAAATTACTGAATTCTTTCTTCAATTTGTATTGTTCCGCTCTAGCAATGCAGTGTTTGAATACACGATGAGCAAATGGTTAGGTACGAATGGAAGTCTGTGTGTTTTAGAATGGGGTCTGTATGGTGGAGGAGGCTATGCTTAAAGTAGGTTGTATGGTGAAGAGGGGAGAGACGCTGCAGGGGTAGTATAGATGAGTCCATACAGTACAAGGTGAAGGCCGTACAACAATAGGTTATGGGATGACATACGGTGGTGGTAGGATGAAGACGAGTACGGTGGTGAGAATGGCCGTACGGTGGGCCAAGATGGCTGTATGGTGGGGTTATGGCTGTGCCTGTAATGACCCCTACCAATAGGCCACTAAAAACCTCTAATGCTGAACTAAGAAATTTTTTCAAACACTTCACATACAAGGGTCATATGACTGATATAGTATTTCAGTTTGCTTTAATGACTCTTTCTTCAATGAGAATTTTTTGCAAGAAGACTCAAAATTGACTAAACAATGACCTAACATGAATGTGCAACTTATTTTGACAATATTCAATGCAAATATGCAACTAAAACTACTTGCAATATGCTGCTACAGCAAATAGTAACTATGACAAACACTTTGGATGCAACCTATGATGGCATTAATGCATTTATAGCCAAGTGACATTAATACAAACATTTGTTATGCAAAATTATAACATTATTTATGCCAAAAAGAGAACCTACAGCCAATTGACATTTTGTCAAACAATTGGCATGCAAACTAATAAGCTGATCGTGAATGATAAATACATATTCAGTTACAACTATATCAGACCAGCAACTTATGTCTCCTTTATTGCACATATAATGTCAACTACAATGTTAGTATGAAATGGCCAAGACTCTTGGCTTACATCCGCAAGAATAATGCTTAAGTTTGATACAAACTTTCACCTACAGTCTTACCTTCTAATATGCATCTAAATGATAAGAAAAATGTATGAAATATCCAAAGGAACCTGATTGTAGATGACTTTAATAATTTTTACCAATGCTGCCTTTCCGCTTTGCTTTTTTTGGATCTGCTTTTTCGCTTTGCTTTTTCGGACCTGCTTTTTCGGAGTGTTTTTTTTGATTTGCTTTTTTGAACTGCTTTTTCAGATTGCTTTTTTTTTTTTGGATCTGATCTTTGTAGCAAAAAACTCAAACCCTTAGGTAAGTTTGAGGACTCCAAATAAGCTCAACTTGAAATGGCTGAGTGCCACTTCCAAAGGGCAACCCTTCAGAGGATCTTTCACCTCCTCAGTTATGCAATCACTTGGGAGTTAGTGTTCCCAATGATAAAGCTGAATACTTGTAGGCCTTCAAGCTCCACAAAGGCTCAAGTAGACACAATAGAGAAAATAAACTTGGATGATAGACAATGAGCCCTCCATGCCTATATATTCTTTTTCTCCACTTTCTCCAGAAACTTGTAGAACATTATTTTATTTTATCTATTAAGTGACTTTATAAAATATTTTATAATTCAAGTCACTTTATTAAATTAATTAAATATAAAGTTATCTTTTAATATTTATTTATTTGATAACTTTATAAATAATTAACTTAATACCACTTATTTATTTAATTAAAATAATTAATTAGTCATCCTCATAAAATATTCATTATTTTGGACAACTTAATTAATTAAACTAATTAAATCAAATTACCTCCAAAATGGGGACATGACAATGACAACGAGGTACGGTTGCAAAAACAATGAAGGCCATACGGTGGGAATATGAAAGGCCGTATGGTATGTGTAGGAAGGCTTTATGGTTGGTTTGAGGGTAGTATGGCTTATCTTGGAGGCCATACGGTGAGTAATGTTGGAGATAGAAATTGTATTGAGTGGTACGGACGAAAAATGGTTTAGTCTTGTACCTTAAACTATTAATCCTGAATTCATTAGACAATGCCAAACAGGAATGGAGATTTGAACACGAATAACCTTCAATTAGTATTTGCCAAAAGATGGTGCTTCGATTTGCCAGATCCGAGCGAAGTATTACATGCAACAATGGAATAGGGTGAGGGTTGAGGCCCACTGAAACTGTACGAACCAAATAGGGAAGATCTTTCACTTCCGAAATGGCAAAGAAATCTAGACCTCCAATAGGAATTCGCAGTACACAAGAAATAATTTGAATGCATATCTACGACTACCTACAAGCCGTGCTTAAATACCCGTCGGGGAAAAATTTCCGAGGGTGTACAAAGATAGCTGATAACTACACAAAAATTATGGAAACAAAACAAAACTGGGTCCGAGATATATTAAATCAATTGGCCCATTAATAATAATTTGATTAATAATTTATTTTATAACGGGAACATTACACAATTGTCTACTATATACAATGTAATGGAAATTTAGATGTATGAATTACTTATAATTATGAATGCAACAATAATGAAATGTGAATACAATGACAATGCTATATATGACTGGTAAATGCTTTAATAGTGAATACTATGTACGACTGATAGTTACAAATGCAATGACAATGCAATAACAATGTTATAGAATGGATGGAGTGATAATGAATTAAATCAGAATATACAAATGACTGGTAATTCCAAATACACTTATGAATCCTTTAATATGGATGATGGATAGTTCCAAGCAATGCTGCAGTCCTAGAATGCAGTTTATATATGATGGTTGTTTCTGATTTTACAATATATTATATGCACTATATCCTGTATAGCCGTCTGTAATCTTTGAATGTTGTATGAAAAATAATCTCGGCAGAGATATGCCGTCCCTGATATTCAGAATTATATATGCAATCTTGTCTGTCACACGAGCTGTCTCGGCAGAGATATGCCATCTCTGATATTCAGAATTATATATGCAATCTTATGTCATACGAGCTGTCTCAGATATATACTCAGTGATATATGCTCTTCTCATGATGCTATCTCTGATATTCCATTATGATGCATGCACCAGCGGTTGCAATCACAAAATCCCTTTTTTCTATACACGAGCGATTCCACAATGGGAAAAAATAAGTAATAATATTTATTCTTGTTCTCTTTATTTGGAGAGCCTATTGGCTAATATAAATATTACTGAAGAGGCACGATGGAAAGATGCCAGTTGTCATAACTAGTAACTGTAATTTACTCATAATAATCACTTTGGATTATTATGGATTATTATGAGTAATCAAATGTGATTAGCCATAATAATCATGTCATTTAAGTGCTATAGAGAATGTGAAAGACCGTCGACTGCATTGATTGCTCTGTGAGCCCAGAATACCGTTGGCTACGAAGTGCACAGTGTAGGTCCATGAGTTAGAAGTGATGCCTGACCATGGAAACAATGGTTCTGATGATGCCCATTCTCATTGGTTTCATAATGTGCAGAGATGATGTAATTTACTCATAATAATCACTTTGGATTATTATGGATTATTATGAGTAATCAAATGTGATTAGCCATAATAATCATGTCATTTAAGTGCTATAGAGAATGTGATCCTGGAAAGACCGTCGACTGCATTGATTGCTCTGTGAGCCCAGAATACCGTTGGCTACGAAGTGCACAGTGTAGGTCCATGAGTTAGAAGTGATGCCTGACCATGGAAACAATGGTTCTGATGATGCCCATTCTCATTGGTTTCATAATATGCAGAGATGTATATAGGAACATGAGGCTTAATGTACAATGTCATGATGCTTAATATGGATATGTCTATGCAAGGTATGATGTTCCTTGTATGTACCAATGTGCATGGAACATTATATCATGGAGGGATTTATTTGTATGACAATGATATGGATGAGAGTCATATGACCACACTATTACTCATCTTCATCTCTAACTGTTGAGGTTTCTCCTTCAAAGCATCATTGGTAGAGTCCGCATTATCTTATAGTTGATCATTCACTATTGTCAACAAATTTTATGCAAACATCTTCTTCGTACTTGCGTCTCTCTTGAAAGTTTATGGGTTCTCCTTTTGAATAGACAATTGTTAATTCTTGCTTGTCCATATCCCCCTATTGCTGATGTGGATTTGTGAGCATTTCTTTATCCTCATTAGAATTTAAGGCTTGCTGGAGCCCATTGCTAATCTCCTGCTTCAGATTATTGTTGTATATCTGTTACCCTTGAAGGATGGATATTTCATTTGAAGGTCTATCTAGTCCTCAAGAGATAGGTCCATCTGTCATCCACCATCAACCCAATCCTGCTTGATTTGGTTTAGTGACTTGACCAAAGTGAGCACATGTGTTTTCAATTGTTCGATCCTTGAAGGGAAAAATGTGATGACCCCTTTCTAGTTATCTCTCACACTTGCTCTCTTAGATAATTAGACCAATATATTAATAGCAATGTCTGATATACTGGTATGAGATGCTATGTATATGATGTTCGCCATCACTTATATCAACAGTACACTTATGTTATATCTGATATAAACAATAGAAATATTGAATCGAGAGTATTACTTTCAGCAATGGCTGTAATATCTCATTTGTCAATGTTATATATTAGTGCGAGAAGCAATGCGTACTATCTCAGATTATCAATGTGATGTTTGCACTCAACAGTGAATGACGTGTTTGATGTATGATCTTTAATCTCTGAAATCCCGTATAGATGATGTCTCTGATCTGCTCTATATGCCTGTACCAGTAATCCCAATTGGCAATTCGCTCTAAATAGAACAGATCCGATGAGGATAAATGAATAAGTGAGATGACCCATTTCCGACATCCTTCTAGTTTATCCCTGTTTCTGATAAAATAGTCATTTCTTTATAAATAGTTTTCGTGATGATCCCTTATGGGTGTATAATACTCATTTATATACTTTGTTATAAGAAAAGGTGTGACCTTTGGTTAAGTAATTTTAATGTTAATTATATGATTTAAAAATAATATTTAATTATTATTTAATTTATTTAACTCATTAGTATTCTAATTATAATATGGTATATTATATTATAATAATCTTATATATTGATTTATTTTATATTGTCAAATATATTACCATTATATTTGTAAATTTATATATATATGATCATATTTTATGATCAACTATTTTTAATATTTAATATTTAATATCTAATTATGTTAAATTTATATATTTATAAAGTGTTGCAAATATATCATTGTATATAATAGATTATAATATATTTTACTTTAATATTGTTATTCTTAATTATTATTATTATATAATATATTATTTTAATATTCATATATCCCATTAATTTGGGCTCATGACAAAAAATGACATTTTCAGTCTTGTATTGGTCAATTGTGTGCATCTTGTATTCCAAAACGACATTGTCTTCTTTCTTCCATTTGCCAAGCAGTTGAGTGTCTTTCCAGTCTGTTTCTTTCCTCTTGCTAGGGCTTGGAAGAGCTCCTGCTAACTTCTTTTCAGCTATCTCAACAAGACAATCTTATCAAAGAAGGCATCTTCTATTCCATCATTGTGTGCTATGATTCAATCAGAATTTCTTGATGGCTGGCAAGACCACCAGCTTTGATACCATTGTAGTGTACTGTCAGCACACCTCAACTCTAAAGAACACTTCCACCATATTGACAATACTCTTCCACCGTATCGTATGGTACACCACTATACCTGTCAACACACTAACACTGTACTTGTCAACACATTTCCACCCTACCAGTCAGCACACTTCCATTGCTTGACTGCCTTTTGCACATCGCATATTGCACATTGCACTTTGCACATTGCATGCCACATGATGCACTCCGTACACTACATGTTGCACATGTCTTCCCACACACCGCACAGTTGTACACCATACATTGGTTCGCTGCACCTTGTACACTGTGCGACTGCATGACTGCACACTGTATTTCGTGCATAGTACGTTGAACACCACATGGTCACACGTCACACGTTGCCTTCAGACACGGCACCTTTGGAGACATAGTACACTTCCACACTCGACTAGTACCCTTTGACATCCTTCGACACTTTCGCTTCAGCTTCTGACAATTGAATATTATACTCGATCGATTCTGAAATACAATGACTATTATTATAATCCAAGAAACAAAATGGATCTAGATCAGAGCATATTATATCATATAAATGAATTGCTATCATGTAATAACCCTCGGCTGGTTATAGCTAATTCTTTCACAATTCAATGAATTGACATTTTATCAAACATTTGGCAAGGAATTCAGTTATCAGATAAATAAGACTTTAAGACTCTTACATAGCTGAATACTAAACAACTAATAACTACTCATGTGTTTGCATTCATAATTCTGAATTGTAAAGTATTCTATAACAATTTATACTGAATGTTTATTTGAATACAATAGTATGGCAATGATTTTATTGATTACAAGAAGGAACATGTTACTTTGCTTGATATGAATTCTCCAACTTGCCCAACCCAATGCACAACACCAGAATTATTAACGCTGGCTGTAGGCTTCTCCCCACTTAATTGTAGAGCCTCCAATTTGATTGTAGCCCTCACACAGACGCCTAAAACAAATTGCTGTTCATCCAAACCAGATCAATGGCCAATGTATGCAAGCACAGGGCCTCTATAAAGTTCGTAGAGCCTGAACAATAACTCGCACGGATTGAATATTAAAACGCAGGGCCATAATATTAAATCGTAGGGCTTGAAAGAAGTTCGCAGGCCTATGGAAATCGACGCAGGTCTGATATTAGTGATCGCAGGTCACAATTAGATGCAAACACTGCCAATGTAATGGATGGAAGCCCTCTAAATGCACAGTAAATTTTCCCAATCCAAACGCAGGACTTCCAACAACAATATCAGATATTTAAACCCCTTCCAAACCAGGCAATTAATCCTTTCCTAACCTGTCAACTCTCTTGTCATAAATTCACTTCTTAGGCACAGAATAAAAAGTAGAGAAGTGATAGCAAAATTAGACAAACTCAGAATACCAATGATATTTTGCAAAGCAACAGTAGTACAGAAATGGAGATTCAACTTAAATCCAAGGTATAACTAAATCACTATACCTCAGCAGTGATCCGATACGCTTCTCAGCTTCAAACCCTTTTACCTCAGCAAGGGCATAAAATCAGAATCTCAAAAAACTGTCAGGACAACAAAAGAAAAATAGACAATCGGATGAGTCATTTGCTTCATTAAGCCACCTTTTATAATCCACTTGACTTCACCAGCACACCATTAATTAGAATCTTCCATTAGATTCTTTTAATCAATAACTTTTCTAGCACATGGCTTCATAAAGACGCTTTTCACTTAGAGGCTTCAACTTTTAAATATAACACATCCTTGCCTTTTGATATTTAATACTTGTCTTAGGTTTATAGTTAATTAAATAAATGGCCCCTTCTAATGATGCCTCAACCCTTAACTTAGGTGAAATTATAAAGTTAAATTATAATATTATAATAAGCCATTTAATGATTTAATAATAATTTGGCTAGTAAAATAGTAATAATTCCCAAAATACTTATCCTATAAATATGCCATTTGAAATAGGAGTCACTCCTATTATTTCCCTATGTGACCAAATGTGCTTTCCAAAAATAGAAAGGGTCCCTCTCAATCATCACCCGACTTGCCATAAATAGCAGGTGCATGCAACTAAGCCCAAACAAAGTTCATGAGTCAAATGAAGACCAAATTGGAGCATACTGAATGGCCCTCCCATAGC